>OZ004600.1:15599303-16199303 GCA_963924605.1 Malthinus seriepunctatus
GTTATGAAATTTTACATATGGTGAACCTGGAACAAAATTATCTAACTCTAAAATTTTTGCTATTGTTTAGTACTTATAGTCCTTATTATCATACTAAAATTCCCCACCCTTCCGATGGGGGAAACCTTAATTGTTCAAATTTGTGTGGAAAATGTTTAGGCAATTCCTGCAGCAATATATTTCAAGAACTGGAAGAGAGCGTCGAATTATTAGAAGATTAGTTTTTATTTTATTTCGTTTGTGTTAATACAGGGTGAGTCTGAGCGATGGGTCTATTAAGTCTAAATCGAGCTGTGTTAATTTTAGAAGAAAACTATCAAAACATTAGTTACTATTGACGACATGCTCTACAATTTAAAAATATTTTGGAGTGTACACAGTTAAGTACATCAGGAAACACCCTGTATATTCCAAAATATTTTGGATTACAGAGCATTTCGTCAATAGTAACTAATGTCTTGATAGTTTTCTTCTAAAATTAACACAGCTCGATTTAGACTTAATAGGCCCATCCCTCAGACTCATCCGCTATTTAAATTATAAATTATTACAATATTAATTTGTGTCAAGTACCTATACGTTTTATCTGCGTATCTAAAAGAATTTATAATTTTCCTCTAAGATTGGAGGGCTGCATTAGTTACGATTTTTGAGTTCAAATAATAATGGTGAATTTTTTATAGGCTTAAATTTTTATCTCTTTATTATTTTCCTAGTTTTCCCGATAATTTCATAAATATGCGTAAAAGTGCAATTTTGGGGGGTTTCCCCCATCGGAAGGGTGGGGAATTTTAGTATGATAATAAGGACTATAAGTACTAAACAATAGCAAAAATTTTAGAGTTAGATAATTTTGTTCCAGGTTCACCATATGTAAAATTTCATAACTGCAGTGAACTACAATTTTTTTGCTCATTTTCTTCATCGTACAAACTGCTGTCGTTTCTAAAGTAGAATTCCTATCAAGATGCGATTAGCAGATATAAAACCTTTAGAGTATTACCTTTATTTTCGTTCAAGAAAAAGTTTGAATTTTCAAAAATTAAGCGAGTAATGACCAATTTCGGAAAAAAACTACGTATTTCGATCTTTCTTTATATTGTTGAAAATTTTTTGATGAAAACGTTAAATAATGTAAATTTTTAAGATGGCTTCTTAAAACGTATACTATAGGCTTTCTACAAACTAAAATTTATGGCCTTAGATCTCTTCTTTATTATTAGACAGTCCTTTAAAGATAGAAAAATATTTAAGAAAATTTTTTTTTTTAAATTATGAATTTCAAAGTCCAATTTTTTGTCAAAATAGAACTCGAAAAAAATTTTGCTCTTAGGACATTAAAGTATACATCATGAAGATAGTAATCCTACATAGATTTTATATTTCCTCAATTACTTTAGGAGATTTTTAAATTTTAAGAAAAATTAGGTTATTTTCCATTCATTATTTTTTTTCTCCGTGATAAATTACTTAAAATCAAAATATTTTGCATGTAATTTAAAGCTGAAGATGTCCTCTTCAACTACATATTTTTTGTTTTTTTCTAAATCTGATAGATAATGAGAAATTTTCAATAATGTAAAATAGGGCGTTCAGCAACACTTTGATCGCGCAACCCATGAGTACTGTAATACGCGCAAAATAGGTTAACTTTCAATAACATTTTTCTCAAAAACTATTAAATATTTTGAAAAATTGCAAATGAGATTTTTGCCGTATAATTTTATCCTCTTCAATTTTTGACTCTTTATAATTTTTCGCTTACTACCTTCTTTTCGAGATAATTGCAAAAATATGATAAAAAGTGTAATTTTTGAGATTCAAACGCTATTTTGGGGGTGTTCCAGCCCTCAGAAGGATGGGGACTTTTAGTACTATAATAAGGGCTATAAGTACAATACAATATCGAAGGTTTCAGCTTTATACTAATTTGTCTCACGGCTAATGCTAAATGCACTGTAGTATACGATACACAATGAAATTGTTGCTTGTTGTGCAAATTGCTATCCTGATGAATGAAAATTTTAAAAACTTCTAAAGGCTTTTTTGCTCTTTAAGTAAAAGCATGATAAAATGTAATACTTTTATCATTTCTAATTTTTAATACTGCATCATTTTTGGCTCTTTCATATTTGCTCTAAAACAATTACGGATGCAGGAATTTATAAACACAATAAACAAATTTCTATTTTTTATACTTTTCTTGTGGAGAAATGTTGTTTCAAAGCTTAAAAAAATTATATCTGCCCGGTACCTGGTAAGGAATAGATTAATAGGTTACGCTTTACGAATTTGCAATAAAAAAAAATTCAAAACTACACTCAAACATCATTGGACTAAATGAATGAATAGGGCATTTTGGGATTGAGAAAGGGATTATTTTAAATAATTGTATCTTAGTGATGAATTTGTAACTTTATATTTTGTTATTGAAATTTGGGGAAAAGAAAATATTATTTGATTTCTCCTGCTACTATTTTTATACAAACGATTTCTCCGGATTTCTCCTTTGGTGCCCAAAAAAAATTTTAGTTACCTAATGAAAAAATAAAAATGTTTTCATTTTAGACATAAAAAGTGATAAAGAATCGATGAACGATTTCCTTAGAACCTGGAGAACTTTATTTGCAGATAAATTGGGAATAGTGTGCTATATGGAAAATCCAGACCCGAATGGACAACCAATTGTTGCAGGATTAAATTGCACGTGCATTTGTAGTAAAAACGCAAAGCACGACTATCAGGTAAGCAAAATGTGTATAGGGTGTGGTTTAGAAAGCCAGAACATAAAAAGGATCTTCTGTTTATATTATTCTTCATGACTAACTCTAATTTTTGTTTGTTTTATAGGCTAAAGGAAAAACAACTAGAAAAATATTAGCAGCTGTTGATTACGTAGTTAGTCAAAAAGATCCCTTCGAAATTTTGGGAGTTGATCATTTGCTATATGCTCTAGGACTCTACGTATTACCTGCATTTCGTGGTCAAGGTTTAGGTGAACGAATATTAAATGCAAGGTATGGACAATGATAAACCCCTAAGGTCAAAATAATAACAGACGTAGATTGGTTTGATAGAAGTAAAAATAGCAGCGAATATTGTAACCCTTCAGTTGGAAATTTTGTTACGTATTCTAATTCTACCTTTACTTTAACAATTAAAAACAAAGCCATTTCTAAAATTGATTGAATTTAACTACAGCTTCAGAGGCTAGTCTGAATAGTCCAATGTTTCCAAAACCTTTTTGTGCCATGCATGCCTCATCTAAATCTATGTAAAGTTCTTATGTAACATATATATAATTTTTATTATTCAAAAATTGAATTGTTCACTGAAGAAACTGAAGTAACTCTAGACAAGTCCATTTTTAAATTGCTCCCCTTAACAATCAAATTGCCCCCCCCATGGGACGTGGGCTTCACATTGGGAAACACTGGTCTAGTCTGTACGTTTATAATAAATTTAAAATTTAAATAGATACATGGGAAATTGTAATTTAATTACACACATTTTAGGGAACCCCTATGCAAAGCGGTTGGACTTAAAGGTACAATAACAACTTTTACAGCAACAGCGTCTCAAATAATTGCTGAAAAAGTGGGTTTCAAATTGTTATCAGAAGAATATTATGAAGACATAAGAAAAAGTAATCCATCACTAGAGTTTCCTGGTATTGAAAAACATACAGAAAAAATGAAAAATATGTATAAAATGTACAGCTAATTATTTTTTATAAATTCTGTACTTCAATAATTACTGCATTCGGTAATGTACATTTTTTACCTCTTTTTGCTCGATCCGATCCGAATCTGTTCGTTTATTGTGACATCTGTTCTTAATTTTATCATCTTCGTGTTCGTTTATCATAAAATCGAGCATTCGGAGCATGATCTGAATGCTCGGAGTTTCTAGACGGAGTTAAAAACAGATTCGGATCGTATCGGGCAAAAAGATGTAAAAAATGTACATGCAGTAAATGTATAATGTGTTAATCTACTCAAATATCATAATATTAAATACGCCTGTGAACTTATTTTCTTCATGGCGTTCACGCCGTCTACGCACTATTAAGGCTGCGCCACACATAGATGCTTACCTGAACGGTGCCTGAACGATGTCCAGACGCTCCTGTTTGGCCTGTGCATTGTGGAAGCCCGCGTGTGTGGCGCAGGCTTTAGGTCTGTAAAAAACGCTTATTCTGCCAGCGCTTCTGATGTATATAAATAACTTGTATTTAATTTTCTACTTAAAAAAAATCAAATATACAGCCATAGAGCCACTATCACTAGGTAGGTATATTTTATTGGTATACATACAATCACAAGCATTGTTATAACATAATAAAGTTATTAATTTGACGTTGAACTTAGATGGAAACTGTTACCCATTCTATGAAGGTGTAAGTTAATGTACTCTTGGCGTAATAAAGAATTCTTATATAACCGACTTTTTCAAGTTCTTGAACTGTGGAAAGATGCGCGCCTAAAAAAGATGTCCAATAATGCCAATTTGGTTACCATACGACCACCCCTAATATTTTAAATCTCTATTTGCAAGTTTAATTACGATAAATTGTTTTAAAATTAACAACAGCGATTTTTTTAACTACGTGAAAAAGTATTTTTAAATTATATTTGCAGCTTTAATTATATTATGTCAGCTTTGTCAAAAATTGCCTGCCTCATGGCAAGTGCGAACGTGAATGATCCGCAATAAGGGTTCATCAAGCTCTACCCAAAATGGGAAAGTTATAAACTTTATTTATATGATTAAGACCAGGAGACATGTTGTTCAAAATTTGCGCGATGGTCCTATGCGTAATCGGAAATGACAGAAATGTTTGCAATTTATGTGAATATAATCCACACCAAATTTCATTTTGATATGTTGATAAATAACGGAGTACATTTTTAAAACTAATACCGACTAATACAGATTTCTTCGGAAGGGGTCGACCACATTTTTAGTATTTAATGTTGCTATTTATTAACAGAGTGTCGGTCGCCTGCTCCATAGGTGTATAACTTCGATAGCTTACCGTCTGGTGTATCTGAGACCGACAATTATTCTTATCGTAATAGTGATAATAATTTAAAGAAAGATGTTATATTTATATGAAAATTTTAAACTAATTTATAAAATGTGATTTTGTTCGACAAACCAATATAATTATTTCTTTACGCAAGTGTAAATTTATTTTATTATAAATTTTTGCGAGCTTACTAGTATAGGGTCATGGGGAGGACTTGAAGATTGAGTGATATTCTGATTATATTAGTATTTCTGTAAACTGATTTCAAAAATACACAAAAAAATTCGTAACAGTCGTCGGCGTTGCGTCGGTCTGTCTGTATGTAATAGCTGGTAAGCAAAAACTATTGAACTGATTTTGATTAAATTTGATTTAAGCCACTTTAAAATTATTTCATCGGAAAAATAAGCTTTAAAAATAATTTATACAGTGTCTAAAAATAAAGGGGTTATTTTGGGCGCATTTTAGCAAATTTGGACCAAAGTTATTTTTACTTGGCCGTGCCCCAATTGAAAAAACAATTTTCAAACTATTATATTCAAAAGGCGACCAGTAAAACGATTGTCCATCTTATAAAAAATTAAAAGATGCATAAAAAATTATAGGAAACGTTTAATCAGGCTCAAAAATTGAAATGTACTCTTTTTTAAGAGTACATTTTTTGTAATAATTTTTAATGCACAGATTTTTTAAGCTTAAAAGTCCGTTCTCTAGTAATGATTATAAAATACATAGCTATTATAGATAAACAGCATTCTTTAGATACGGCTTCAAGGCACATAAAGTGATCTTTAAGCAAGTTATGGCTAATTCAGAAAACGTTTGGACAAGACCCAAAAATGTACCATACCCATCCGTTTGGACCAAATTTGAAGGTAAAAAACCAATAAATAGCAAAATTCCAAAATTTTGGATTCAAGATATACTCGAAGAAGAATTTGAAGTTATGGTACAAATTTTGATAACTCATTTTTGTAATGAAGAGCCAATGGGTAAATATTCAAGTAAGTTATTCATAATATAATCAATTTCAGTAAAATGTGCAAGTCAAAATACAACAATAAAAATCAGTATTTTGTTTTTCGGTTTTTGGATTGGGGATTTACTATTCTAGAATCATACGAGTATTATCAAATATTTACAAATGCTTATATCTTATCTGCTTTTATTTACTTGTATTATTTTATAAGTGGTTAATAATATGCGTCTGAGACGAATTTGCTCAAAGATGTTGATCATTTTATGAAGGGCAACAAATTTTGCTGTAGTTCATTGAAAGGACAAGTGTATGAAGAGACAGCTGACAAAAATATGTTATTAGGAATAACCACATTTACTTGTTATACGCATCTATAAATAATAACATTAATAGACTGAAAGCTCATTTCTAAGCAAGCTTTTCTTTCGGTGGTTTAGCAATACAGCGATTAATGTTGAAGATAATGAAATAAAATAATGCCACGAATGGAAATAAATTAGAAAATATTAAATTGAATTAAAATGAATTTATAAAAGTTAAATTAAACAAACAAGAAATAACTTACATTGTTATCAGAATGCAAGTCAGCATATAAGGGAAGTTGAACTCAAGTCAACTATAATGAGTTAGTCGTGGATAAGAGTTGAAAGGAGACAGTAGTTAAGTAACCTTAGAGGAGAGTAGTTGATATGCAATTATGTTTTTTAGTTTTAAGTATTAGTTGTTAATAAACTTTATTATTATAAATTACGGTGAACTTTGAATGATCCAAACCCCCTCGGTACAAAGTCACAAAACCAAACGTGACATAATGGTGGAGGCGCCACGTCAACAGGACCGTATTGCTCAATTTTAATTAGTGAAAATTGGTGAAAGTGCGACAATTAAATTTTAAGGTAATAGTGATTGAAAAAGCATCGAGTTTAAGTGAATTATTATTACAAAGGATTAGCTGAGTAAAGACGAAAAAGATGCAGTCAATCAAAGTAATCAGGAAGCTGATCGTAGCAGAGATGTTTTTGGGAGTTTTAAATATGTAAGTATAAGCTAATGAAAAAATTTAGGTATTAGGAAAACTGAAAGCTGACCCAGGATGAAAGAAAAGACAAATTTTGGTAATTTTATATAGTTTAAGTGTTTGTATTAGGAATAGGAACCAAGGACCAAGCGTAGAAACGGAAGGCGTCCATGGAAAATTTTTTATTTTTTGCTGATAAGTGCTTTTTATTAATTAACAAAGAAACATAAAGGTGATGCAATAAGGTTAATGTTCAAGAATTACATGTAGATTTACACGTACGCATAAAAGGGTTATATTACATGTCGCAATACAGGAAAGTAAAATGATGATAAAGCAACATAGGCAAAAAGCAATGTCCTGAAATGGATTAAAAAAAATGTTAAACATAAATGGCAAACAAATTAGGATTAAAAAGTTTTATAAGAATTTTAGGGAAGTTCGGGATAAATTTTCGAATTTTTTGGAGAATATATGATAGTAGAATTTTCTGTGAAAATTTTTTTTTACAAAATTTTAGAAATGCTGATGTTAGGTTTATTGTTGTCACGTAATACGTGAGCAATTAGAATTTAGGTGTATGTAGTTTTCTTTTTGGGGAATATTTTTGTAGGTGTTTAGCAATATTGGGT
Organism: Malthinus seriepunctatus; assembly: GCA_963924605.1. Lineage (NCBI taxonomy): Eukaryota > Metazoa > Arthropoda > Insecta > Coleoptera > Cantharidae > Malthinus > Malthinus seriepunctatus. The sequence continues at coordinate 15,606,965 of OZ004600.1, forward strand.
AAAAGTTAGAAATAGTAAGTATTAAATTTTTATAATAAAATGGCTATCAAAACCATGATTGAGAATTTTGGAGCAGTGACACAGTGGAGTCCAAGTCAAAAATCAAGGAAGACAAGTTGCTGTCAGCAACGGTGGTCTGGAGTTCGCTCTGGACAGGGACAGTGCATGATGGGTCTTGCCCATCGAAGAATCAGACGTTTCAGATTAAGAGCATAGATCATTTTAAATAATTATAAATTTAAGGTTTAGTGATAGGATGATTTAGTTAACTTCATAATGTAGGCTTATTACGTAGTTAATGCAAAATAAAAGTTATTTGAAAATAGTCATAGGATAGATAAGAAAAAAAAAATTAGAGTAATAGTTTAACTGATTTGAATAGGGAATACGAAAATGAAAATTTGAAAAATAAAGGGAAAAGTTAAAAGCAACTAGAGACAGTAAAAATATAATTTTTTTAGTAGCAACCAAGGAGTAAAATGATAAATTTTATGTTTATCTAGAAAATAGTTTGTTGGGAAAATTTTAACATTCAAATAAAGAGAAAGGAAACGAAAAACAATTTAAAAAATAGGCAAACAACGACCTTACGACAAGAGTGGAAATTAACCAGAAGAAAAGAGAGCAAAGTAAAAAGAGAGGCAAAGGTTACAAAGGAAAGCCAAAGTGACATTAAAAGATAAGAGAAGACAAAAGAACCACAAAAAGACAAGAGAAAAAATAAAAAATATGGAATCGAATTCAAGCGACGCGCAAAAGGAGAAGAAAAATACGTGTACAAGAAAAAAGTAAATAGATAACGCGTATGAAGTATATTAAAAATAAATAATGATTGTACCAAAGATGATAAAAAAGGTCTTATATGAAATAAATTCTGATTGTACCAAAAATGATAAAAGAATGCCTTATATGAGAAACATATGAGAGGAATTATGATTGTACCAAAAATGATAAAAGAATGCCTTATATGAGAAACATATGAGATGAATTATTATTGTGCCAAAGATGATAAAAAATGCCTTACATGAGAAACATGTGAGATGAATATGATAAACGAAGTTAAATGAGTAAAATTGAGATGAAAATAATAGGTACAAAATGATAATAAAAGGTACAAAATGAAAATAATAGGCACAAAAAAGAAAATAATAGGTGCATAAAGAAGAATAATAGGTACAAAATGAAAATAATAGGTACAAAATGATAATAATAGGTACAGAATGAAAATTAAAGGTACAATATGAAAATAATAGGTACAAAATGAAAATAATAGGTACAAAATGAAAATAAGGAAAAAAATTGTGTTGCTTGAAATAATAAATAGAAGTAATTGTTGTTCTTGTCTGTAAAAGTGTTACTTTTGAAAGAAATTATTGTGCTAGGTCTTGGTCAATAAAAAAATTATATCTTGGGGTCTATTAGAATTTTGTATTGAAACCAGCAAGTCAAGTTAATATGAAAAATAAAAATGAAAGAGATGTAAATAGGAAGCTTAAATTGAAATGATAAAATTTTGTGTTGCTTAAAAAACAAATAAACAAAATAGGCATAGGGTTTTTTTTAAGGTATTAAAAATAAAGATTAAAGTAAATTGTGTTCGATGATGAGAATAATAATGGTCATGAAAAAATGATCAAATATTTGTGTGTTTAAAAGAATGTTTCAGATTTTTAATAGAAGTCATTATAGTCAAATCCAAACGTGGAATTAGCATGGAAATCAACATAAAGTACTAGGCGTTCAGATGAATAGACCACAACCCCTGGAAGACAAGGAAGAATAAGAAAGTGAAACATAAAATGGAAGTTCAAATCAAAATACCTAGACATGGAAAAAATGGAGGAACATGGAAATGGATCAATAAATCAATGCTGAAGAAATGGATGAACCTATAAATATGGAAAATGGTCAAAGAATCAAAACTGCGTTGAAAAAGGATTACAAGTAGTTGCAGTAAATAAAGAATTAATAGAAAACTTCGTTGAAAAAGATTACAAATAATTAAGGTGAGTAAAAAAAGGGTAGAATCGTATTAAATAAAAAGAGAAAGAATATTAAATATTAAAGAGAAAAATAGAAACGAGGGAGCTCCCGTCTCTAATAATGGGACGAGTCTTAATGCAAAATACGCCGTACCGCTAGCAAATTAAAAATCTTACCGCGTTTGCATTAAGAACTCAAAACATTATAAACAGTGAGATTGAAATAAAGAATAATTGAATAAATTGAGAGTACAATAATACGAATATGATAAGAGAATTTATGAGATAAATTTGTTATAAATGAGACAAATAATAAAATAATACGAAAGGAAATAATTATAAAAGTAAAGAGAATTGTAATCAAAAGTAAAAAGTTAATGTAGAATAAATGTAAAGGTTCAATGAGGTTCAATAATAAAAACTGTATTAAGAGAAAAAATATTGAAAGATTGAATGAAAATAGTGTAAGAGATAACAGGTATTTTAGAAAAACTTGAGAATAAACAAACCAGAGAGAAAATAGGGGAAATAACGTCAAAATGTATAAGTTTAAACTAAATTTTGTAATGTACGAGTAAATGAAAGTTTTTTGTCAAAAAATGATCATCGAACACTAAAGAAAAATGGTTATGTAAGGAAATTAGAATCTAATGTTATGTTATTTTTCATGTACAACCGCTACAACGCCAAACGAGTCTGAGACAAGATTAAAACCGATGGAAACAGGGTCACACAAAACTAAGGAAAACTGGAGAGATCACCTAAAGTAAACCAAACACTAAGCACGAATAAATTATGCTCACTCAGTAAAGGATTGGATGAAAATAGTTATGGATGGAAAAGAGCCTTCCAAGGAAACTTTGAATAATGTCCACAAAAAAGTTAAATAATAAAAATGTAGGACAACATATGGAAAAATGGTTGAATGGTCGACAACAAGTTAAAAGTAAACAAAATTACAAGAAGACACAGTGATAGAAGAAGCTCAAATAAAGTTAATGAAGATGCTTGATGACAAAGTAAAGAAAAATCAAGCATAAGGTGAAAAACGTTGACCTAGTCTGCGAGTAAATAAAAAAATAGTACAAGTATAAAACAATCCAGTCCAGAAGTGAAGAACCTTAGCAGATCAACGAGTGCCAAGTGAAAAATAAATTAGTGAAAACTTAATACAGTGATAAACATGTTAAAAGAAAAGTGATTTCGAACATTAAAAGACTAAGTAAAAAATGTGTTTTAAAATAAACAAATTAAAAGAAATTGTGAACCCCTGTGAAAAAACTTACGTGTATTGAACTTATTTTGAAAATCTTGACTCATTCTTGTGTTTTTAATTTTTTAGGTTGAATTGATGTATTTTAAGAAACAATGTTGTAAAACCAATTGAATTTTTTTTTTTGTATTTAGATTTATAAGAATTTATTGTTTGAAATTTTTATGTTTTATTGGGTGAAATTTGAAGTTTTAATTATTTAGTTTTAAAAGATTGAATCCTACGTATGCTGAACGCAAAATTTTTTTTATTGACCGTATTCTTGAAGAGCGACTTGGGTCAGCCGCTTTTTAAGAAGGGGAGTTATGCCACGAATGGAAATAAATTAGAAAATATTAAATTGAATTAAAATGAATTTATAAAAGTTAAATTAAACAAACAAGAAATAACTTACATTGTTATCAGAATGCAAGTCAGCATATAAGGGAAGTTGAACTCAAGTCAACTATAATGAGTTAGTCGTGGATAAGAGTTGAAAGGAGACAGTAGTTAAGTAACCTTAGAGGAGAGTAGTTGATATGCAATTATGTTTTTTAGTTTTAAGTATTAGTTGTTAATAAACTTTATTATTATAAATTACGGTGAACTTTGAATGATCCAAACCCCCTCGGTACAAAGTCACAAAACCAAACGTGACAATAACTTAAATTTTCTCTAACGAAAACCTCAATTGGACACGTCACAGCTGACGAAAAACGAGCACGTCTCTCTCACAAGTAGCTTAAATTTTCAATAATACTTGTATTATTTGTTGGCGGTAATAGGTGGTAATAACTAATAAGGGTGAACCGAGGGTGGATTAAAGCGCCTGGAAAATGGAAGAGTTTGGTATAAAGTTTAAACCAAAGACATCAGGACCATCTAAATATTTATATGTTCTAACATTTTTTTGCATTATAAGTTCAAAAAGTGATTTCTTACCAAATTCAAAGACTTTTGTTGTCTTCTATTTTTTTAACGAACGGTCATTACTCATTAACATTTTAGAAGTCGACAATTTAAGATTGTAAAAAAAATTCGAAGACGTCGCATTAATGGCATAAAGTTTACATCTTTTCAAAATATTTTGTTACTTAAAATATTCTACAGTCTCTACAGAATGTAATTTAATTTTTTTATGGGCAAATAAAAAATATACAAGGTGTTCTCGAAAGAAACCAACAAACTACTACAGGAAGTTCTTAGGGCCAAAATTGAATAACTGTTTCTCTTAAAATGCATCTCTAAAACTGAGATAGCAAAACTCTGCTGATGTTAAGGTAGAAAGAACTGTGAAGAATTTCGTCACAAGCAAGCAAATTTAAATTTTTTTGCTTCATTTTCAATCTAATTTTAACATAAACAATCTTTGTTTCTCAAAGTTTCCTTTCTAAATCAACGATTCTTTAGACAAATTAAAAAATAATATGCATTCTGTAACAAACATTGATCAATGGTTATTTCATAAATTTATCTAGAGTCTAGAGGTACAATGGGTCCAAATACTCCAAATCAAAGTTAGTTCTTTACTAAGTGCCTTTATTAAAACGTGTTAGAATTCTTTGATTATGTGTTATTAAAACTCTTCATCATTATTAAATTATACATATATGGTTATGTATAATGGAATGTTATCAGAGCCAGATAAGCGAACGTTGGGAACTGAGGCGCAAACTATTTTCGAGCTCCTCCAAAAATACACTGCAGTCTGCAGTCCACAAAAAATGTTAATTTATACTCTAGTCAACAAAGGTGTTATACCTAGAGAACATGGTAGAGGGTGAACTTTTTTTCAAAAATGTGTTTAGTTAAGAAGTAAAAAATTAAAAAACCAAAAGTTACCGATTCTAGGTGTACATGGCTAAGGGAGGGACGAAGTGAAAAGGTTCTGTTTTGGGAGTTTTTGCTTATATCTCAAAAACGGTGGGTTCTAGGGAAAATTATTTTATTTTGGTCCCAAACACTTTATGGATTTTCTTCGAAAAGATCATATTATATTATCCGTTCACTATTTATTTGCGCTATGGTTGGCCATGTTAGGGTGACAGATTCCACCCGGTATAAATTAGAAAAAAATCAGTTAGGTTAAGTATTGTAGAGTAGCGGCTTTTATTCAATTGTGTTAATAGTTGGCCTGTCAATGGTCTGTCATTTTTTTGGTACTGTCAAGAGCTGTCAGTCAACTTAATAGGGACTTTTTATTTTGGCAAACTAAAAAACAAAAGTTCATGGCCAACCATAGCGCAAATAAATAGTAAACGGATTATAGATAGTATTTTTTGTAATGTGAAGATCAATAAATAAAATTGGATTCAACAAATCTGTACTGGGCGAGTGGCTTAGCACAATTCGCTTCTGATAACGATAACTATACTCTACATAAATTTACAGCGTTTTCGAATAAGGGTTGAAATTATTCCCATACATTCATCAATTAAAGATAAAAATACAAAAAACCTTACCTTAAACAATCATATGTTGGTGAAATGATTTTGAAGTTGACGTAATTATTTCTAAAAATCCAAAAGGCACAAGCAAACAAGAACGCGAACTAAACCTCACTTAATTAATAAAACTACTAACTATATTTTGTTAGCATTACCTACTAATATTCAAATAGTAAGCTCGTTCATCTGCACGTGCAAAAATAATCAGATAACGATAAACCAAATGCTACGAAAGATTGATTGTTCTCGTTCAATAGTAGTTTGTTTTATTGTTTGTTTTAAACTACTGAAGCGATTTTGATGAAATTTGGTTTTAGCACAGCATAGTTATTTGCTTCGCATACAGTAGTGACAACCCCATGGTTACCATTTTATTTCTTGTCGCCAAAATCAGTGACCTTGAACACCTTCCGCCATTTTTCTGATAGTATGAAGTATATAAGCGCGCGTAAATTCAAAACTATTTTTATAGGTTCGGTCAGCTGTGACTGTTATTTTTATATCTATTTGTAAAGGATAGCATAAATAAGTATCTGAATGTACTGAAATCATGTTTCATTAGTAGAGGCCGTGCGGAATGTCGTGAACGATGAGTCACACCATCGCAGTAGTCGAAAATGTGAATAACTTGCTTGTTACTAAAAAATTTTAAAATTTTTTAAATCTCTCGTCATTTATATAAATTAGTCAATGTGTTTATCTTTTAAAATTTCACTACAATAGCCCTCTTCCTTCTAAATAACCCCGTCTTCGCGTAGCTTTTTTCAAGGGCATCGTTCACGAGATACCGTACTACCTCTACAAGGTACCTTCGGTTTCGGTTTTTGATGCAAATAAAAAATACAGTGAAAGTCGGATATAACGACGGCGAAGGGACCGACTAAAAAGGGTCGTTATATACCCCGTTATATAATTTTAATAAGCCAAAAAATAATTTTAAAAAAATTATAATTTTATATTTCTTTTTATTACAATTTAATTTGATATCTTATAAATGAAATACACTAATAAAAGAAAATTTTAAGTTTTAAACTTTTAAAGAAATGCACAAAAAAAATACAACAGGAAAAAGTTCCTCGTATGGCCACATCCGTTGTTTTTTATACTTTTCTTGTAGAGAAATGTTGTTTCCAAGCTTCCAAAATTTCCATCTGTCCCGTTCGTCACGATAACCTGCTATGGAATAGATTACGCGTTCCGAATTTACAAAATGCGATATTGCTCCCATAAGAAAAAAATTCAAAACTCGACGCAAACATCATGGGACTAAAATGAATAAATCATTTTGGGATTGAGAAAGGGATTATTTTAAATAATTGTATACTTATTTGTGATGATGAATTTGTTTTGTAACTACATATTTTGTTATTGAAATGTGTGGAATAGGGAAATATTATTTCTATTCCTTCTGCTACTATTTTAATATCCGCAGATTTTTTTACAATTTCTGCTTCGCTGTCCAAGGAAAATTTTAGTTATCTAATGAGAAAATAAAAATGTTTTTGTTTTAGATATAAAAAGTGATAAAGAATCGATGAACGATTTACTTAGAATCTGGAGAACTTTATTTGCGGATAAATTGGGAATAGTCTGCTATACGGAAAATCCAGACCTGAATGGACAACCAATTATTGCAGGATTAAATTGTACGTGCATTACTAGTAAAAACGCAAAGTACGACTATCAGGTAAGCAAAATCTGTATAGGGTGTGGTTTATAAATCCAGGACATAAAATAAAAAGGATCTTCTGTTCATATTAATCTTTATACAGGGTGGGCCATTAGTACGGAATCGGTGGATAACTCATATACTATACTACTTAGAAGAATTTCATTCAGCTATCCTTATATAATAAAGCCTGCCGAATAAGATAAAATTAGTCTCAACTATACAGGGTGTTCAGTTACTGCAGGGCGTTTACAAGCTTTTTTATTTTAAATAGAACATCCGGTATATTTTTTCATATTCCGATCAAGTAGGACATTTTCTATATGAATATTTTTTTATTTTGTAATTTGGCGGTAACGTTCTCTCAAAAAAATTTTTTTTGTGAAAACAATAGTTAATGCCGAAGATGCTTAAAAAATTCGCACGGTGCTTGTTTTTGCAAGTTAAGAGAAGATTTTTGGTATCTAGTTTGTAATGACTACGGTCTATGATTTCCCATAAAAAAAGATTTACTTTATTGTACAGGGTGTTTTTTTGAGAGGAACAAACTTGGTGATTTTCAAATGGCCAAAAGTTGATTTTTTTAAATAGAACACCCTGTATATTTTTAACTCATATGATAGAGAATTGAATTGTGTTCCAAATTGTATTTAGGTTTCTCATACCTAAAATCGCTGCTTTTGAAGATATCAATCAATTTAGTGAAGTTAAGCATATTAGGTTTCTTAGAACTTATATTACTTTGTGCAGTAGGCTTAGAACACTTTCTTACAAATTATAACAATTGAAAATTTCTTTTGACAGTTCAAAGAAATTAATAATTTATCTCATCAACTTATTAATTTTTGTTTAATGATTGATTAATCTTTGTGTAATTATTATAATTAATTGTTTATTAATTAATTAATTGTGAAAAATGCATTACTCTTTAGAAGAATGTGTAGATATGATTTATTTATTGGGAGAATGTCAAAAAAATTGTTTATTAGCATCTCGTATCTACAGAGAGCGTTTTCCTGATAAAAGATGTCCTAATATGAGTACTTTTGAAAAAATCACTTTGAACTGTCAAAAGAAATTTTCAATTGTTATAATTTGTAAGAAAGTGTTCTAAGCCTACTGCACAAAGTAATATAAGTTCTAAGAAACCTAATATGCTTAACTTCACTAAATTGATTGATATCTTCAAAAGCAGCGATTTTAGGTATGAGAAACCTAAATACAATTTGGAACACAATTCAATTCTCTATCATATGACTTAAAAATATACAGGGTGTTCTATTTAAAAAAATCAACTTTTGGCCATTTGAAAATCACCAAGTTTGTTCCTCTCAAAAAAACACCCTGTACAATAAAGTAAATCTTTTTTTATGGGAAATCATAGACCGTAGTCATTACAAACTAGATACCAAAAATCTTCTCTTAACTTGCAAAAACAAGCACCCTGTGAATTTTTTAAGCATCTTCGGTATTAAATATTGTTTTCACAAAAAAAATTTTTTTGAGAGAACGTTACCGCCAAATTACAAAATAAAAAAATATTCATATAGAAAATGTCCTACTTGATCGGAATATGAAAAAATATACCGGATGTTCTATTTAAAATAAAAGAGCTTGTAAACGCCCTGCAGTAACTGAACACCCTGTATAGTTGAGACTAATTTTATCTTATTCGGCAGGCTTTATTATATAAGGATAGCTGAATGAAATTCTTCTAAGTAGTATATTATATGAGTTATCCACCGATTCCGTACTAATGGCCCACCCTGTATAAATAACTCTAATTTTTTTTTTTTTTAATAGGCTAAAGGAAAAACATCTTTAAAAATATTAGCAGCTGTTGATTACGTAGTTAATCAAAAAGATCCCTTCGAAATTTTGGGAGTCGATCATTTACTATATGCTCTAGGCCTCTACGTATTACCTGCATTTCGTGGTCAAGGTTTAGGTGAACGAATATTAAATGCAAGGTATGAACACTGATAAACAACTAAGATCAAAATTAGAACAGACGTAGACTGGTTTCATCAAAGTAAAAATAGAAGCGAATATTGTAACCCTTCAGTTGGAATTCCTATTACGTATTCTAATTCTAACACAGCCACTTTTAAAATTTATTGAATTTACTACAGCTTCAGAAGCTAATCTATTTAGTCCAGTGTTTCCCAATTTTTTTTTGCCATGCCCCATCTAAGCCTTTCTAAAATTCTTATGTAAAATTCAAATTGAATTGTTCACTGAAGAAACTGGAGAAACTCTGGAGGAGTCCATTTTTAAATTGCTCCCCTTAATAATCAAATTGCCCCCCTTTGGGGCTTGGGTTCCACGTTGGGAAACACTGGTCTAGTCTGTACATTTATAATAAATTAAAATACATAGATACGTGGGAAATTGTAATTTAATTACACACATTTTAGGGAACCCCTATGCAAAGCGGTTGGACTTAAAGGTACAATAACAACTTTTACATCAATAGCGTCTCAAATAATTGCTGAAAAAGTAGGTTTCAAATTGTTATCAGAAGAATATTATGAAGACATAAGAAAAAGTAATCCATCACTAGAGTTTCCTGGTATTGAAAAACATACAGAAAAAATGAAATACATGTATAAAATGTACAGCTAATTATTTTTTATATATTCTATACTTCAATAATATAGGTAGGTATAATGTGTTATTTATTTAAATATCGTATATTACATACACCTGTAAACTTATTTTTTTCAAGGCGTCCACGCACTGTTAAACCCCGTTTACACACACACACACACACACACACACACACACACACACACACACACACACATACATACATGCTTTTAGATACTTGCGAGGACACTAGCAAAATGCTGAAATGTGGGGACATTAAAACTGGAAACATGGCGACATTAAACAACCGATGCTGATCACTGTAATATGCAAAATTTTACGATACCCTCCGATATATGTGCAGATTCAATGCAAAAATGATTTATGGGAGAGTCCCCTTAATTTAATGTAAGATCGTCAAAACTTCAGAATTTCGTTTTACAAGTATCAAAAATCGCCAAAAAAAGTAGGGTGAGCGAAAACAAGATAGCCTTAAACGCCTCCCCAGCAAACACCCCCCCTTGCCCCCCCTCTGCTGGCTTTCGCCCCCCCCAACAACTTTATTCTCCTCCGGCGCGCGAAACGCGCCCGTTTTTCAAGGTCATTTGATAATTTTTCAAGGTCAAGGCCGTTCTGTCAATGTCGTTCGGTCAAGGGTCAAGGTCGCGCGATTCTTGGAGGCCGCTGGGTCCAGGTCACGGCTAGGTCGATGGTTGGGCGATGTTGGGTTTTTGTCGAGTGCCAAAGTTAGTTATTGACATAATAACACAGGACATTTTATTATTATACCTCATTGAGCCTGCGAAGGTTGCCTAATCAGGACTATAAACATAACCTCTTTGAGGCTTAAAATCGGACCTAACCTAACCTAACCTAACCTAGCCTAGCCTAGCCTAACCTAAACTGACAAAACGCCTTCCCAGCAAACGCCCTTCCCCTTCCTCCCCTCTGATTTACTTTATCAAGGTCAAGGCCGTTCTAGAAGGCCGTGGGTCAAGGTCACGCAATTCTTGGAAGCGGTGTGATCAAGGTCAAGAGCAGGTCTGTGTTCCCTGTTATGTCGACCGCCAAAGTTAGTTATTGACATAAGGGACATAATATATTATTAGCCTAACGTAACGTAACGCAACCGAGCCTAACCTAACCTAATTTTGCCTAGCCAAACCTAGCCTAGCCTAACCTAACCTAATCTAAACTGACACAACTTGACCTTGACCTTTAACAACCTAACCTAATGTAACCGATAAAAATAAGAACTTGCCTAATCTCTGATCTAAACATTTGACGACCTTGAAGAGTCTCTTGGCCGGGTCTTCGAGGCAGATTATTTGCTTCCCATCTCGGAGCTGATTTCTCGTAAGATCAGCTTATCTTTCAACGTACGACCGACTCGCCGGCGTTATTAGAAAATATGTTTTATACCTTTCCTATCGGCTTCTCACTATAATAATTAATGAATAATACACCGATGAGCGTGTAATTTAGTGCCCACAGTTTGACGGTTGCCCCTAAGTCGCCTTTTTAGTACCTCCTTAATACAAAAATATGAACACAAATTAATGGTATTTTTTCATCAGTGGGAATTTTCTGCGGTTATCTACGCCGCTGTGTTTACCACCTGTTAAAGAATATGCTTAAATATGTTATTTTAACAAGGCAAATAAAGAAGAAGAAATAGACCAAAGCCGTTTGAAGTGGACATCGATATAACATACACCTAACCTCAAAATCCAAATTTAAATTCAAACTCGAATGAGTTAGTAATATATTAATGAATTTTTCTAATTTCGCACTGTCGAGTTGCTTTTAATAGGTATTTATCTCATTTATGACTACATAAAAGATATTTCGGAAAAAACTCGCTTTAATCAGTACGTTTTTGGGAAACCCACAATTAATCAGACATCGACTTATTGAATTGTACATTAAAAGTGGGGACCTTAAATATTTCAATATCTTGTAGCCATTTGATGAGCGACGCTAATTATAACTGGACAACTAAATATAAAACACGAATGGAATATAAATCTACTAACATTCACGATTCAAACTGTGAAACTATAGTCGTGAGACAAAAAATACTTGTGGGGTCGCGTTCTAGTCCCCACAATTGCAAATGTTCCCATAGGTCTGGTCCCTTGCACATGCAAGACCTCATAGTTAATTTAGAACAAACACCTAACCTCAAAATCCAAATTTAAATTCAAACTCGAATGAGTTAGTAATATATTAATGAATTTTTCTAATTTCGCACTGTCGAGTTGCTTTTAATAGGTATTTATCTCATTTATGACTACATAAAAGATATTTCGGAAAAAACTCTTCAAAAACTGTTGTAGATGGCGCTTTAATCAGTACGTTTTTGGGAAACCCACAATTAATCAGACATCGACTTATTGAATTGTACATTAAAAGTGGGGACCTTAAATATTTCAATATCTTGTAGCCATTTGATGAGCGACGCTAATTATAACTGGACAACTAAATATAAAACACGAATGGAATATAAATCTACTAACATTCACGATTCAAACTGTGAAACTATAGTCGTGAGACAAAAAATACTTGTGGGGTCGCGTTCTAGTCCCCACAATTGCAAATGTGCCCATAGGTCTGGTCCCTTGCACATGCAAGACCTCATAGTTAATTTAGAACAAACACCTAACCTCAAAATCCAAATTTAAATTCAAACTCGAATGAGTTAGTAATATATTAATGAATTTTTCTAATTTCGCACTGTCGAGTTGCTTTTAATAGGTATTTATCTCATTTATGACTACATAAAAGATATTTCGGAAAAAACTCTTCAAAAACTGTTGTAGATGGCGCTTTAATCAGTACGTTTTTGGGAAACCCACAATTAATCAGACATCGACTTATTGAATTGTACATTAAAAGTGGGGACCTTAAATATTTCAATATCTTGTAGCCATTTGATGAGCGACGCTAATTATAACTGGACAACTAAATATAAAACACGAATGGAATATAAATCTACTAACATTCACGATTCAAACTGTGAAACTATAGTCGTGAGACAAAAAATACTTGTGGGGTCGCGTTCTAGTCCCCACAATTGCAAATGTGCCCATAGGCCTGGTCCCTTGCACATGCAAGACCTCATAGTTAATTTAGAACAAACACACATAGTTTGTAAACTATGTAAAAAGGTCGGTTGTAAAAGTTTTAGAAATAGTCATAAATGAACCCTAAATTATATGAATTTTTCGAGGAGTTATCCACTCTCTGAAGTCAGTGTACAAAAATGGAGCGGTCAACGGTATTAATCTGCAGTCAATGGCAGTCATAGTATATGCAAGTCATGGGCAGTCAACTGCAGTCAGTGTACAAATTCAAAACAGTGGTTGACCTCTTGGAATTTGTATAAGAAAATGAATACCTAATAGGATTAAAGTAAAAATATGCAGTTATTCAAAATCGACAGACGATTAATTCTAGACCAATAACGTAACATTTGCTTCAGTAGATTTGATGGAAAAAATTTGAAAGCACCAAAAGCGGATCAAAAACTCTACTCTAAAAACTCTAAACTCTAACCTAACTCTAGGTATTTGAATTTTGAAAAAACGGCGAGTAAATATGACTCCTCAGCTAGCCCGGTAGTTTTTATGCTGTGGCCCGGTGTCGATTTATTTTGAACGCTGTAGCTCTTGTGGTTCAAAAGTTGAAAGTCCAAAAATCAGATAATTTTGATAAAAATGCGCCTAAAATTGATAAGACGCAGTCGACGAGCAATTTGAAGTGAGGAGCACAGAAGAGTAGCAGGAGTAAATGGTGAGATATGGGGATATTATAAATTAATTTTATTTGTAAACAAACCACCAGGGACGTAGCTAGACTTAAAACATTGGGTGGGCAAAGTTTGGGCAGCTTCATTTCTGCACTTCTACCTTAGTGTAAAATAATTTTCCTATTTTGGTGGCTCGAGTCAAAGTCAACTATAACCTGGTTTAAGTTCAATTTTGTATAATCATTTGAATTATAATTTTTATTATTTTCCAAGTTTTTTAAGGTGGGCAGACGGGTGGGCAGAGCGAATTTTTAGGTGGGCACTGCCCACCCGTGCCCACCCCTAGCTCCGTCCCTGCAAACCACATAACCTCAATTTCACTTTTGTTTAGTAAAGTGTTAAAGTTTCAAGAAGCGTTTGTAACGGCTATTTATTCAATGGTTTAAAGGATTTTACAGGTTATCTGTAATTATATAAAATGTAATTTAAATCAAAACTGGGTAAGGTTATTGAGAAAAAGAAGAATTCAAACTTCGATACATCAACAACTGCTCTCCGAAGCTCAGCTAACATAATATTTTTAAATTGCAGTGCTGATAGCTACAACTGAAGATCCATATTAAGCATATTGATATTTTAATGTCTAAACCGTGTGCCCCCGTGCAAAAGGGGCCCTCGACAGTCACCTTGTCACCTTTAGTTTTTTTAAAATTAATTTTGGCTGCTGTTTTACCCTACGAGCTAAACTGACTAAAGCTTAAGGTTCCAAAATCTAAGGGGCTCTAGAAATTTACAACATTAAAAAGGAGTTGACCTTCAGATGACAAAAATTTTCGAGTAAACCCCTGAAACTTCCCCCAGACGCGTACTTTCAGAAGAACCGATTAACCCAAGGCACCATGAAGCCTAAAAACATCCCTAGAGCCACAGTTTTTAAAGATCGCAGAGAATCAAAATCTCCATTAGAACTCATTTGAGTTTTGTAAAATTTTTAACTCTCAAAGTTACCAAAAATTGGCACCTGTAATTAATTTTTATTTATTAAGATGTCGCTACTTTCGTCGTTACTTTAAATGAAATTATTTATCAGAAAACAAAACAATATGGTCGCGACAAGTTCAATGTTGTAACCACTATCTTGATTTCGAATAATAGTTTTAAAAATATTTGCAAGTTTTAAAATCAACTAAAAATCATAAATTGTGTCCTTTTAACAGTGCTGTGTAGTGTGTATTTTTGACTTTCATTTGGTAAAAATTGCGAGAATCTTAGCGATAGGTATTTTCAACACCTGGTGAGCTTCTTAACCTAATTTTTAAAATTTTAATTTGCATAAAATTATTTAGGTAAAATTATACCAATGTACTTTATTTAGTTTATTATGAGTTACACGTGAAATCATTTTAACAAGATCGCTTGGTTCGTTAGCCAAAAGTTACACAACATGAAATTTTCATGAATCACAATTTTCTTATCATGACGTCACAATTTGCAAGGTGTATGCAATTTTACAATATTTTTATATCAAATTTTAGTTTGTACTACTTAACATTGCTGAATTACATGTTTAGCTAAATTTAAAAATGTCCAAATGCCTTTTTTGAAACCTTCTAGTCAACAAAGTTTGGCGGCAACTTCAAAATCTTGCAATTGGAATTTGTCATTATTTCCAGTCTAAGATTAGATTTTATAAATTTTTATTTAATTTGAGGTTTATAAAATAATTAGTCGAAAGAAAGTAACTCAGCAGCGTATCTAGAAATTATTCGAAAAAGAGGGCTGTTGGAAAATAATTGATTTTATCAATGGTTCAAATACAAATTCTTACGAAAGTGAGGCGTGGGGGCACTGGCAGAGCGAAATTCATATTATTGTGAGTACAACCCCTCACCCGATACTAGTCAGTTACGTTAAACTTTCGATCAGTTACTCAAAAATTAATTATTTTTTCTGGACATTAAGATTAAATATTCGTTATCTCAAAAATAAACCCTTTTCGCCTGTGGCTTGTAGTGCTGTAGCTCTTGGCCTCTATAGCTTTGATTTTTTTAGGGTAACTAATATTTGGATCTCGGAAACGCTAAGGGTTACGAAATTACTTATTTAACACTTTCTGATTTTCATGTACCCTTGGTGTAGGGGTTTGGGGAGATTGAATTATTTTGATAGCAGCTGTAGAGAAACCATGCCTTGTGCTACACTTTACTTTTGTTTCTTTCATCACAAGAGCCCTTGTGATGAAAATTGCATATTTTGATGAGCTTTACGAATCTGTTTGGAACATTTTAAAGTTCAAAGTCGTTATCCAGATAACGCAAAAAATGGTTAATGTACTTAAGAAAAATTATTATGAAGAAAATTGAGCTCAAAAAAGCTATCAAATGATTATAAACTCATATAAAACAAAAACAGGGGCTCATGACAGTTGCTTCCACGTAGCGAGCCCTGGGCAACTCAGTGAATGAAACTGAATTAATCAATTTCACTTCTTAAGGCTGAAACTGTCGACTTTATCCTTGCGTGAGCACACCCCTAGATCTGTAGTTGTTTTAACTCAGGTTGGGGGGTTTACGGCTAATTGCATTACTTGCGTTAGCACACCCCTAGATCTGGTCAGGTTGGGGGGTTTACGGCGATCTCATTTCTAGCGTGAGCACACCCCATGATCTGTAGTTGTTTTAACTCAGGTTGGGGGGTTTACGGCTAATCGCATTACTTGCGTTAGCACACCCCTAGATCTGGGTCAGGTTGGGGGTTTACGGCGATCGCATTCCTAGCGTGAGCACACCCCTAGATCTGTAGTTGTTTTAACTCAGCTTAGGGGGTTTACGGCGTTTGCATTCTTCCCCTGTCCTTGCAAGACAGCATGAGAGGTGCTAAACTCATGTAAAACAAACATAGGGACTCATGACAGTTGCTTCCACGTAGCGAGCCCTGGGTAACTCAATTATTGAAATTTAATTTATCAATTTCACTTCTTGAGGCTAGAACTGTCGATTTTATAACTAAAAATGTTATTTAAAAATTAATCAGAAGACAATTTTTCATTGTACTCAAAATATAAATACATCTCAATATGGCGCGCACGACCATAGTCACGAAAAAACATTTATAATCGAGGTAATTGCAAACACTTAATTACACTTAACACGTAATTTTCTACCATTCGTTAGAAAATACAAAACAAAATTTATCTAACAGAGAAATCTATAATCGACTTTAGTAGCTTCAAAGGTTTAAAAATGTATTTCTTAATCCTTCTTCATTTTTATATAAATAAAGTATAAGTGTACAGCAAAAACTTTTTGGCCGGCTGTACAAATTTACAAAATTACAAAAAATCTCATGAAGCTACAAAGAACAGCTTCTAAATATGAAATTAATTTCAACTTCTGTAGAAATAATTATTAGCTCAATTATAGAAGATGCTCATATCATAGATATGATGGAAAAGAGAGTCAATTTTTAGGCCATGTAAAAATTGCTCGAGGTTCGTGTAGACAAATTGCAAGATGAAGAAGACAGCAATAAAACTACAGGTCCCAAATACTTAAAACTCACAAACCTTAAGGTAAAATTAATATAAACGACATGACGGTGCAGTTTAAAAATTTTTATTCTACCGGATTAGATACCCCTTCGACAACGATGAATCAAGCTGGTTCACAAATTGGTCATCGATACTGACATAAAAGAAAGATTACGCGAAGAAGTCGTTGAAACTTTAGCTAAATACCTATAATGGAAATTTGTCCTATATGAAAAAGTTTTGGAAACGAAGTATTTAGATAATGATCGTTTCAGGTTAGTGTGTTGAATTTCACAATTTTGTGTTTAAAAATTTTATATTTTACAGAAAATTTAAGAAAATGGTGTGACTATGGTTGTCAAAAGATTTGGATTAACTGTCAAACCTTGCAGTGGTAGTTGTTCTACTTAGGAATGTACGAAATTCTTGAGAAAATTCTGAAATAGATCTACTAATTCCTACAACATTTACGAGCAGGGAAACGGATTGAGATTAAAAATAAAATCAAGTAAGTGGCATGAGAACGTACATTTGGACTTGTAATTCTAATTGGTTATTCTTTTACTAGTGTCATATCATTGATTATATTTTACTGTATAATCAATGGTCATATATTCCCCGATTTGTTCAAGAAGAGCTGGTAATGTTTTAGTAATCAATACAAGTTTTTCTACAAGCATCGTGTATTATTGTATTAATGTGATGCTAATTGGAAGAAATACTGAATAAAGCAAATTATAATGTATTATAATTCCAATATATTTCGTAGCCAATGGGACCAACCACTAGCCAACCCGATTCTGATGGTGAATGGTCTGGAAGGCATCAAGAAGTTTCCAACCTAATATTTTTACTACAAGGTAATTTATCCAATTTTACCATTTTTACAGCCATTATTAAATCTTCCGTATCACTATTTCTTATACAAACATAGTTTCTGATCACAAGAAAAAGTAGACTCTGGATCTTGAAGAAAAAGAAGAAATATGAGAGGAGAGAGTTACACACAGTAAAAGAGATAAAAAGAAGTTGGTTGGTTGGTTCTGTTTTCAAACTGTTTGCAATCACAGTTGACAATTTTCTAGTTTTCTGGAATGGTTATTGTTATTACTTGTTTAGGTCAAAATTTACCACTAAGATATCTTAAATTTTTTTAATTTTTATTATTTTTTAGATAGTCCAACCAAAGTGGACAAACAAATTGAGAAAACGGGGTTTTCTAATTCACCCTTGTAGATTTGTATCTTGTGATGAGCAATGAGCAGTTATGGTGTTATTTTATTTACTTTCATGGAAGGCAGCCTAAAGTATTAAAATAAAAAGCTTTGCTGCATTGAAGTAATGAAAAATAAGGGGATTATGTTCCTTAAATATTAATTATTTTATTCTTGTCAGTCATTGCATCAATTTCTTCAGCAGATAGAAAACATCGTATGTGCGACGATAAAAGAAACTGTAATAGTGTAGTAGTATAGGCACATGTAAACCGCACGAGTCTTATATTTTTGAAGCAGTTTTTGGTGTTTGTAAATTAAATTGTAATTGAATTGTAATTCCTTAACTTTATGCTTCATGTATGATCTTTGCTTCATATGAAGATTGTTAGTTCTAAAGAAGCCGAATTATATTAAAACTCTGAACCGTGTGTATTGAATAGGTCAGAAAATGCAAATTTGTAAATTTAGTAGCCAAAGTTGTTATAAATTGTGTGTAAACTGCTGGTGAAGTATTTAATAAAAAATTGAGTTTTTTTTAAATAAATCGAAATCAGTAATTTTTGCTTTTTCAAAGACATTAGTATTCTAATTGTTATTGGTAATTTTTCATTAAAAAATTGTTTTAATAGAAAATAGATTATTTAAAAAACTTCAAACGGTTTCAATTAATTTAAAAATCATCTCAAAAATTAGAATAATACGCCTAATTGAAAAGCAACCCACATAGCATACTTAGTAACAAAAAGAGTACACTGAAAAAAAAAAGTGTTCATGTAACAATAATACGTATATTGCTCGTATAAGCACAACCAAACAAATGGTTAAATTAACAACATTTGTCTTCATAAAAACAATATTTTTTTGTAAATTTGACTAATGCGGATTTGCACCGTTTACATATTAACTGACAGATAGTTTATTTCGCAGATAAGTTGTTAAAAACCTTTGCTCTTTCATCTACTGTAGGTTAAATCAAATAACTGACGAATACATTTTTTACAAAATTACCTTCTACTTAATATGACTTTTTGCACCGATTTTAGTTTAAGTGGCAAATAAAATATATTTTTACAACTTATCTGCCAAATAAACTATTTGACGGTTAATATGTAAACGGTGCAAACCCCCATAAGACCATAATTAAGTAACAAAAAATATTGTTTTTTTGAAGACAAATGTTGTTAATTTAACCATTTGTTTGGTTGTGCCTATACGAGCAATATACGTATTATTGTTACATGAACACCTTTTTTTTTCAGTGTAGGAATATGTTAATGACTGTCACATGACCATCAAAAGTTAATAAAAGGCCTAGTTTCACCATAAGTTTAAATTCTTATCAGCACTTATGATCCGAGCCCGGTGTGAAAAATCAATTTTGAGTTTTAGAATTTTTTTTGATTGGAAGTTGTTCTAAATATTCCTACCGAGTTACTAATTAATATTTATTTGTAAATTTTGTATACTTTGTCCGTTTTTTGAACGTGAAGTTGCTTTCTTCATCTTTATTATCTCATTAGCACCTTACTCATCCTTACTGTGCTGGGTAGCAATAAAAGATGTGTAAAAGCTTCTAGAGAAAGGTAAAAATGAACTTCGTATGGTAGTTGCAGGTATAAACCCTTTTAATATGCAAAATATCTCAAAATATTTAAATTTATTATCTTTTTAAATTTCTTTTACATGAAGCATTAAAAGGGTTTCTCGGTTTATATACCTGTTTTTGCCATAAAAGTTCATTTTTACCTTTTTCTCCAAGATTTTACTTGTATTTTATTGGTACCTAACACAGTAGGTCGCTAATGACTTAATGAGATAATAAAGGTCAAGAAGGCAACTTCACGTGCGAGAAACGGACAAACTCTACCTATAATTTAATTTTAATATTTAAGTGTTATAATAAAAAATAATTCGTTAATTAGTAAGTCTTCATAGTTGTCTTCATGTATGTAGTCTTCAAGATGCACAACTAGGCTCAAAATTTAGGAAATATATTTTAATTTCTTTACTGTTGAAAAACGAACTTATTAAACAACTTACTGATCTTCTGCTTTACTCAGAACTACAATTGGTATGCAGGGGAGCCCTTTATGGAAAATGAACTAAGATGGAACATTTAAATTAAAAGGTACATACTGTTACTCTTTATTTGTGGTTATTATTTTGATTTCTTCATAAAGATTTGTAAACATTAATTTTTCTTACAATTAAAATTTGATAATTATTTTAGAACATCCCAGGATAGACTTATTTGCCTCTAAAGACAATTTTAAATGCTGCAAATACGTTTCTTGGCTGAGAGATTCTGGCTCTATAGCAGTAGATGTCTTTACCTTACATTGGGGAGATTTCTACTTTTACGCGTTTCCTCCATTTTCATTGATATTAAGATTACTTGAAAAAGTAATCTAAGATAACGCTGAAGCAATTTTGATAGTCCCCTTTGGGCGCTCGCAGCCACGGTACCCCCTTCTTCTGAAATTGAGTGTGGGACTTCCCGTAATCTTAGAACCGAATAAAAATTTATTGTCCTCTGTTTTCAGGAACTCACATCCACTGGCTTATTCGCTTACCCTATAGCGGCCTACAAAGTCTCAGGGAAGCCTTCGCCATAAAAAATTATCCACAGTGTGCTATCAATACGGCTACCATGTCTCTGTTTCCGACAACGCTGAAGCAATACAATACTACCTATTGGTGTTGGTGGCGGTTCTGCGAAGAAACGAACCTAAATCCCTATCAGGGTGAAGTAGAGCAGGTTCTCCATTTTTAACAGCGCTGGACAATGGTGGTTCAAAATATACAACGTTAAACGCTCACCGCTCTGCACTTTCATTACTTCTTCCTGGAAAAGCTGGAGAAGATTCTAGAATTAAACGGTTCCTGAAAGGAGTGTCCATGCTTAGACCTTCCGGGCCCAAATACGAAGTTACTTGGGATCCGTCTTCCGTACTAACTTATCTCGAAAATACCGCTCTTGATTATAAAATACCCAACGAGTACATGAAGGAAGCGGGCAGAGGGGATTCTGTTCTTTCAAGATGTGCACTTTGGTACATAAAGCCCTTATATAGTACAGCCCGTACTACCTAATAATGATTTCTGCGGACTAAGTGCTAATATAATTCCAATCGAATTTCACTAAGGTAAGTTCGTTTGATTGTAGAATTAATTAGCTCAGCACACCAGTGCAATGTTTAATATTAGCGAAAGATTTACATCACCTACAACTTGGCATACTAAATTAAATTTTCTTACTTGAAATTTAAAAGACTTTGTTACTTGACCGCATTAAATATTGTGCTCCTCAAAGAGCCAATGTAAAAAATAGTAATAAAGAGGATATTGTAGAGAGTATTTTACACCCCAAAACTATTTTATTATTTGTACTTGTGCCAAATTTTACAATATAGTTTGTTTGCATTTGTTAGCAAAATATTTTCTTTGAAAATTATTGTCATAGACACGCCTAAATAAATAGGCAACCTTTCTAGCACACCCCACTACTTAGTAAAATTGGAGTTGGCATAAGTGGCATAAATATGTAGAGAGGGATTGTCACGTGGTTCAAAAAGTTAATAAAATGCCGAATTTCGCCATAAGTTTAAAAGCTTATCACCACTTACGATCGGAGTTCGGGAGAAAACTTAAGGGTTACTCGTGTGAAAAATCAACTTGGATTTTTCGAATTCTTTTTGAATGGAAGTTGTTTCTAACATTATTCTAAGTATTCTTACGAAGTTTTATAACAAAAATATCCAAATTAACTGTAAAAAATTCAATTTACAAATCAATAATTTTTATTAATTTTAAATGTTTCAAAATTCTTTGAAAACAAAGGGTTAATTGTGTAAATGTAATTACTAGACACTCGTTAAGTAATATTTTTATGTTATATACCGTAATTACATGAACTATTGTAGTGTATTTTATTTTTTAAATAATGAATTTATTTTAATTAGTTACAATTAAGATTTACAATTAAAAATAAAAGTGACATGTAAATACTTAAAATTATTAAAATAAAAATTAAAAAAGTTTAAATTACTTATGATTATTTTTATCTCATATTATTACTTTAAGTTACCCCTAATGTAAAACCCTATGCAGACATTTAACTTTTAAAATTCCCCGGCTTATGATAAATTATTAAAAAATTTGCAGATTTGGTAATTTGTGTTTTTTTAGTTATAATTTTCATTAGAGGGGTGATAACACAATTTTGATAGAAAGGCGTCTTTCCATAACGTCTCGACTACCCCTATATTCTATATTAATCCTCTATCTCTTCTAATTGAAAAGTTTAGTGCAAAAATCAGCTTCTTTTGCCATAAAATATGTCCATATTTGTTAAAATTGACTAAGAATCGGTGTATAAACCAATTGATGTATTAGGAGAGCAGAAGTATTATAAGATATTACTAAAAATAAAAATATTAAATTAAAAGAGCATTAAATGCAAGGCCTTATCTTCACATAACAATATAAGCTTTTACAAAAAGCTCTTTGCGAATTTAATTTAATATTTTTATTATTAGTGATATCCTATAACACTTCTGCTCTCCGAATACATCAATTGGTTTATAGACTAATTCTTAGCAAAAATTATCAAATTTGAACACATTTGGACATATTTTATGTCAAAATAAGCTGATTTTTACACAAATATTTTATTTTGTCCCTCTATCTCTTCTATATTAAAAGTTTAGTGTAAAAATCAACTTATTTTGACATAAAAAATGTCCAAATGTGTCTAAATTTCTTAAAATTTGCTAAGCATCAGTGTATAAACCAATTGATGTATTAGGAGAGCAGAAGTATTATAAGATATTACTAAAAATAAAATATTAAATTAAAAGAGCATTAAATGCAAGGCCTTATCTTCACATATAAGATAAGCTTTCAATAAAAGCTTTTACATAAAGCTCTTTGCGAATTTAATTTAATATTTTTATTTTTAGTGATATCCTATAACACTTCTGCTCTCCCAATACATCAATTGGTTTATAGACTAATTCTTATCAAAAATTATCAAATTTGGACACATTTGGACATATTTTATGTCAAAATAAGCTGATTTTTACACAAATATTTTATTTTGTCCCTCTATCTCTTCTATATCAAAAGTTTAGTGTAAAAATCAACTTATTTTGACATAAAAAATGTCCAAATGTGTCTAAATTTCTAAAAATTTGCTAAGCATGAGTGTATAAACCAATTGATGTATTAGGAGAGCAGAAGTATTATAAGATATTACTAAAAATGAAAATATTAAATTAAAAGAGCATGAAATGCAAGGCCTTATCTTCACATAACAAGATAAGCTTTCAATAAAAGCTTTTACATAAAGCTCTTTGCGAATTTAATTTAATATTTTTATTTTTAGTGATATCCTATAACACTTCTGCTCTCCTAATACATCAATTGGTTTTTAGACTAATTCTTATCAAAAATTATCAAATTTGGACACATTTGGACATATTTTATGTCAAAATAAGCTGATTTTTACACAAATATTTTATTTTGTCCCTCTATCTCTTCTATATGAAAAGTTTAGTGTAAAAATCAACTTATTTTGACATAAAAAATGTCCAAATGTGTCTAAATTTCTTAAAATTTGCTAAGCATCAGTGTATAAACCAATTGATGTATTAGGAGAGCAGAAGTATTATAAGATATTACTAAAAATGAAAATATTAAATTAAAAGAGCATTAAATGCAAGGCCTTATCTTCACATAACAAGATAAGCTTTCAATAAAAGCTTTTACATAAAGCTCTTTGCGAATTTAATTTAATATTTTTATTTTTAGTGATATCCTATAACACTTCTGCTCTCCTAATACATCAATTGGTTTATAGACTAATTCTTATCAAAAATTATCAAATTTGGACACATTTGGACATATTTTATGTCAAAATAAGCTGATTTTTACACAAATATTTAATTTGTCCCTCTATCTTTTCTATATCAAAAGTTTAGTGTAAAAATCAACTTATTTTGACATAAAAAATGTCCAAATGTGTCTAAATTTCTTAAAATTTGCTAAGCATCAGTGTATAAACCAATTAATGTATTAGGAGAGCAGAAGTATTATAAGATATTACTAAAAATGAAAATATTAAATTAAAAGAACATTAAATGCAAGGCCTTATCTTCACATAACAAGATAAGCTTTCAATAAAAACTTTTACATAAAGCTCTTTGCGAATTTAATTTAATATTTTTATTTTTAGTGATATCCTATAACACTTCTGCTCTCCTAATACATCAATTGGTTTATAGACTAATTCTTATCAAATTTGGACACATTTGGACATATTTTATGTCAAAATAAGCTGATTTTTACATAAATATTTTATTTTGTCCCTCTATCTCTTCTATATGAAAAGTTTAGTGTAAAAATCAACTTATTTTGACATAAAAAATGTCCAAATGTGTCTAAATTTCTTAAAATTTGCTAAGCATCAGTGTTTAAACCAATTGATGTATTAGGAGAGCAGAAGTATTATAAGATATTACTAAAAATGAAAATATTAAATTAAAAGAGCATTAAATGCAAGGCCTTATCTTCACATAACAAGATAAGCTTTCAATAAAAGCTTTTATTCTTCGGGAATTTAATTTAATATTTTTATTTTTAGTGATATCCTATAACACTTCTGCTCTCCTAATACAACAATTGGTTTATAGACTAATTCTTAGAAAATTTTAACAAAATTGGACACGTTTGGACATATTTTATGTCAAAATAAGCTGATTTTTACACAAATATTTGATTTTGTCCCTCTATCTCTTCGAGATCGAAAAATTAGTGCTAAAATCAACTTATTTTGACATAAATCATGTTAAAATTTGTTAAATTTTGATGGGTATCAATGTATAAACCATTGGATGTATTAGGGTAGCAGAAGTAGTATAGGATATAACACTATCTTAAAATATTAAATTGAATTTGCAGAAAGCTTTATGTAAAAGCTTTGCTTATCAAAAGCTTCATCTGTTGCGTAAAGATAAGGCCGTGCTTTTATGTTCGTTTAATAAAATTTAATACTTTATTTTTATTTAATTTTAGCACCTTCTTTCACTCCTACGTTTCTGTCACCAAGTCGCAAGAATTGAAATTTTCTTCCCCATGTTAAAATCCCATAAGAGTTATTTTTTGCAATTTTTAGCTTTATTAGAGCACTTTTCACTAATTTAATTAGTGGAGACGATAGAGAAATGTTAATTACTTCTTATAAGTAATTAACATCTCTTAAATGTTGATAAATATACACTCTACAGGCTGAATTAGAGTTGGCAAATATGGTAGTTTTTAATTACTTAGTTATAATGGGGTATAGTTTTTATTAGGGGGTGATAATAAAATTTTGATTAATAAGTGTTACATATAGGGGGTGGGTGATTTTCAATGAGACAAAATACAAATTATTTTAATACATTAATTTATTTATTAAGTAATATGTAATTACCAAAACTTGTAAACAAAACTTACAAAAACAAAACTGTTTTTAGTTACAAGTGATTAACAAATCTACAACTGTGTAATTAATTAAATACAATAATACACGTTAAAATAAGTGCTATATCTGTTATAATATATTTTTAACTTAAATTAATTATTACAGTTCATTAAAATCAAAATAGAAGTGTAAAATTAACAAGTAATTATTTATTAGTAAATTGGATTTTTTACATTTAATTTGGATATTTTTGTTATAAAACTTCATAGGAATATTTAAAATAATATTAGGAACAACTTCCAATCAAAAAAAATCCGAAAAATCCAAGTTAATTTTTCACACGAGTAACCCTTAAATTTTCTCTCGAACTCCGATCGTAAGTGGTGATAAGCTTTTAAACTTATGGCGAAACTCTGCCTTTTATTAACTTTTGATGGTCACGTGACAATCCCACTACATCAAATTTTTCACCTCAAGCAGAAGTAGTAGGAGGTGTATGAAAAGTTGCAAAAATGTTAGGCGCAAAATTTTGCTATTAAAAATTAACTAGTGGTTCTAATTTCTTTTATCTTTAGAAGAGCAATAAAATATTTGTTTTAATTCTATACAAGTCTTTATAAATTTTTTTACCTTACTTAAATTGTTATAATTATTTCATCCAGGTAACACTTTGCTTTCGAGGATGTTGACTGCTCATTAGTCACTTATCAATTAATTATTTCTTAAAATAATACGTCTTCCTATGCAACTATGCACTATGCAGTTAACCCTCCATTCAACGGGTGAAGCCTGTGAGTGCAAGCAAAAGTAAAAATTGTCTGTAACTTAAAAAAAGAAATACTTTTTACTGTAATATTCTATCTACCTTCTTAACTTGTAATAACTCATATCATCAGCATTTGCTTTTCAAATTTTTTCAAAAAATAAATCCTCTTGTACACAGTTTGTTGTGACAGGCTTCACCCGTAGGTTTGTGTAACTTTGTGATAACCGATTATTTTTGTTATAAAAGCATTATTTAAGCGCAAAATGAATCTGCATACCATAAAAAATAATTGGTTTTAAGTTTCAATGCTTGTTTGTAAATTTTTTGTTTAGGTGACAAGTGCAACATAAGCAAAAATTCTTATTATTTTTACAGTTTTGTAAGACTTGGTTATGTATTTAGTACATTGAAGCCTGCTATTTCAGTGAAGTTTAGGCCCTTGCAGTTTGTGTTGAGTATTTTATAATTTAATTTTTTTGTAATTTTCTGCTTATTTGATCAATATACTAAATATGTATTATGATAATCAACTTTATTTTCCTTCAATGTCCATAAAAAATAGTTTTCAATAAAAAATGTCAAAAAAGGATAAAAAATTTAAAATTAAAAAATAATAACTAACAAAAGGACCTACGCTTTAATTCTTCTGTAAAATAATGAAGAATAAGGTATATTTTCAATTAAAAAAATTTCAGTGCAATTCTTGCACTCTTACTATATTTTAGCTATAGATATAAAGTGAGCGTAACAGGCTTCACCCGCTGGCTCGTGTGATTCTAGACCCACCCGTTGGATGGAGGGTTAAGTATCTAATTACAAAACAAGAATTACTGCAGAACTTATTAGTTTTTCAGTATTAATCAAAAGTACCTACATTCTTTTGTTGATATAAGAGACTGTAATAGTTTAGCACATGTAAACCTCATAAGCACTTTACATTTTTTAATAAATTTTTGGTGTTTGTAAATTAGATGTACAGTCAATAATTACACTTCTTGATGTTTACATTTAGGCTAACAATTTGTAACGTATTAAATATTCATTATTTGGAGATTAGAAGGAGATTTGCTTCTCTTGTACAGAATATACAATAATATAGTAAGGAAAATGTTATTTGCCATCTTTAATTAGTTTATACAATATAGCCGCAACTTTATAATTTATAGCACCTAACTTTATTGTCACACGTATAACTTTTTCTTCCTGCTGAAGAAATTGATCCACTGACCTACAGAAATAAAATAATTAATATTAAAAATATAATCCATTTATTTTTAATTACTTTAACCCCATCCTCTTTTATCGATAATCGTCTTGATTGCAAAGTTGCTATTATATCACGAAATGCTTTACAAGTGCAATCCTTGGAAATCCACAATTTCATCCTGCTGAAGAAATTGATCCACTGATCTACAAAAATTAAATAATTAATATTAAAAATATAATCTATTTATTTTTAATTACTTTAACCCCATCCTCTTCTATCGATAATCGTCTTGATTACAAAGATGCTATTATATCACGAAATGCTTTACAAGTGCAATCCTTGGAAATCCACAATTTCTTCCTGCTCCAGAAATTGATCCACTGACCTACAGAAATAAAATAATTAATATTAAAAATATAATCCATTTATTTTTAATTACTTTAACCCCATCCTCTTTTATCGATAATCGTCTTGATTGCAAAGTTGCTATTATATCACGAAATGCTTTACAAGTGCAATCCTTGGAAATCCACAATTTCATCCTGCTGAAGAAATTGATCCACTGATCTACAAAAATTAAATAATTAATATTAAAAATATAATCTATTTATTTTTAATTACTTTAACCCCATCCTCTTCTATCGATAATCGTCTTGATTACAAAGATGCTATTATATCACGAAATGCTTTACAAGTGCAATCCTTGGAAATCCACAATTTCTTCCTGCTCCAGAAATTGATCCACTGACCTACAGAAATAAAATAATTAATATGAATAATATAATCCATTTATTTTCAATTACTTTAACCCCATCCTCTTCTATCGATAATCGTCTTGATTGCAAAGTTGCTATTATATCACGAAATGCTTTACAAGTGCAATCCTTGGAAATCCACAATTTCATCCTGCTGAAGAAATTGATCCACTGATCTACAAAAATTAAATAATTAATATTAAAAATATAATCTATTTATTTTTAATTACTTTAACCCCATCCTCTTCTATCGATAATCGTCTTGATTACAAAGATGCTATTATATCACGAAATGCTTTACAAGTGCAATCCTTGGAAATCCACAATTTCTTCCTGCTCAAGAAATTGATCCACTGACCTACAGAAATAAAATAATTAATATGAATAATATAATCCACTTATTTTCAATTACTTTAACCCCATCCTCTTCTATCGATAATCGTCTTGATTGCAAAGTTGCTATTATATCACGAAATGCTTTACAAGTGCAATCCTTGGAAATCCACAATTTCATCCTGCTGAAGAAATTGATCCACTGATCTACAAAAATTAAATAATTAATATTAAAAATATAATCTATTTATTTTTAATTACTTTAACCCCATCCTCTTCTATCGATAATCGTCTTGATTGCAAAGTTGCTATTATATCACGAAATGCTTTGCAACTGCAATCCTTGGAAATCCACAATTTCATCCTGCTGAAGAAATTGATCCACTGACCTACAGAAATAAAATAATTAATATTAAAAATATAATCCATTTATTTTTAATTACTTTAACCCCATCCTCTTTTATCGATAATCGTCTTGATTGCAAAGAAGCTATTATATCACGAAATGCTTTGCAACTGCAATCCTTGGAAATCCACAATTTCTTCCTGCTGAAGAAATTGATCCACTGACCTACAGAAATAAAATAATTAATATTAAAAATATAATCCATTTATTTTCAATTACTTTAACCCCATCCTCTTCCACCTGGAAATCAAAATAATGTTTAATTAGGTATTTGTAATTATATGAAATGTAAAATCAGCCAAGGTAAGAGCTGGTCAATTTGAGATCCATAACTTCTTTCAGATGTACAATTTGAGGGGCTGCTGTTTATGTATTATTTTACAAAAAAATTAATTATTTAAAATTGCTATTTAACATAACGAAAGTAAACAGTTTGATGAAGTTAGTGCAGTATAATTGTTCAAAAGTAAGTAATAATATTTTTATGTCAACAAGTGTAGATATTTACGTTTCGCTTTTATATACATTTTAATTACAAATTACTTAGTCTGTTTATCACATAGATTAAGCCAGCTACACAATGAACAGTAATTTCAGTTGGTTTGTTATCAAAAACTGAACGTGTGTAGTGACCGGCCTTCCGTCCGTCTGGACGGCTCTAAACTGTTCATGTGTGGAGATAAATGGCTGATGTGATAGGCCATGAACTGCAGGCCATGGCCGGCCAGCCAGTGGACTGCACGTGTGTAGGGAGCTTTAAATAATATAACCGGTTAGCAATAATTATTAACATTGAAAACATTTTCGTATCATATAATTAAGGAGCGGATGGAAATAAAAGATTTAGTTTGCAAACACTCGAGATCATTTTCAAACCTTTGATCTTTAATTTTTTATTAAAACTGTGTTATCTATAAAACGATATTAAGTACGGAATGCTTCAGAATAGTACACATTAATTATCTATTACAATGTTACTATTCTTAATATTTCTATTGTTAGTGCTAATAATTATTAGTATTACACTATGGTGGTGCAAATTACTTTATAAATATTATGTAGTTTTGGGGCATTATTCGGGACCTTTTCCCATACCATTAATTGGAAGTGCCCATAAGTTCAGAAATGGAGAAGGTAAATAAATAACTATAAACATAATTATAAACATAATTTAAAGAATAAAGGTTTTCAATAGCATAATGTGCAAGGAGTGCAGAGAAGTGAAAATTCATTAGGAATTCTATTATTTACCTTTAATGACATTATGAACAAAGTACCTACAACAGATTTTTTTTATAGAATTCATCGCGAATTTTCATTATTATCGAGAAAAATATGGTAACGATAATTTCAAATTAATTGTGGGTAACGAACTTAGATTAATAATAACCGAACATAAAGCAGCAGAAGAATTACTAACGTCAACGACAATTTTAAATAAATCCTACGAATACAAATTTTTCTACAGATGGATTGGATTGGGAATATTAACTGCTTTTGGTAATTTTCGAATTTGATAATTATCGAAAATTAAAAGGAAACTGTTTTAGCTGAAAATTGGAAGAAACAAAGGAAACTGCTTACTACAGCTTTTCATTTTAAAATATTAGAAAAATTTGTGGATGTATTTAATACTCAGAGTAACGTTATGGTTAAAAAACTAGAGCAGCACTTGGATGGAAATCCTTTCGATATTTTTGATATCGTTGGTTTGTGTTCGCTTGATATGATATGCGGTAAAATGCATCAAGTTAGCTAGAGTAATTAGATAAATTGCGATTTTATTTGTAGAAACTGCAATGGGAATTAAAGTCGACGCACAAAACGTTTCCGATTCGAGTTATGTAAAAAGCGTTAGTAAAATCAGCACTATAATTATAGAACGCATGTTTTCACCGTTAACATTTTTTGATCCCATTTATAAGTTAACAGATCTTTACAAGCAAGAAGTAAAAACTCTCGATGTATTACATAGTCTCACCAAAACTGTCATACAACAACGTAAACAACAACTGGAAACGGAGAGTAACGAGGATGAGCCAAAGGTTGATGAATATAATTACGGACAAAAACGCAAAATTGCATTTTTGGATTTGTTATTGCAATCAAAAGTTAATGGAGAACATTTGCCCGATCAATACATTAAAGATGAAGTGGATACAATTATGTTTGAGGTGGGTTTATTTCTTAAGACGTTTAAAATAATCTTTCTATGCCAACAATTGAATAATTTCATTTTTAGGGCCATGATACAGTTTCATCAGGAATAAGTTTCGTTTTGTATTGTATGGGTCAACATCCAGAAATCCAGGTACGTTTATTACCCATTTCTAAACTTCTTAAAACGGGAGACAGTATTGGGATAATTTCTTTCCTTTTGGGTTTCAATAATAAAATACAAAAAATAAAACATTTTTCAAGAAAAGCGCGTTTCTCACCCCTTTTACATTCTTTCAGAGAGATAGACCAATTTCTAAATTCTATAGTCAATCAAATTTCAAATAACATAGTTTTGCTCAACCATTATAATATAACTTATAAGTATAACAGTAAACCGTACTGAGACCTAGGTTACGTATTTAAGAACCTATATGCCACTATACTAGTTTCAATTCTGTAATTAGCACTAAAACCAATTAGATGAATTCACCCAAATATCACGTTTCTGTTTGGCAATTTTTTAATTAATTTAATAAATTAGAACATGTTCTAAATTATTGTATGTAAAAACTTAGACTTTGGTGAATTCGTCCAATTTTTTTAGTGCGCTGATTTCAGAACTGAAATTAGTATTGTGCTAATTCGGCACTTATAAAAGTGTACCTTGCTTGTCTTCACAGGTCCGCATATATGCATTTTTCCTTTTACAGAAAGGAAAAAATTTCAAACAAAATCTGTCGTAATTTTCCACATATTTACAAAGATAAATCGACTTTGTCTGTGAAGTTAGCAAAAATAAAATCAACATTTGAAGTTGTGATATAGAAATAATGATGCTTTCACTTTTGCAAAATTTTGTTTATAACAATATAAAAGATTTTTAATTTAAATAACTGGTTTCCAAAAAATGTCCAAAAATCTGAAAAGTTGGAATTTTATTTTTCTTGATTGACATTGACTTGATAAAAAGATCAAAATTATGTAATTAATTAATTTTGCAAATCAAGTAGCCGAGGACAATTTATAAAAACATGTTTTTTTTTATAATTATAATAATATTTAAGGAGAGCGTCCTCGAGTGGTACTTTAAGCACCGCACGCAGACTACGAATATTATCACAAAATAATCATAATTTTTTTTATAAAACTGGTTTTGACAGTGTGCTCGGCTATATTTACGAAGTTTTTATAAAAACTGTATTTATGAGATTATGCGACTTCAAGTAAATATTTTAACGTAACATCACATATAGTCCCGCCAGGATTAAGTCAATTATGACGCATCGCAGTATGTAATAAGAAATGTCGGTATAAAATATTTTTTCTTTGTCTAATATTGTAATAAAAAAAGACGTATATAAAAACATACGTCTGCTGTATAAACTATATGGTAGATAAAAACGTATGTCGAGCATTTCAGATTTTTATTAGATGTCAGTTGGATGTTTTGAGGTTATGTTATGTCAGTTAAATTTAAATCAGTTTTTTTAATAAAAATTAGTTTTTTCTTTATCACAAAATTTTTAACGTAAGGAAGTGGTACGATATAGTACATGGAAAGTTTCTTTGAATGAAATGGACAGCCACACAATAAATTATTGACGATGGTTTTCTTCAAAATTACCTAGCTTTCTCTCAGAAGTAACATTTTCAGTTGCACTTTTTACTATTTTATACAAAAAATTCGTGTAACAAAAATATTGATTTAAATTAATCAATGCGCTTCTGAGAAGATCTTTGGATTCCTCTGCACTTAACACAATTTAACGAATCAAGGGGTTGATTACTGGGCTGTAAAATGTTATAATAAACTCATGAAGTTGTGTATGTGAGCATCGACTGAGTAATTATTTTTTCTAAAATTGTTGAATTTGTTAATTTGCTAATCGTGTGATGTTTTTATCGTCGGTTTTAACAGTGACAAGATGTGGGTTTCTTGGGTTCCAAAACCCAGTGCCTCTGCTTCTCACTTTTTTGCCGCCCTTGAGTAAGTCTATAAGCAAAATAGCATTTATACTAGATCATTGATCATCGAGCGACCCTACGTCCTAAAACGCAGGTTTACATTCCACCGTGTGCGTCAGAATCAGACATTTTCAAAAAATCTTGACTAAGTATTAAACTTTCTGTCAATAGATAAATCGATCGGAAATCTGTTATTACACTTTGATTGCTTTTCATTCTTCGTTTAAAGCGTTTCCAGGAATGTATTCCATAATTTAGGACGGAGAGAAAAACTTAAAATAAAGTAAACTGGATGTACAACTTTATTTAATTTAAAATTCCCGCTTAAAATGTACATCGCAACATACTGTGTCGCCACCACGGACAAACAATGAATTAACTTAATTAATTTTGACGTTTCTGAAATTGTGTATTAAGAGCAGACATACGTTTACAACAGATTGATGCTTACACTTTAGAGCGATGAGTCATAATTGACTTTAACCTGCCGGAACTATAAATACAAACGGTTCTAATTTTGTTTACCAAAGAACGAATTCTGTTGGTTTTTGATGCGAGCGTGCGCCTTGCTTTGTTGTCTGGTGGCACATGTTTCGTATTAAAATGTATTTCTTGGACCTTGGAAGTTCTGCAGCTTATGCAACACATTCTACAATCCGTAAAAATCCGTAAAATTTTTAATTTTAAAATTTTTTTAGCACGTTTTTAGCACAAAGTACCACGCAGACTACTCAGAAACATTCTATATAGAAAAAGCGTTTCCCTCAAATTCCATCTGAGTTTATTTAATAGGTGTAAAACGTTAGGGACTGTGCGTATGTGTGTGTGTGTGAATAAGATATCCCAATCCAGTTTTGTCCGGAAGGCACTATTTCTTCGGTTTAGTAAAACAATTTGACTTCTTAATTCCCGGGTCCACGGGAATTCCCGCTATTTTTGGAAAAACTTCGTTTGTGTTGGTCGGACAAGGACAAAAAATAATTCGTTTTGTTCGTAATGAAATAAACCTTTTTGAAATTTGAACAGTTAAAAATAATAAAAAAGGACTCTATACACGTTTGAAGAATTATCTCTAACAACGCCTTGACTCTAACTCAAGAATTACTTTGCCTATGTCTCTCCTTTCTTATCATAAGACCAGTCTTTGAAGATAATCTCTCGGTTAGTACAGATGTAGTAGTAAACTAAGGTTCTTTGCAATGGAGAAATGAAGTTTATTCATTGTCTACTACTTCAAAATATTTTCGGTCCAAAAAGTGCGACAAGCCAGAAATTTATGGACGAGCCCAAGCTCGAGCTTGAGGCCATCTTTATACGTAATAGTTAATAAGTTATCAGCCGATGACCCACTCTGTATAATAAGTGTCTTCATAACAATCAGCATTTCAGCATGCCAATATTTACGGTCATGTCCTGAAATAGTCGATTCCATAATTGCAAAAAAAGAGCAGGGGTGTCTCATAAAATCGGTTACATTTTAACTTTTCAATAGAAAAATAGTTGTATATTTTAATTTTTATTAAAGCCTAGTTAAATAAGCTTCAAACTTTTTGCACTTTTATGGTAGGTATCCCTTCTTTTGAAGCGTAGCTACAAAAATTGCAATAAGTGCAAGTGCTATCTGGGCTTTAATATTTCTCACAAAGCACATCCATTTTAGCCAGTCTCTCCAATTAAACATTCTGACCTGACCATCTAAATGAATTTTTACCAACTAAATTATAAGGGCTTAACTGCACAGGCAAGAAGGGATTATCAATTTGTCACCATACGTGCAGGCTTTTAATGCCTGCATCTAAACGATCTACATAATGCTCCGGTTTGCATGTGCAGACTTACTTTCTTGGGTTGCAGGAAACTTTTAACGGTTGGTTAAAATTGACAAGAGTTTTGAATGTGACTGAGCACATATATACTTTAACATTTGTCAACTGTAACCAACCGTTAAAAGTTATTTGCAACCCAGAACCCAGGGCTAGTCTGAATAAGCCTCAAAGGCCCTTGCTAGGACTCCAGCTATACTACTCTGTTGTCATTTGTCATTGTATTCATATTTTGGTTTTGGGCGAGAAATATGATTACTAGTTAGACTGTTTGATGCATATAAATATTTTTTAAAAATGATTTTTTGTCATTTAGATCTCTTGTTATGACGAAATTTCTTTAAAAAGTCTATAAATGGTTTTGTGCAAACAATTAGTCTCTCTACTTTCATTCGGAAAAAAGTAACTTCCAAAGGCACATAAGTGCACGTAGAAAATTGCTATGAATCGACAAAGTTTCAAACGCAGAGTCCCGCCCCCCTTCTGAGTCGCAAAACTTACAAATTATTATTTTCCCATTCAGTTGTTGTATCTATTGAATTGCAAGTGAAATGATTTTCGCGCAATTTTAGGTTTCAAGTTTTGAAATTTCAAATTTAACAATAATTCACGTTCGCTAAAAATGTAACACAAAGTGCATCATTAAAAAAAGTGTTTTTATGCAGGAAAAAGTGATGGATGAGCTACGCACCATATTTGAAGACAAACATCAAAATCCCTCTTATCAAGATTTACAAAATATGAAATATTTGGAAATGGTTGTAAAAGAAACCATGAGACTTTATCCGCCAGTTACTATTTTTGGAAGAGTGTTAGATGAAGATACTATGTTTGGTAAGTTATTAAAAATCATTCATTTTGCTACTCTTTCACCTCATCCCTCCAATTTTAACTCTTTAAATTACTAATTTAAAATCAACTTAAATAGAATCGAAGGGATCTATATAGTAAAGTCTAATTTTAGGTGGTAAACTGCTTCCAAAAGGATTATCGATAACTATATTTATCAACGGTTTACATAAACAGCCCGATATGTTTCCCGATCCAGACAAATTCGATCCAGAAAGATTTTCACCTGAAAATAGTTCAAGTCGTTCAGCTTTTGCGTATGTGCCGTTTAGTGCTGGTTCAAGAAATTGCATAGGTAATTTTTTAATTTAATTGTAGATAAGTGAAAAAATAAATTATGAGTTGTAGGTCTAAGATACGCCATGGTAACTATGAAGGCAACAGTTGTAGCTGTTTTAAGAAATTATGAAATTTTACCTGTAGAAGGACATAAGCCTATTTTAAGGGCCAACGTTATATTAACTTCGGCCAATGGTTTACCAATTCGTCTAAAGAAGAGGAAGATGGCCGTATAAAGCTATGGTTTTTGTTCTTATGTATTTCACTCATTGTTGTTCTAAACAGAATTGAAAATAATATAAAAAACCTCTTACGCTACAACTCAAAATTCTCTTATTTAGTTTTAATTTATTTAAAATTTGCTACGAGTATGTTAAGTTTATAAATAATACGTTTTTCATAATTTCATTTTTACAATTAAAACATCAACAGATCAACAGGTAGTTAGGCAACCCGACAAACCATAATAAGTGAGGAAAGTGTATCATTTTCTCAAGTGGATTAAATTTAATCTCCGATCCCAGTAAGACCACTAGTCGTCCAAGGAAGCTAAGAAAACATTAATAACAACACATTTTGAAATTCTGACTACTCTCACGTAGATTCCGCCGGTCGGCCAGTTATCAAAAATCCAACAGACCGATAACAGCCTGCGAGAACTACAGACGTTAGCGTGATAATTTTTGAACTAGCTCTTTTAGTACTTTGACCTTTTATAAAAATTGTGATATCTAAAAAAATGATGTTTTTGTTGCAAATTAGTACATGTCATATTAGCTAATTATTGCAATGTGGCTTTTCTTAATTTTTTTATTGCTAGTGCTAGTGCTTATAATTATTACACTGTGGTGGTGCAAGCTACTTTATAAATATTATGTAGATTTGGGGCATTATTCGGGACCTTTTCCCATACCATTAATTGGAAGTGCCCATAAGTTCAGAAATGGACAAGGTAAATAAATGTTTATGTTTTTTAACTGTTGGAACATGATTTAACGCATTAAGGTTTTCAACAACATAATGTACAGTCAGCCTCACAGTTATTGCCCGGTCTGCTATACGCCAGGGTGGTTATTAGCCAACAACGACAAAAAGACTTAAAGGGAGGTTGTTGATTTACTACTTGTTGGCAAAATAAAGTTACCCCTCAATTTAAGTAGTGGGTGTTATGAGCGTTACATCCACAATTCGTGCTAAGCGTATAGCGAGGGTGGCCATTAATTGTAAAGCTGACTGTACAAGGAGTGCAGAGAAGTAACACTATTATTTAGCTTTGATGATCTTATGAACAAAGTACCTATAACAAATTTCTTTTTATAGAATTCATCGCCAACTTTCATTATTATCAAGAAAAATATGGTAATAATAATTTCAAATTAATCGTGGGTAACGAACTTAGATTGATAATAACCGAACGTAAAGCAGCAGAAGAATTAGTAACGTCAACGACAATTTTAAATAAATCCTACGAATACAAATTTTTATACAGATGGATTGGAATGGGAATATTAACTGCTTTTGGTAAGTATCGAATTTGATAATTATCGAAAATTAACAGGAAATTGTTTTAGCTGAAAATTGGAAAATACAAAGAAAACTGCTTACTACAGCTTTTCATTTTAAAATACTAGAACGATTTGTGGATGTATTTAATACTCAGAGCAACGTTATGGTTAAAAATTTAGAGCAGCACTTGGATGGAAATCCTTTTGATATTTGTGATATCGCTGGTTTGTGTTCGCTTGATATGATATGTGGTAAAGGGCTTCAAATTAGCTGGAGTAATTTGACAAACTATGATTTTATTTCTAGAAACTGCAATGGGAATTAAAGTCGACGCACAAAAGGTTTCCAATTCGAGTTACGTAAAAAGTGTTAGCAAAATCAGCGCTATTATAGTGGAACGCATGTTTTCGCCTTTAAAATTTTTTGATCCCATTTATAAGTTAACAGATCTTTACAAGCAAGAAGTAGAAACTCTCGATGTATTACATAGTCTCACCAAAACTGTCATACAACAACGTAAACAACAACTGGAAACGGAGAGTAACGAGGATGAGCCAAAGGTTGATGAATATAATTACGGACAAAAACGCAAAATTGCATTTTTGGATTTGTTATTGCAATCAAAAGTTAATGGAGAACATTTGCCCGATCAATACATTAAAGATGAAGTGGATACAATTATGTTTGAGGTGGGTTTACTTCTTAAGATGTATAAAGTAATCTTTTCTACATACCAATAATTGAACAATTTAATTTTTAGGGCCATGATACAGTTTCATCAGCGATAAGTTTTATTTTGTATTGTTTGGGCCAACATCCAGAAATACAGGTACGTTACTCAACACCTGGAAATGGTCGACAGTTTTGGGATACACTTTTATCCTTTTGGCTTTCTTTAATAAACCTCTCTTGTTTTATACTCTTTCAAAGAGGTAGACCTATTTATCAATTCTACAATTGACCAAAATATGAATTTTGCCTCAACCGTGTGGTAGGATTAAATGGTACTGAAACCAGGTTATATATAACTAGCTAACTAATGAACCCGGCTTCGCCCGGGAAAATACTAACTATATAAATAAATTTTAGTTTATACTCCTTAATGTTTCATCATATTTGATGACATAATTATAACAAGGCATATTTAAATTCTTATTGATAAAAGTATACTTTACCGGGCCTCAGAAGCCCGCCTATGCATTATTTCTTTCATAAAAAGGAAAAATTTCAGGAAAATCTGTTATAATTTTCCACATATTCGTACTAAGAGTAATCGAATTTTTAAGTTTTTAACATTTTAAAATTGCATATTTTTCGCTAATAATCATTAGATGCCCAATAAGACCCAATTTAAAAATATATATACCTAGAGTTGGTTAAGGTTATTTTTATTAATTATAACGCTAAAGACTGGGTTCTAACCGTCAGACATCATTGTAATACAAAATGTATCACTTATTAAAAATTAAAATATTTTTTTATGCAGGAAAAAGTGGTGAATGAGCTACGTACCACATTTGAAGACAAACATCAAAATCCATCATATCAGGATTTACAAAATATGAAATATTTGGAAATGGTTATAAAAGAAACCATGAGAATTTATCCGCCAGTTACTTTTTTCGGAAGAGTATTAGATGAAGATACTATGTTTGGTAAGTTATGAAAAATCATTCATTTCGTTACTTTTCCACATCTGCTTAACTATTTTAAATTTTTAAATAGCCGAATACAAATTTTTACCTAAGAAATCTAAAGTAAAGTCTCATTGCAGGTGGTAAAAAGCTTCCAAAAGGATTATCTATAGCTGTATTTATCAACGGTTTACATAAGCAACCGGATATGTTTCCCAATCCAGATAAATTCGATCCAGAAAGATTTTCATCTGAAAATAGTTTAAATCGTCCGACTTTTGCTTATTTGCCATTTAGTGCCGGTTCAAGAAATTGTATAGGTAATTTTTTAATTTAATTGTAGGTAAGTGAAAAAATTAAATTATGAGTTGTAGGTCTAAGATACGCCATGGTAACTATGAAGGCAACAGTTGTAGCTGTTTTAAGAAATTATGAAATTTTACCTGTAGAAGGACATAAACCTATTTTAAGGGCCAACGTTATATTAACTTCGGCCAATGGTTTACCTATTCGTCTAAAGAAGAGAAAAATGACTGTTTAAAGCTACATGTTCTGTTCTTTTGTATTGTAGTCAAGTCATTGTTGTTCTAAACAGAATTGAAATAACTTGTAAAGGCTCGTCCACACACACAGGCTTGCCTTCCGGTCTGCCTGTGCACAGGCCATTTGAACGCTGTCCAAACGCTCCGGTTTGGCCTGTGCAAGCGGTCTGAACTGTGTCCACCCGCTCCGATTTGGTCTGTGCAGGCGGGCCTGCCAGCAAGGCTGTGTGTGTGAACGGGTCATTACACTCCAACTCAATAATTTCTTATTATTAATTTAAAATTTGCTATTTTCATAACGTTAATAACAATAAATTTGTTCACGTAGATTAACTTTAATTCCTGAGCCTCCAGCGTGGGCAGTAATCATTCAAGGAAGGAAAGAAGACACTAAAAATAACACATTTTGAAATTTGAACTTCAATTTGCTTTAACGTCAATTTGTAATTTACGTTTGTAGTACAGACAAGCCGAAACTATCACTTTACCTCCACACGAGCAGGATTTTACTTAAAGAAATAAAAATAGTACCTACGACCTTTATTCTGAGATCTTTGAAAATTATTAATAATTCTAAATTGGTAGGTACTAATAATAAACTTTGTGGATTTTATGAATAAAACTAATTATAATTATTCGACCAATACAATATTTCTATTTTAATTAATTGCATTCTTGTGATTTAATCGCTTAGCCATTATAACGCTAGGTCAGAGATCTGACGGTTCAACGGCTCTCTATCAACAAGTAGTATTATAAAATCTATTCTCGATCTTTGCTAAGTATCTAACGCCAATATGGGAGAATCTGAATATATGATTTTACCATTTAAAGGTAAGATGATGTACTTATTACATTTATATTAATATTATAAAATAACTACCCCTTGATTAGAACTAAAATACTAAAGATATAAAGGGGAAAAGAATCGATCTTTCTATTCAAAACAATGCTTAAAAAGAATAGCCAATAGGGTCCGCGGAAAAATATACAGCGTACCAACATTTAAAGAGGAACATAGGGACATCACTTAATTGCAGTTAGCTGCCCGCTATAGATAAATCTATAATTTATATTCCAAAGTTATTTTCATATGTTTCGCTTTGAAAGTTGGCACACGGTAGATTGGGGACTTTTAAAATGTTATACTTCTGCAAAGGCTTTCCATTCTATTAAAAATGAAATGTGAAATGAAGAAGTGTTCCAATTATTTAGTTTCATGTAGTAGTATACGGAAAAATCATTAAAATTTTGGATTTTTTCATAGATCTCTTCTTCTGCAAATTAAAAATATGGTGTATCTTTAAACTTTTAGTATTTTAGTAATTACAAAATTAATTTTGAAAACTTATAATTACCTGACTTGATTCTACAATTATCCAGCAAACAAAATTAAAGATTTGTTCTTTATTGCATAATAAAGAACAAATCTTTAAATGCCTAAAATCAGGTATACAGTGTGATTGAAAAAACGTGATAATGCAGATTTCTTGGTTATTATTAAAGATAGAAAAAAAACTTATTTAGGTAACTTATAGTACTCAAGAAGCTTGTTATTTTGGTCAATTCAAAAGTACCAGTGGAA
The DNA here is from genome assembly GCA_963924605.1 of Malthinus seriepunctatus. Lineage (NCBI taxonomy): Eukaryota > Metazoa > Arthropoda > Insecta > Coleoptera > Cantharidae > Malthinus > Malthinus seriepunctatus. The sequence goes on from OZ004600.1 coordinate 15,648,676, forward strand.
TTAAAACAAAAGAGTGACGTTAGTTAGGTTCATTTTTTTAAATGGAACGTGTAGATTTTTTCTAGATATTCTTCAAGAGTATCAAATTCTCATTACAGTGATACTAAATAGCAATACAATATTTGAAAAAATAAAGTCGTAATAAGGTTTTAAAAAATGAATCTAGCAATCCTTATAACCATAGCACAACAATGGATAACAATAAAAAATACAGAAACATCTACTATCAAGTTGCATAAGTATAAAAACAAATAAATAACGATTGTTTCGATTGTTATCGATTGTTTTGCTATGGTTATAACGTTATAAGGGTTACTAGATTCATTTTTTAAAACCTTATTACAACTTTATTTTTTCAAATATTGTATTGCTATTTAGTATCACTGTAATGAGAATTTGATACTCTTGAAGAATATCTAGAAAAAATCTACACGTTCCATTTAAAAAACTGAACCTAACTAACGTCACTCTTTTGTTTTAATTCCACTGGTACTTTTGAATTGACCAAAATAACAAGCTTCTCGAGTACTATAAGTTACCTAAATAAGTTTTTTTTCTATCTTTAATAATAACCAAGAAATCTGCATTATCACGTTTTTTCAATCACACTGTATAATCCGAAAGAAGGACCTACATCCTACAATCCCTTCTTCCACTTGAAGTAATTTATTTTCTGAATCGAGCGTAGATTTTGAAAACTAACAACTTGTTAGCTTTAATGACCAATAAACATAAATTACAAGGGCATAGTAATATAATTAAAATAATTAAGCAACCGTAAATTAGAAAATATAATATAGTGAACCATTGTATTTAAAATATTTAAGCTATTTTAAATAGTTACACGATAAGAAAAATTTAAAAATAAGAATTGATTAGGTACTTGCTTTTATTTTGAAAATAAACACCGATTGCTGAGTGTAGTTAAGAGCAACTCCCTAAAAATTAATCGCTCAACTGGTTTTCAATTAAATTATTTTTAAGACAATCGATTTTCGATAAATAATTATTAGAAATTTTTGGTGCTCGAAAATAGTTAATGAGGTTAGCCTATTATCTGTCATTCTTTATCAGTTCATGGTATCTTAGTAATCATTAAATGTTAATCGAGTGCATTATACATAGTCATCTCTCAAACAAAAACTATGAACAGTTCAGGTAAGTCAATTATCACGTTACTTTGAAAAACCAAACTCTGAAGGAGCATTTACATGACGCCAGTAACCGAAGATGGCAATACTCTTTTTCGCTAAAACAAGTGCTTAAGGAGTTAATTGTTGATTAGTGGTAATTAATAACATGAATCGCACACGGTAGTCATAAATCAAGTCAACTTGGCTTACTTTTACCCCTTGGCTTCGTGTAAATGGTCCTTAATTAACAAATGTACCATTTTTTAAATTTCAGGTACAAAAAAATCTCAATCACCGACCAATGCAGAGTTTGTGCCAAAAGTTTACAAAAGGAGGTGGCTGATTTTATTTTTATACTGCATATACGCCATCTCGAGCCTTTTTCAATGGGCACTTTATTCTGTGATTGCAAATGTGGTTGGAGACTACTACAATGTATCTTACGCACTTAACCAATGGACTTCGTTGATTGGTATTGTCGTATACCTAATCTTTAGCTTTCCTGCTTTATATCTATTAGATAAGCTGGTAAGTGTTTCCACAAGAGATTCTAGAGCTGAAAACTTGAATGGCTTTGAAAATCCAAAAGAACGCAAAATCCAGATCCATTAATTTTTCTTCTCTACAACATACTTAAACATCTCTTTTAAGGGTCTGAAATGGTCCACCATAATAGGTATAGTTGGTACGTGTGTAGGATCGTGGATTAAAGTTGCATCTGTACACCCATCTAGATTTTGGGTTTTAATTTTAGGCCAAGGTATTGTTGGTACTTTCAGAGTACTAATTTTACCTCTGCCACAAAAACTTGCATCTGTGTGGTTTGGCAGCAATGAAGTTTCTAGAGCTTGTGGAATCGCAGTTCTTGGAACGAAGGTTAGTGGACAAAGTTTAATTTTTTAAATAAAACTTTTTTTAGATTAGTGCAATATTTGGATTTTTGTTACCTCCATTACTAGTAGATGGGAAAACTCGAGGAGAAATTGAAAGTGGGTTGTATACTCTTGCATACGTAGTTGCAATTTTTCCTACCATTATATTACCTTTCATTATTATCTGTAAGTTATCTGTAAGCCAAAATTTTGTTGCTTCAAATTATTATTATCAAGTTTTTAGAGAATCTCCACCAACACCTCCATCTATATCTCAACTGAATTTACAAAAAGAATCTGTAACACAAATCAGTTATAAGCAATCGTTAAAAACATTATTTTTCAATAAATCTTTCATGGTATTTCTGATGATATTTGGAATAACTAGTGGGATGGAAAGTCCCATTTATATAGTTTTAAACCAAATTCTTTTAAAATATCACCCTGTAAGTGTTTAATTGTTCCATAATTAGTATCAAAGCAGGTCCATTTCCCTGACACCCCTCTATCGTGTGTGCTTATTTGGGGTCGCATTACCGACTGTTTGTGCTTTAGCGGAGTTTAAGATACAGGTAGAGAGTCCAGGGAAAATGTTACACCCCCATTCATTATATTGCAATGAAACATTTTACTAAAAAATATTAAATGGGATACCTTTCTCCAATAAATCACAAACGCCGGTTATGCGAGCCCAAACTTTGCCCAAAATGGATTAAAAAAATAATGAATGGGGAAGTCAAGAAAAAGGTATTTGAACGATTATTGAGGTTGTTGTTATGCAGGGTGCAGAAAAAGATGTTGGATATATTGGAGTAACCATAACAGTTTTTGGATTGTTTGGATCTTATGCATTTGGGTATCTTTTGGACAACTGTAGAAGATATAGGTATGTTTTGTACATTCAGAATTTTGCACTTTTGATGCCAACAATATTTTAGGTTAATTACAATAATTATATTTGTACTCAATGCTCTTTCGTTAATAGCTTTTTTATCAACAATGAGCTTCAACTTGTATTTTATATACTGCACAGCAGCTATAGCAGGGTAAGCATTAATTTAATTATTAATACATAGAGGGTCCCACAGTAATTATACGTTGGAAGGAGCAGATCCACTGCTCATAATTTCGCTTGGTCTATTTCAGCTTGTTGATAGTATGAGCAATCGATCAGCTACTGGGAGCTCCGAGTTCTGAACTGGACCATTTTCTTATGTCTTCCATTGTATTTTTCCTTTGAAAGAGTATCCCAAAATTTGAAATCTTGAATTGGGTTACTTTTTAGTTTTTTAATAATTTCCTGTTATAATTTTAGATTTTTCATCACCGGAATAATAACAATAGGATACATCATAGGAGCAGAATTGACGTATCCCGAACCAGAAGACACGACAGGTGGACTTCTTATGATTGTTTCTCAAATATTTGGATTAGCATTTACTAATTTATACACGTATTTATTTATGGAAACGACCGAACTTGTATCAACTATTGTAATTTCATCCATACTTGTAGTTACAACTTCATTATTTTTCTTTGTTAAGTTTGATTTAAGAAAACAAAAAATTGAAAAAAATCGAATTTCATTATAATTTTGTAATTTAATTAATAAATAACCATAAGTAGGAACACCATATATTTTTAAATAATCCAAAGTTAACTTTATTATGAACCAAAATTCAGTAATTTTATGGCTCCATCAAAGCTGTTCCTTCTTGTATTATTATATAAACTTAATAAACTGTTGGAAGTTTAAAAGTTGGCAAAAATCATCTTTTTGCTTCGGTATGGCTAACAATCGGTTAGTTTTTTCCCAATAATCAATTCTTCTTTTGTCAACCACAATTTAATTTCCCTTTGAGCGTTTTCGACTGAATCAGCCCCATGTAAAATATTGAAGACTAAAGATGAAGTAGCCATGTCGTCACGAACAGCGAAAACAATATTTCGTGCAATTTTGACTCCATTTTGACCTTCCCATACCATTGGTATAACAGGACTACTAGTGATATACCTCAAGAGTCCAGGAGTCCAGGAGTTTTGACTCAACCTGGCATAATGTTGTTCTGCAACTTCCTTAGTGGCCTATTCGAAAGGAACAACACTTTGGTAAATTTGGCGAATGGAAACTATTCACTTACGTAAGTCAATTTCAAGGCAAGTAACTTAAGTCCCTTTTCTTCGAATCTTTTGATTATTTCACCAACACATCCTTTCGATACTCTATCAGGTTTGATGACAACTAAAGTTCTTTCGCAATCGGACATTATATTTATATCGTTTCAAGATAACTATTATTAGAAGAAAAAACGCTGTTTTTAAACTGTTCGTAATTAAATAGTTTAGTAGAATTTTATTGGGATACTTATTATTAATTAATTATTATCAAACATACAATCGTATAACTGAATGGATACTGCAATACTAATTTGAGGAAAATCATGAATGAAAATACGTTTCAAGCAGATTAGGAAAAATTTTTGATAATATTAAAATGAAATGCATTTTATTATAAAAAATTACGGAGTGGCTAGACGCACTCACAGTTTGTTGTGTGTACGAATGGCTCCAGCACTAGGGGAAAGTGGGTGAATATCGACCACTTTATGCATTTTTTGTAGAGAATCTCTAAATTTTATTCAATAACTCTGAAATTTTTTTATATGTCCAATATGCGTCCATGCTTCCTAAGATTATTGTACATTTTAACAAATTTCTTCAAAAATTAATGTAAAAAGAAAGCAAGAAAATGAGGGGTAATATCGACCTGCAGGGTAAAATCGACCATCGGGTAGGATAATATCGACCAAAGTATTAATTTATATAATTATCATTTATATTAGAAAACATATTTAAAAAATATATAAAAACATTAAGAAACATTAAAACTATCCCCTTAGAGTGCCTTAGCCGGTCTTGCACCGTACTATTACGGGACTTGGTACATAGATGACAATGGCAATCTAATTCCTAGCTCATATTCTTGTACGGATGCTACCGCCTTTATCATATTGCATTTTGTACAAGATTGGCGAGGTGTTTTCTTTACATATTTTTTAGGCATCTAGTTACATGAATCAACATAAAAAATCATTTAGTTTAATACCGACAGAGATGGTCGATATTACCCCATGAGCTATTGTGAGGATTTCTTCCAAAATAGAATAAAGGCCGATTGCTTATTTGATTTTATTTTAACTCAAATTGTCAAAAACATAGCTATCTATTTATTAGAAATAAAAACATGCAATTATTTGTTTTAAAAAGTCTGCAGCAAAATATAATAAAGAAAACCGTAAAAACTTAATTTTAGCACTGTAAAGCGCATGTGCGACACAAACATTTGTTATGAGTAGCCAATATTTACAAACACAAGCCGATGAATGATGTAGCCTGCTTTATTTTATTTTTTTACGCTTACGCTGATCTATAGGGTACTGGTAGATATTGGACAAAGGTCGATATTCACCCACTTTCCCCTACTCATACGCATTTGTAGTGCGTAGACATAGCCCGCGCCCTTTAATTAATCATACAAACACTAACATAATTTCAAACGAAAAGAATTTCTTACTTTTTTCAAACCTTTTCATTATCTTTTATATTGTGACTAGATCAAAGTCTATAATTCTTTTTTACCGCTTTCGATTTTCCTCCGTTGAAAACGCGGAAGATTCCGACAAGGTATCACTGAAAACCACCGACCAACTACAGAACTGAGTTTTTGGGACTACAATATGACATTTGTCTCTCTTGAATATAATCCAAAAATGCATCCCTAAAAAGTTATGGACTTTAAATCACTTTATCTCTAAAAGTACTCCAAATACTCTTATGTGTTTGTAATGTCGACATATATTATAAAAGTCATCCTAAGGTAGAAATATAAAGAAAATTTGACTAGAACTACCCATCGGGGGAGTGGCTCTAACTTTTAACCCCTAAAAGCTATTTTTACGCCAAAAAAATAATTCGATAGGCAATTTTATAAGAAATTTTAAAATAAGCAATTTTTGTCTCTTAACTTTTTCTTCTAAAATTAACGGTTCTTGAGAATGAAATTGGTAAAAAATGAAGAGCTTATACCACTTTTGGAGAATATGTGATTTTTTTATATTTTTATTTCCAGTCTGAGAGCCGAGGACATTGAGGAGTCTGAGACATTATATTGTTTTAATTATTAATTTTGAAACTTGCAAACTTCCTATTACAACATTATCAAACGTACAATCGTACAACTCAATAGAAACTTCTTAATATGAGGAAATTTGCTAATGTAAATACGTTTCAAGTTTTAAGGAAATATGATAATATATTGAAGTGATTTTATGATAAAAATTAACCTTTAACTAGTGGCGTGGGCGTGTGAGAGACTATCAAAAGTTTATCCTATTAAAAAGTGTGCATTTGCCTCATCATTTTTTTAAACCAGCTATTGTAAATTCAGTTTTGAAAATCTTAAATATTAGATGAAAAAGAATCTTTCTTTCATAATTTTGAGTGCAAATGCTTACACGTTTGATAATTACTAACAAAGGATTAAGTTTACCTAAAAAAAGTTACAAAAAAGCATGATGAAATTTTTATTAATAGTTATGTATTTATCAATGATTAATTAACCACTTCTAGGCTTCTCATAAACTTCAAATTTGGTATCACTGAATATCATATCCTAAACATTTATAGAACAGTCTTTAAGTTCGAAAAGATGGAGAGACGCCTCCATTAGTTTTTAGAGGAATTCAGCCCTTTCTAGGGATGCTAGGGATGTTTTGTGCATATTTGAGCAAATGATGCATATTTGTGCATGTTTGAACCACTTTGGATGTTTTTTGAACAATTTGAATAGAGAAAATAAAACATTATTATTAAATTTGCCAATTTAAGTAATTATTTGAAGAAGAACATAGCAAATTTAATGTTTATTCTCTATTGGTAGTATTTGGCTAGCCTTTGCTTTAGTTAGAACTGTGGTAAATTTTTATAAAGTTTTATACGTTGTTAAGTAAATTGCCTAGGTATATATTATGCTATCAACAAGAACTTTGATGTCCACTTGGATTAAAAACTATCCACAACTCTATCTGAACGACAATAAGCTGTTTTGTGGACCGTGTTCTAAAGTAGTAAGTTAAAATTTAAAAAACATCACTCATAAAAATTCGAAAAAAAAATTTTTTTAGTTTGCATATCAATGTGTATTTTATCTTTTTTTTTTCAATTTTAGTGCATGTTTTAGAGAAATTCGGTGCATATACATATACGCGCATACTTTTAAGTATTTTGGTGCATATAAATCCGAGATCTAATTATAATTTTTCTTTTCTTTTTGAAGATAAAAGATAAGCCAAAGATTTTTTAGTAGAGTCCTTTTAATGTAAAGGAGTTGTTAATGTTTTACAAGTACATACTATTTTATCTACTACTACATACATCTACCTAATTATAATAATTAAAAAAATAATTAATAAGAGTCTTGTTACTGGGTTACTTCTTCTGTAATTAGTTGCTGAAAACTTCATATTCAAAGTAAAAGTTCTTAAATACAAAACGAACCTGTAGATGTCTAAAGAAGGTCACAAAATCATAAATTTTAAGACTTGTTTGAAGTATTTTGAATTGTTTTATTCGTTTGTAGATTATGTCAAAGTGCCTTTTCGTTTATACAGGATGTAGAATGATTATAGGCACATATTCGCACATAAATGCTCTAACATGGCGAGGAGACATTTTTCTCTATCTTTCAGTTCATCCAAAAGTTGGGATGGTTTAAGTTAAGAACCGAAGAAGGGATGGCAGCATAATGGGTCCGACTAGCAGCCTAAAGACGCGTAACTTCGGTTTACCCTTCATCAAAACAATCCAATTCAATTAGGGAAAAAATGGCATGTTTTTGTTCTGATTGTAAAGTTTGTTCGTCCAAAAACAAAGCGGGAGTAAAGAAAAAAGACATTAAAATTTTTGCTTACGCAAATCAGTTAAAAAGATAAATTCGTTACGCCACAGTGAACAAGAAAAGTTGACTTGTTTTTGGCATAAATAGTTATTTGTTTTATAAGGAGACAAAGTGACGTTTTGTGTGACAAGACTGTGATTGGCTGAAGAGCGAGCGCGCAGCGAGCGAGTCAGGCAATACAGGCGAGTCACACAAAACTACTTTGACTCCGTATAAAACATTAAATTTTTTCTGCAAACGTAAAGCGTAAAACTGAAAATTTTGATTTTTGAAAGAGCACCATCTCTTGTCAATTACTTGTAGTTCAATTGTCAAATATTTTTTAAAATTAACTTAAATTTGTAAAAAAAGCCAATTATTAAAAGCAACGAACTAATTATAAAGGAAAATTTAAAAAACATTAAATTGTTTACATTACAAATGCTTAAAAAACATTTTTTACGTTAAAAATAAAAATAATGTGCGGTTAAGATTTTACTTTTCCCTCCTAGACAGACAAAAATTACTTTTCTGACAATTTTTCCTGCCTCGGCGGGAAAGTTAAACTTCACCGTTACCTATTGAGTGACACAAAGGCGACTTTTTCTGACGTTTGAAGAAAAAATAAGTAATATTATATATTATTCTGGTCAGGACAGGCTGATTCAGAGCACCAGTATCAGACGTTTTTTTCGAAAACGATTAGTCGTAGAGAGTTGAGCCAAAAATTTTTATTACAAAAGCCGTAATAAAGAATGAAATGGTGGTATTGTTATTCCATGAAAGGTCGGCATTCAGAAGAGTTTGTCTCAGAATGTGAAGAACTCCAGAATTTTAAATGGCAAGGTAGGTCGAAAGTGGCATCAATGAAAAGATCTTTATAAAAACAAGTTTTGTAGAGAAAATATTTTGATTACTGCCATTCAAAATTCTGGAGTTCATGAATTTCTGAGAAAAACTCTTAGGCATGCCGATCTCTCTGTGGAATTACAATAGCACCATTCAATTCTCTAATAAGGCTTTTATCAAACAATTTTTTATCACAGCTACTAAATTCCAGGTCGTACTGGCCAACAGACATCCTGTAAGCATTACTTGGGAGAGATTGGACTCAGCTGTTGTCGTTCCCGTGGGAGAAGGACATTATTATTTCTCTAAGTTAACTTCTGAATTGGCGAGTGCCATCTTTAGCGGAGGATATTTTCCGTAGGTCAATATGATTATGGACGACGTTGTTTGGAATGACTGTTCTATTTAATTTTCTTTGTAACTCGGTGTAGAAATAAAGACAAGGTCTGTCGAAGAATGCCAAAAGTTTTTGAAATACCTTCTATAATATGTTGGGTAAATATTGTTAAAATTACGTACTTTTGATACAAGACACAACAATGTTGTGTAATAATACTTGTATATTAGTTTTATCATAACGTAATAAATTTTCCATAAAATTAATTATAAATTTGACTAAGGACCTACTTAGTTTGAAGGAATATAATTTTAACAATTAACAATAATTAATTGTAACTTAGACATTTTGTGAGTTGTGTAAAAGCAAAAGTTTGGATAGAGCGCACTTAAAAGAGCTCTCATGAAGTCTTTGTTTCTATGACTTCGGAATTAACTTTTGATTTAATATTACGCCAAATATGACAAACGTTCGAAAACTTTCGGTTTTACAGAACGCAAAAGATATTAATTTCCTCTTTTTATTTTCAAATGAAAAACTTTTACATTATTTAAAATAAAATAAAAGAATCATTTCCCACAGTCCTCCCTTCATTTACCATTCTTTTCAGGAAATCAATTTGTTAGATTTCATTTAATAACTGTGAACGAGTAGGGGTAGTTTTGGAATTTTATTTTAATGGGTGTTTATTTTCCCCTTTTTCTTTAATTTGATCATATAGGAAAAGCTTTAGTTTGATGTGCAACATGGATAGACTCGATTAAATAATTTTTAATTATTAAATAAGTCCAGTGTAATAAATCTAATAAAAGTCTCAAATCTTTATCTTTGCTAACATATTTTTTAGGAGCCCAAGTAAAAAAAATATTAATCATAATCACGAACAAAAATTTCAAGCAAAACTTGATACATAAATTAATTACATCATAAATTGCAACTTTCCTAATTTTTTACAACGTTATATGCGTTGAAAGAAAATAAGTAGAAAATGTAAATTTATCACGACAATATTTCACTCAAAAATAAACCGCCACTGTTTGGGCAATTTTTAATAAATAGTGAAAATTCATAAAAATTAATTTTTGCTAATGATATGCGCAATATATTTAAAATAAGCACCCCTTTAAGAAATTCCTTATTTTGCTACTATTTATTTCCGAGACGTAATGTAAATGTAACTCCTAACTTTGGCTTAGAAAGCAGTTGAAAGGAAAATTTTAAGATCTCTATGTAAACGGCTCGTAAACCCATAAACTTTTTAAATGTTTTTTTACATCATCCAAAGATATTACGTTAATATAATTTTATAGGGGCGAAATTTGATGATTTTGCCGTTTATTTTATTAAAATTTCGGCTCATCTAATTTTTATCGTTTGTAATCAAAAAGGTTATAACGCCGATAATTTTAAATGCTTATAAATCAATTTATATCTTAAGTATGCGCTTCATTTAGCAATTAAATTAATATATAAAAGAAAAAACTTACCCTCTCAAGCCGGGATCGTTGAAGAGAAACCACTAAAATTCCATTTAATAATTTGCGATTTTCTTAGGTCATTTACTAAAAGGTTTACATCCAAAAACGTTTTTCTAAATTACTAAAATAGCACTTGGCATTTGTTTTCATTTAATTATTATTGTACTTGGGTGGTTTGCTGTAGATTCACTCGAAACAGTCGAAACACTATTAATAAGCTTCAGCACATCTAAAATTTATATAAAATAATGATAAAAATTTATATTTTTCGAGGTCGAAAAATTATTAAAATTGCAATATTTTTGTTCAATTAAATCAACTTATTATTTATTCTGGGACATTATATAACGATAATAATGTAATTTATGAATTAAAAAAAGACTTACCTAATGCCAATCAATCATTACTCCATATTAGATGCTATAAATTTTCATTTTACTTATAGCTAGGGCGTTCTTCCTACTACAGGATTAACGTGCAAGTGCGGCTAAACCTGTCCCCCGATGAAAGATTAGCTGCATGATGACAATTAGGTACTTGAATGATCCCCCATATAAGTACTGAATGAGCTCAGATTCCACTCGAAGGGGCGCTGGTACCTCTGATACAGGTAACGGGTGGTTAGGATTTATAAAGAAAAATTTTCAAAAATTAAATAAATAATAGAACTACACTTATACCTTACCTTATTTAGAGAAATTTGGGCATAAAGTCGTCAGAAGTAGATATTACTTGTTCCCGTACGGGCGTACGGAGTTCCGGTGTATGAGGAACAGCTAAGACGAATGCTCGTTCCCATGTGTTTGTGCCATGCCGCACAAAATGGTCGTGTTCCAGAAAACTGGTAACGTGAGGCCGGTATTGACTGCCCATGTAACAATACCTGCACCATCGGAGGTTCCAGCCACTGTTGCATCCATTTTGGAAGTACTCCCAATTCACACATATGATGAGCCCATAAAATGGCCCTGAGAGCCGCCAGGTCATTCCGGTGAGGTAGAGATACCCCAATCCATTTACTCCATTTAGTATGCATTATTCAGTCGAATAGCAACACAAAACATAATAGAATGGTAATCGGCCAATTTTAATAAAAAATTAAGCAAAATGAAAATAAAATGGAATGGAATAGTGACGGAACAATTTTAACAAAAATTAAGCATAACTGGGTAACAGGATGTGATGGGTAACGATAGATGGAATGGTAAATTCAAGCCAAATCACCCAAAATAAAGGTAAATATTTTGTAACACCTTCTCGTGAAAATTTAGAGTAATTATTAACAGGTAGCGGCGTCGAATTACGGGAATTAATAGCTTGAAACTAAACTTTTGCTGATAGAAATGTTATGATTGAATAATGTTTAGAACAATGTCAGGAATAATGTGGTAAGTTTTGGACTTCGAACTCGCGCGGCGTCCTTCCGAAAAAAGCATTCCAAAGAACATTTACCCGTTTTCTTTGACGTTTTATTTAATTCCTCAATTTCTAAACATCGGATCGTAATAAAAAATTATGGGATTATGGGAAATTGACAGACGATGAATTCTAGACTAAAAATGTATAGTTTGGTTCAGTAGCTTTGGAGATAAAACTTCTTAAGCACCAAATGCGAACCAAAAATTGTTTTATTCAGTGCACTGCAAAGAAGTAATCAAAAAATCTTTTGTTCTTGTAAAAGATACTACTTGATGAGTAGAATGAACTTGCCAAAGTTGAGATCCTCAAGTGCAACCAAACAGCCAAAAACTGCTCATGAAATCAAAATTTGTAAGGGTTGTCATTTAATGCGACCGCGATGAATAAAAATCTTTTTTTTATGAAAACATTCGTCTTTGAACGTACTATTTGCTTAAGGAAAAATTTTATAATTTTTCGCTAATCTTAGTGCACTTTTGACTCTATTTTAGAAACGCACTTTTCTAAATCGCCAAGAATTTTGTCAATACTTGTTAAATAGAAAATTCATTATTTTAGCTTGATAGATCTTTTCAAAACCTTTGATTTCAAATAACAAAAATCGCGATTCATCAACTTGGAGGCCAAATATGGATATTTTTGTATTTACAACTGCAGTGGTTAAAAGGCTAACTGTTTTTTAAATCGTTTTTGTTTCAACTGAAAGGCAAAACATTCTTTTGTTGATATATGATATCTAAGTATGTTATGCATCTTCTAATTCCACACCAGACTAAAAAGAAGAAGTCAGTAAATAAAATTAATGGTGCGTGCTTTGTAACTATAGAAATTATACAAGAAACTATCGAAAATCCCGTCAAAATAGTAACAGCCATGGAGTTTCTTATATTAAATTTGACACTGACAAATAAAAGTACATCTAAATGAATCCAAAGTCAGGAGTGGGGGAGCATACCACCTGCACTAGCAAATACAAAAATATCCAGAATTAGCCTCCAAGTTGATGAATCGGAAATTGTGTTTTTTGAAATCAGACGTATTTTAAAAGATCTATCAAGCTAAAATAATGAATCTTCTTTTTAAAAAATATTTACCAAGTTCTTGGCAATTTAGAAAAGTGCGTTTCGAAAAAAGGGTCAAAAGTGAAGTATGCAAGGCGATAATTTCTAAAATATTTCTTTCACAAAATAGTAGGTTCGAAAAGGAATGTTTTTTGAAAAAAAAAATTGTTTTTATTATGATCGCATTAAATGGCAATCCTTACAAGTTCTAACTTGCTATGCACTTTTTGGCTCTTTGGTTACACTTCAGGATCTCAACTTTGGCAAATCCTTTCTACTCATCAAAGAGTATCTTTTACATGAACAAAAGATTTTTTGATTACTTCTTTGCAGTGCACTGAATAAAACAATTTTTGGTTCGCATTTGGTGCTTAAGAAGTTTTATATCCAAAGCTACTGAACTAAACTATACATTTTTAGTCTAGAATTCATCGTCTGTCAATTTCCCATAATCCCATAATTTTTTATTACGATCCGATGTTTAGAAGTTGAGGAATTAAATAAAACGTCAAAAAAAACGGGTAAATGTTCTTTGGAATGCTTTTTTCGGAAGGACGCCGCGCGAGTTCGAAGTCCAAAACTTACAACATTATTCCTGACATTGTCCTGAACATTATTCAATCATAACATTTCTATCCGCAAAAGTTTAGTCTCAAACCGTATTTCGACCCCACTAAGGGAGAAGCACGTGGTGAGAAAGGGAGAAATAAGAAACAAATAATAACTAACAGCGATTTGATTAGCCAATAAGCGTCCAAAAGTTAATTAGATACATGTGGGTACTCTTAAGTTACGATCCCAAACTAAAAATAATAGATGTTTTTTTAAAAATTTTTTTCTACAAATGTTTGTACTACTCCATCCTGATCAATTGACTGTAGAGGATCAACCCGAATCAATGGTCACCTATCTAAGTAATGAATGAGCTGTAATTGCAAGTGAAGGGGCGCTGACATAATGGCAAATTTTGGTTGGTTAGGATTTATCGAGAAAAATACTCAAAAAGTAAAGAATAAAAGTACATTTATTAATACCTTACCTTATATAGTACAGCTTAGTCGTCAGATGTTACATTTTCCATTGCAGAGTTCCGGTCTATGAGGAACAACTAATACGAATGCACGTTCCCACGATGTGAGGCGGTTTGACTTCTTCAGACTCTGGCAACCCTCTATTTTGGCTTGAAGTTATGGAAAAATGTTTGTACTAATCCACCCTGATCAACTGACTGTATTAGATCGTCCAGACGAGCCTTTGTGGGGAAGGTGAGCATTGTGGGCAAGCAAAAATTAGGATTGTCTTCTGAACAATTTTATCTTTCGTGTGCATCTTTAGATATAAGATATATAGTTTAGTACTAAATACAAATTTTTCAACGCTTAAAAATAACTTACACAATTTGCAACTACGTACAGATTCCGTAACATAAGTTGGGGAGATATTTGAGATTTGTTTTTCGAGAAGATATTTGATCTTCCTAAATATTTTTTTAAATTTTAAGTACTTACGGAATACATCACTCCTAAAGAGGAATAGGTTGACGTTTGAGCTTTGGAAAAGGGCTTGGAATACCATAACGTCTTCGAACTTCTCGCCAAGTAAAGTGACGGAACCTACTCGATGTTTCATTAGTCCATAATATATTCTGCAAAACCTGGGCCAGATAACAGTTGATTGCAATTGGCCTGGAAAAATACTTAATCTTATAAAGTTTTTTGACCTAGTTCATAAAACAAGATAAATACTAGTTACCTTGTGTATACGAATGTGAGACACTCTAGCAAGTCAGTTGTGGCGCAAATAACCAAGATGTTGACGCGCCCAAATTTCTACCATTCTATTCTATTCTAGCAAGTCAGAAAACGGTATGGAGAGACGTTCATACGAGCAGCTCTAATGCAGTCATAAAAGAGTTGGAAATAAATCTTTTTAATTCAAATTTGTTCTCGGATCACCTCTACGCTCCCTCAGAGACAACGCAGAGGTCTCAGTACAGCAAGTAATCTTCGATTATAAAGGCAAGTCATCGATATCACTGATGATACTGAAGCCCAGTCATTGGTATCTAAAAGAGCTGAATCTCTCCCATCGACACCCAATGATGATGATGGCTATTGCTCCTAACATTCTGATATCTCTTCTTAAGAAAATTAATTTAAGAAAACAAACGGCAGAAAAAGGAAAACTGTGGTAGTGGCTTTGTTTCTCTATAAAGAGGAATTTGAAACAAGAGACTGGCAATCAGAAATAACATCAAAAAGAAAACTTTATGAGACTTTTCGATAAATAATGAAGGGAAGCTTTATTAGAATGGAAATTCGCTCTCCAAGGAAGACAAAGATTTTGATGAGGTCTGCATTTTTGCAAAGATGCGTATTCCAGATCTAAACAAGGTTAGATCCATCAGTGTTTCACATGCAAAGAGAGGCCCATAAGGCATGTACTTCACGAAGATGACACTTTGATCAAATTTTCAAACCTCATGTTCTAAGCGTACTTAAAGTCTGTTCCCATTGCTAACAATCATCTTAGTAATAGTACGAAAGTTCTTCTGATGTTGGAGCTAGACCAGTCTAATAGACTAGACTAATTTTAAAGAAAAATATTTCACTATTTATTAGTCAAGACGTCATCAACAAGTAGCAAGTAGCAAGTAGCAAGTTACAATGCCTTGGATTACGGTTTGGTTTATAGATAATTCTCCAGAGGGTATCAACGAAGTTTAGAGATTTTTTGCCACATAGCAAACGAGAAGAGAAAAGGTGAAATTTCTATATGTGAGAATCGTCGTGGAATGTTAATCGTGGCATTCTTCGTTAGTTGTCAGTTTTTTTAGGATATTTTTCGTAGATAATGGAAATTATGACGAAGAGAACATTTATAATATCGAGACTGACCACTGCCACAGCTAATAAATCCTTTAGAGTTAGAGGAATAATAAACCGAACCGAAATTCAAATTTTAATGAGACCTAAGCATTTAATCACTTTTTGCACGCACTTTTCTTTTCTTCGAGCCATATGTCTCCTCTAATTGTAAATCCAAAAAATCAAGCAGATAATAAAAACAGAGACAATTATCTATTTTTATTACAACTATTCTTTTTGAGTACAAAATAGACATTAATTATTTACAATATAATTTTATCACATAAAAACGTTGGCAGCATAAGTACATTACTTATACTATTTTTTTACAATTAATTTACTTATTTAAATTCATGCAGAGAAATCAAAATAAGAAAATATCGAGAAAGCTTTTGAAAATGTTTATAATATGCCTTCTAGATACAATTTTATTTCGATAGCGCCACATTAATACTATATTTTCACATTTATATCAAATAGTTTTTCCAAAGACACAAGCTAACAATAAATTACTTCATCTATAAAACGAACACACATAGTCGAAAAAAACAGGCTGTTAGAAAATGAAAAGGATTAGTGAACGAATCATCTAAAAATAGATAAAGGATTCGCAGAGTTGATAGAAAGGATAATGAATTTGTAGGTTTTCTTTACACCACTCCAATCTTTTAAGATTTCGTATTAAAAGTTTGTGAAAACTCGTAAATTTGATTACACTTCTCGTAAATAAAGAAAATTCTAAAGCTACATTAAGAGAAAATTGTAAAAATTGTGAAAAATGACGGTTGTTTATAAAATTGAAATTTAATGATTCGTTACAACTTGTATAGTGTATCCGGTTAGTGATGACAAAACCGAATTTTTAATTCTTATTTACTTTTTAGCGCCCTACTGAGCTGGATAGCAAGAAAATATGAGTAAAAGCTTCGAAAAGAAGGTAACAATGAACACTTTATGGCAAATGCAGGCAGACACCTCTTAATGTTTATTGTGAAAAAAATGAAAAAAGATAGAAAGATTTAAATATTTTGAGGTATTTTGTAAATTTGTAAGATGAAAAGGTTTCATTGCTACTGCATTTTTCCTAATGCTTTTACTACAACCCAACCTAGAATATTGCTGATAGAGTAACAAAGATTAAGAAGTCACCAACTGGATGTACAGCCAGCCTCTCAATTAATGGTCACACTGGCTATACGTTTAGCACGAATTGTGGATGTAACCATCATAACACCCCATACCTACTTAAATTGAGGTAACTTTAATTTGCCAACAAGTAGTAAATTAACAACCTCCACTACTGTCCTTTTGTCGTTGTTGGCGAATAACTACCTTGGCATATAGCCCGGGTGGCTAATAATTATGAGGTTGACTGTACTTTACCGTATAATTTCTCGTTTATATCCCAAATATTTTTTGTCTATACTTTCCTTCAATACAATTCTTGACAGTAATATAATAAATAAATAAAAAATATATATTTATTTTCTGGGAAACATTAATAAAAATAAAATTTCATATAAATATGAAATCATTTCATATATCCCTTCGCATTTTCCTCCACTGAGCTCTTTTATTTACATATTTATTAACGTTTTTAACTTGCTAATAAGACAAGTTAATAAATAATAATACAAAAAGATAAAATACCATTCCCTGGGAGCAAATACAAATTTGATCAGTCTTATTACTTACAAAGCGTATCATAATAAATTTATGATAAACTTCCCTTAAATTTACATTTATAAAATTAATAACATTATTTTTGGTTGTAAGTATACACTGAGTTAAGTAAATGCGGTTTAATGTTTATAATGTTTTACAGTAATTCAATTAAAAGACGAACTTGTCTGTTTTTAATGTTTCGTAACGAAGTGTTTTACATTCACATAGAAGAAATCAATGACCACAAAATATAAAACAAGAGACAATTTCAAAGCGAGTTTTCAGGTTACTCAAAAAGAGAAGTTGGTACCATTATCAGTCCAAAATGTTAAAATGGGGAGCAAGGGTCTCAAAAAGTGGGATTTTACATGTTGATTCCCTATGTTCTCTGATTTGGTTGGCACTCGGTATAAAGCGGCTTGAGCCACGTGTAGAAAATTTGAACGCATGTATAAAATACTATAATGACGTCGCTTTGTGCTATCTTAGCTTTTTATCTATCCATACACAACCATCTCATCCAATTAGAAAGATAGAGGCTTCTCTCTCAAACATCTTTCATTACTTGGTTAAAGTAAAATTATCTCTTTAGTGGAACCGTTTTAAAAAAAAATTTAAAGCGACAAGTTTTCTCAATTGTTAAATAAAAGTTATTTAGCAGAGTAAAACTTTATAAGCATCAAACTTTTCAAGTTTGAAGAAGTAGCCTTAGCTGCATTTAAAGTTGTGGCAAATTTCAGAAAAATTTTGAAATCTGAAAGTTTTAATTGTAAATTGAGTTAGCAACTTATTTTTGCCCTGTCGTGCCATCAGCTACTTAATAAACTTTTTCATAATATAATAAATAGAATATTTTTGTATCACTTATACAAACAACAATTTTAGTCTATTTATAAATAATACTTTATACATTACAATGTATCAATTATAAAAAAAAAAATGACTAGACGATGGAATTTACAATTTTATGAGTATTATTAAGTGTAGGTTGTACTTCATACCTGATGGTGTGACGTAGAGAACCTGCGGAGCCTGATCTTCTCGACGACTGTGTCAGGGACGTTGTAACGGTTCCTGTAGAGTCCCCATTTCCGTATCCTAGGCAGTGACCAGAACCTTGCATTCCAGGAAAACACATGGACACACAACTTGAGATCCACGTACATGGGGGAAGCTTTCTACGTGAAGGAGCATCACAAAATAAAAGGGGACACATACAAAGGATTTCTACACATTATACAAAACGAATCAAGGCTTTTTAATCAAAAAATGCATTTTTTAACAGTGGATGATCAAAAATATTGCAAGACCTATAATACTAAAGACTTAAGTGACATTCGCAATTTTAATTCTTGTTACTAGATATTTTCTGTTCATGGGTTCAAAATAAGAGATAACAAGATGTTTCTGAAATGACACAAGAAGAGGTTAGAATGTACATGTTTTAAAAGGTTATTTTAAGGGTCTAATGGGGAAGAGGAAGTCATTCCATGATTCTAGCACTATTGAGATGGCTAAAGAAATAATTGGAAAGTCCTAAATTGTCTTAAACAGTCATGTTAAGGCTTTACAAAGTAATTTAGAGTTTCATATTATCAGAAATCCGTCCCCAAAAGGGATATTTTCCTTTACTTTTATAGAGTAGTGTAGTACAACATTTTGCCTCATTTTAGTTCACCTCTTATATATCACTTTAAGAGAAACCGTGAGATTGCACAATGAATCAAAAGTACCACCGGATAGAGTTCGTCAAAGTGAAAGCATAAATAACTATTTAGTTACTTGAGAAGACATTTCGGAGCCCTCAGATCACTATTTGGAAACGGAAATAGACATTTCGAACCATGGATAGAGTTTTAGAGGTATTAGAGGCTCCCAATCGCAATTTAGAGCTTTAAAATATCCTTATTGCAGTCTTTTTAAGATATCTTAACCACATACGTGGTTCAAAAGGTTATTTTGAGGGCAAATAAAGATTAGGAGGTTCCATGATTCGATGATCATTGAGATGGCTAAACAAAATTATTGAAAAGTTCTAAATTGTCTTACACAGTCATGTTAATACTTTAAAAAGTAATTTAGCGTTTCATATTATAAGATATCCGTTCCTAAAAGGATATTTTCCTCTACTTTTATAGAGTAAGTGCAGTGCAACACTTTGCCTTTTTTTGGTTCACCTCTCTGACACGTGTTTCGGCGGTGTGCACCCCTACAAAAGAAACCGCAAGATTGCACAATGAATCAAAGGTACCATCGGATAGAGCTGGTCATAGTGGGAAAAATAATTAATTAGTTACTTGAGAAGACATTCCGGAGCCCTCAGATCAAATTTGGACACTGCAAATCAACATTTCCAAACACGGATAGAGTTTTAGAGGTTTTAGAGGCTCCCAATCGCAATTTACGCCCTTAAAATATCCTTATTGCAGTCTTTTTAAGATATCTTAACCACATACGTGGTTAAAAAGGTTATTTAAGGGCAAATAAAGATTAGAAAGTTCCATGATTCGAGGATCATTGAGATGGCTAAACAAAATTATTGAAAACTTCTAAATTGTATTACACAGTCATGTTAATGCTTTAGGAAAGTAATTTAGGGTTTCATATTATAAGATATCCGTTCCTAAAGGGATATTTTCCTCTACTTTTATAGAAAACGTGCAGTGCAACACTTTGCCTTATTTTGGTTCACCTCTCTGACACGTGTTTCGGCGATATGCACCCCTACAAGAGAAACCGTGAGATTGCACAATGAATCAAAGGTACCATCGAATAGAGTTGGTCATAGTGGGAAAAATAATTAATTAGTTACTTGAGAAGACATTCCGGAGCCCTCAGATCAACATTTGGACACTGAAAATCAACATTTGCAACCACTGATAATGTTTTAGAGGTTTTAGAGGCTCTCAATCGCAATTTAAATCCTTAAAATAACCATTTGAACCATGTACTTGTCGTAAAGACGACTTTCCTATACATTGGTTGATATTTGGGTGCCTTATAGTAGTACATTAAAGACACCAAAGTATTGGGCATAGAGTTGTCGTACACGCCAATTAAAAGGAAGATGAAGTTGTTCCTGCTGCATTAGCCTATTATCTGAGCACTATCTCCACAGGTACCACCTAGAAAATATAGGGCAAGTTGAGACCATCACATACCTACTAAGATAAAGCACTAGAAACTGCCTACATATTAGTACCATGCACCCGTGTAACGTATTGGTGGGTAAAAGCTTCAGAATCTAGAAAAGTGTATCCAGAGCTATAGTATCTTAAAAGAATAGCCCCGAAATTATACTGGAATATCTAGATCTAAAAGCATACCCAATAGATCTATAATGCTTGCCTAATATACCCCAAAACATAACCTAATCTAATGGGACATATCCTCGTATAATTAGCAGGCCAGCAGGTAGACTGGTTTCCAATAGAGAAGAACCCACGCGTCATTGCGCGAAAGACTTAAATTGGTCAAAATTGGTCACGCTAGACGCAGCTTACTGAAGCTTCTCGACTGCCTGGCCCCTTAAGTAAGTATATTTGACGGCGCTCCTAGATGATCGTCTCGCCATTTTATGTGCGCAAGGACATAGACAGGTGGGCTCTTCTCTATTGACTCAAAGTCTACCATGCATTCTCACTGAATTAAAGTTTGTCATGAGAATCTCCAGTGAGAACGCGAGTGTCAACCGCTAAAATGCTGATTGATACTAACCAATCACAACACAGGAAATAAATCATCATCTGAGAAGCCGCCGATCTCTGAATTAGCTGCCGGAATGACGCCAATCGGTTATTATAAATCAACAAGAGATTAAGGACGAGCGCTGTTAATTTTATTTGGAAGAGAAATAAAATGGATGAGAAAGGTGATTTGTAACCAAAATCTTCCACAATTTACATAACCATTCTCTGATTGTCCATTGAGTTTAACTAATCCAAGTTTAAATCAGGAAATTACAAGAGCTATATGATTCCGATGGTGTCATTATTTCTGGTAATATAATACTTCTTGAAACTTCCAAAAATCTAAAACTTTTTCGTGCAGTCATCAGAATGGGATCATAAAAAATGGGACAATAAACACGGGACCGCCCGGTATAAAAACTGCTAAATAAGATCTAAACCTGTTAATAATTTACTAAATTGGCCAAAAAAGGTATTTTGAATTACTAATCCTATGTACCATTATAGGTATGACATGAGTTTCCTAAAAGAATAAAACAAGCAAAGATAGCAATTTCCATCTCCGAAATTGAACAAAATTGTCAACATTTTTGATCATCGTGTACATAAATAGCGTGACATTAATTATTTGTTTCACACATTACATATTCAGTTGAGGTAGTTTAATAACACCGCAATAAGCAAACTTGAAACTTCTCACAAACACGAAGTCACACGTAGTGTATTAAAGAAATTTTAAATTAATAAGTCAGCAGAGTCAAACAGAGTGTTGTGCAAAACAACAACAAATATTTAGTAAACAAAGTGAAAACAAGGAGATATTTATAAAAAACATTATTCTTACCTTAAATGCCGGCACATGTGTGTTGAAAACAAGCAATAAATTACTGGATTTGCAGCCGAATTAAGCGGAGCTAAGCTTTGGATTAAGGTGGCTATAGCTATATTGGTTTGAGTTAATGGAATGTAGTCGTAAACTTGAAGTAAATCAAAAACGATGTACGGACTCCAACACATCACAAATACTAAAATTAAAATTTTGTAAAAATAAATTTATTTGCATTTTTATAAAAATTACCAAAGACAATAACGAAGGTCATTTTGACAGTCTTAATTTTAGCGCGAGGTATGATTCCTCGAGAGCTTGCTCTTCTAGTATCTAAATCTTCTGCAAAATTACGATTAGGTCTATTTCTGTTTTCGTCACCTATGTTAGTTGTACGTATAAAGTGAATAACAATCGTATAAATAATTAACATAATGTGATACTCACTTTGATGGATAGGAGCGTGACCAACAGGTATTAACAATTTACTTTTAGACCAAATTGTCCACACTATTACGGTATAACAGCCGGTAATTATAATGGCGGGTACAAAAAAGAGAGCTAAAGACACCAATGTCATGTAAACCCTCCATTGCCATGGTTTGAGATCAATCCAACATTGAGGCAAACCTAAAATAAAAATTTGAAATTATAAAAAAATATATTTTCTGTTTTATTATCCCATGTAGCTAATTACTGGTAGATAAAAGCTAATTAATATTAAAAATAGTTGTTGTGTATTCGTTCGATAAAGTTAGAGGAAAATGTTATCATATACAGGCCAGCAAATGAGAACTTTCAGTTGACCTTGAAATGCGCAGTAGTAAAAGTGTGTTAACACTACGTAAATTTTACATTTGAACCTATGCACTATGCACATCTCTGTTACTCCTAATGTCGTCTCTCTTCCGGTTGTGAGCAGTTCAACTGAAAGTTCTCGTTTGTCGGCCTGTACCTAACTACCTTTTGAAGGTGAGCTTTACAAAGATGGACCTACGGGCACTATTAACTCAAATTTATATCAAACACAATAAAGTATCTTCACCTCCCAATATCCAATCTTTTAATCAAAGTATATTACGGAAGATTTTGCATTGTCATTAAAAATTCCATTTCGCGAAAATCTTTTGTTAAATTATGTTCAAAATTCACTTAGAACACCCTGTTAGTAATTTAAGAAGTGTAACTCATAAAAAAATTGTTAGAATTGTGTCTTTCTGAAGACCTCCGTTGTCATAAGCATGTGGCTAGATTACTTAATTTGCAACAATCCACAATTTCTTAGATAATGCATCATTTTAGAGAAATTGTTGAATATAGCAGAAAGTCAAGACAAAGTCGAAAGAAGAATACAAAAACCGTGGTTGGACGATTACTACTTTTAAATGCATTGCGAAACAAAAATGTTGCAAACTGAAATTAATAATGTTCAAAATCTGAAAATTACAACTCAAACTGTACGAAACAGTAAAGATGCAGGACTAAGTACCAGAGTGCCGGAAAAGAACAAATGTTGATCAGAGAGGATCGTATTCAAAGACTGAATTTTGAAGAAAACTTCTAAAATTCAATATTAGCGATTGAAGGAACATTATATTTACAAGGAGTTTCGGTACAATTTTTCTCTTCTCGTAGACGTATTCCTATCTATAGAAGAGATGAAGAAAGCCATAGCCAATGCGACTTTAGAAATACGGTCAATTTTTGACGCGGCTTTATTATGATTTAGGATGGGATACTTTTGGAAGCTTGTCCAGAGTTTACTTGTCCAGTTTACGAACGTTTCTGGGTTCAAACACTCCCACATATTCCTAATATTGACAATATTATTCAAGAATACAATTCTGAAGTTGGAATAATATTCCAAAACACACATTAACCAGAAACTCTTCGGTAGCTAGAAGCAGCAATCCAAAGAGGCGTGGAATAGCTTACACTAAGACTACATTCAAGACTTGATAGAGTTTTTCTCACTGAAATGATTAATCTTATACGTGCTAGCTGCTAGAGGTGGAAATATACAGTTGTTCCAGCCGATCTTTGCCGGTGGAGAACTCGGCTAAGTACGCAAAAACACGCAATCTCATACGTAGTGTAGCAACTATCTTTGTTGGCGCTGCGTAATATGACGCTAAATTGTAAGGACGTATGTCGACTTATCTTGACATACAGCGGCAAAAATTCCCTGGAACAACTGTATATTAAACTTACTTTTCATTAAATTTTTTTCCATAATTACGTTTCTTTTAAAACTGTTAAAATATTTATAGAAAGTTCTTTTTTTCTTATTTAGTTTAAATGCACTTGAAATTTAGTATATCAGTATATCTAATGCGGCGTTTACATTTATCAAGTTACTTGAAGCAAGTCGACTTGAAGCCAGCGACTTGAAAGTGGTTGACAAATGTAAACAGTGTTTCAAATAGTATCAAGTGAAGCTTGAATTCAAGTTTTAACTTGAATTCAATAGTCAAGTGAAGTAGACGACCGGTCTACTTTTCTTGAAACTTGAAATCATTTGCATTGTCATGCGTACAAATATGCGGCGTTTTATTTTGTTTACCGGATTGTAGTAAATAATAAAATGGCGCCAAATGTGGTAACGCAGGAAGCAGTCAGTCAGTCAGTGCAGTTATACATTTTTTATGCAATATTTTGATAGAAAAATTATTTACGCCACTGCGTTTTCCTATTTTAATTTATTCATAATATTAAAGATTTAATAATTATATTTGGAGAATATTTACAAGTTTTTTTTCCAATTATTTATTTATTTATATAATTAAAAATAGAATAACAAGCTAATAATTAATAAATATTAAAGATTTAATGTTTTGGCCCTTTTTTTAAATTCTCACATGTGGTCTGTTGGCACTTCAGAAGCATTGTTAGTATTTTCCTTGCACATGGTCAATTAGTTTTTATTACACCTTTTACCATTGACCAACAAAATCTTATCTTTATTGTATGATTTTGTTACTGAATTTGACCCTTTTTAATCCTTTCAAATGTACCTTTTCTACCTGTATTATTTCTAGCATGCCTTTTATGTAAATTCTGTCTGTTCAGGTACTTTTTGTATGTGAATTGTTTGTGAATTTTTTTTTATTCTCCAACTTTATAACTATGCCAATTTAGACATATGTTCATACTAACTTTAATTATGTAGCCAAAGAATCCAGCTACCGATTATTTGGATTTCGCGATTTTTCTTAACTCCTGGCTGATCATTATTTTTATCCATTTATTCATTTTAATTAACAATCAATAACAATTATAAAAAATAAAAAGTAAACTTGACGTCACTGCACTTGAGTCCACTGTACTTGACTGAACTCGAACTGTTGCCACTACTCAATTTGTACTCAAGTGGAAGCAAATGATTTCAAGTTTCAAGAAAAGTAGACGACCCGTCTACTTCACTTGACTATTGAATTTAAGTTAAAACTAGAATTCAAGCTTCACTTGATACTACTTGAAACACTGTTTACATTTGTCAACAACTTTCAAGTCGCTGGCTTCAAGTCAATTTGCTTCAAATAACTTGATAAATGTAAACGCCGCAAAAAAAACGTGAGTAGTGCCAACGAGTCAAGTGCAGTTGAATCAAGATTACTTTTGATTTGAGAGTTGTTAATTACCATTAATGAATTTTAAAATTTAAATTTAAAAAATAAATAAATAAAAAAAAAATTAAAT
Source organism: Malthinus seriepunctatus (assembly GCA_963924605.1). Classification (NCBI taxonomy): domain Eukaryota; kingdom Metazoa; phylum Arthropoda; class Insecta; order Coleoptera; family Cantharidae; genus Malthinus; species Malthinus seriepunctatus. The sequence goes on from OZ004600.1 coordinate 15,674,506, forward strand.
TAAAAATAATGATGACATTATTAATTTTTTGAAAATTTACCAGCATTTTGATATCCTGTGGGATACGTGATAAAAAGCACATAGAGATAAAAACATCAGGGATTCGGCATTTAAAAAATTATTACTTAAATTAAAGAAGAGAATTTTAATGTCATAAATATAGACAATAATTTTTTAATTAATAAATTAATAATAATAATTAAAATAATTAATTATTTAATCATGTTCCACCAAGAGATAAGCGAGGAATCAATTTAAATTAAACTCTTTTTATTATCTTCATTCTTTTCTCTAATTTATCTATCGATATATTGCATAAAATAAGTAACTGCACTGACTGCTTTCTGTGTTACCACAGTTGGCGCCATTTTATTATTTACTAGAATCCAGTAAACAAAATAATTTCTTGAAAATGTGTCAACTCAAAATTCGCTTCAAGTCGCTGGCTTCAAATCGACTTGGTTCAAATAACTTGATAAATGTAAACGCCGCATAACATCAGTTATGGGTTAACATAATATGTATAAATATAAATATTTATGAAAACAAATTTTGGCAATGATTTAGTATATTAAAAAACAAGTATCATTAGGCACCTTCTTAACGTATTACTCCAAAGTTTAGAAAACAAGCGCGCAGCGCGCGTTTTCTAATGGGACGAATACTTTAAGGGCCTAATGAAACGTGTTTTTTATACTATTTTTTCTATTTCGCTGAATTATTTCATAAAAATGGTATTAAAATTACGTCAAAACATAGTTTTTGGGATTTTAATGCGCAAATTTATTTATGTTGGCAGTACTTATTCTAAAGTTTGACGTTCGTGTTTGAAAGTTAGTCTAATCTGTCCAATGAAATTAATTTTATAACTGTCAAATATAATTCATCTGTCAACATGCAGTGCTGGACATTGAAAAAAATCCCCTAGAAACAGTGCTGTTATAGACTCTATAAGCGTACTATTATGACGTCAAAACAGTGTTCTTATAGGCTTCTTAACGTACCGAAATAGAAAAAAAATTTATGATTGCACAGTTACACAAATAATGCTCATAATTTACAGAGCGAAGTTATATAGATTATTATTAACGCTGAGTACTATGGTACTATATAAAGCTTTGGATTAGATTTAGTTTGGCAATTAACCTTAACGTGGAACTGTTTATTCCGGTACTATAACACTTTAATATAAAATTACAATTGATTTGACCTGTACACTATTGTTTTTGACAAAATAGCATTGGATATTATAATGAAAGAACAAATAAAAATTTCTACTAAGGTTACTTGTGAACTAAACTAATCCAAAGCTTCCTAGTAGTCTGAGTAAAGCTATTATTCCAATTTAATAAAACAACGTTAGTTTTTGTACCTCTAAAACAAAACACTCTGTATATTACAAAACCAAATCAAATCCGAAAAGCTAGATTTATGTAATAATGATAAGATAACCTTACATCAACCTTGTTTCACCTTTGATAGAAATTCGGTAAACATGTTTAATCTTTCAAGTTTTTCTATAAAAAGAAATGCAGTTCAATGTTGTCCTTTAGTACGATCAATTACTATTACTGAATTAGTTGAAAGTATTAGCATTTCACTTAGGGTGTTGGTTAACTAGAAAAAATAAAATGCAACGAATACTCCAATTACAATTTAATTATTGTTCAAAAAGAAATTTTCAAAAGTGTGTAGCAAATATTAAATTTTTAAAGAGGTAAAAACTTCTACAGTTATACAGAAAGTGGTCTCAATGGTCGCACGGAAATTCATGGGGTTATTCGAAAGTAACTAAAAGAGTAACATTTTAATATTGTGCAACCTTAACTACCATCTTCTATGTCCTAAAGTCTCAATGTAACTTTTTTAGGAGGTTTTGCACTTTAGCAGTTAATCCACACACATATGACTTGTATCCAAAGCATGAAGTTGATGAATATTGTTCATTTTTTCCAAAAGTAATAGAAACGTTTAGGAAACAGACTAATGATCAAATACCAGAAGTTTCTGAAAGATTTGAAAAAATTTTGTGTAGTATTTTACCACACGAGATGTTAATAGATGGCATGAAAGTACCTATTTTGTATAAAATTCTTGTGCCGCCCGAAGATCGAACAGCGGAAAAAATATACATGTCTTACGTCTTAGGATGGTGCGTCGATTTGGTAAGATTCTTTTTAATAGGAACTATCACGATGATCATTTATTATAAAACATTATAAGGTGTACTTCAAATGACACTTTAGGCCACTAATTAAAGTTAATCTATAATTGGTGTAACCTTCTTTGATTAAATCCCGTTTCACAGTGTCGGTTTAACTTTGGTTTTAAGTTCAAGTCTAGATGTCGACTCGATATCTCGACCTCTCGACTAAGCTCGATAATGTCGTGCTGAAGAGCAGTTACAGAGCATCTGTTTAAAAATTAATTAAAGTAGGATTTAAAACAGGTTTCGTAGCCTGATTACGCTCTGGTTTAAGGTCTAATGTTGGCTTTCTCTGAAGATAGTTATGTACTGGCGAATAGATATCTATTCCCTAAGTGTTTCAAAACCGATTTCAAACAATGAAAATAATTAAGTTGTGGTATGTTATGCATCCATAACGTTAGAGAAACTCGACATAAGCGAACCAGTACTGTGAAACTGGATCTTAGTCAGTATGCTGACAAACTTGACTTATGAAAGACTTGATATTATACAATTATTTGTAAGTAAGTAAAAGTAAGTAGAAAAATTAATTACGCTTTTATTTAGTTGTTATCTTCATTTCAAATTAACGACGACATCATCGATGGATCAGATATACGTTGGGATTATCCTTGTCTATACAAACAAAAGGATATCAAATTTCAAGCTATAAACGATGCAGTTCTCATTGAAAACTTACCATATGCACTTTTAAAAGAATTCGCTTCCAAGTATCCTTGGTACACTTCATGTTTAGAATTGTTTCACGAAGTTATTACAAAAACAACTTTTGCGCATACCTTAGATGAATTTTGTAGAATTAATAATGAACCAAGATTTGAAATTTATACACACGAATATTACAGGAAAATGAGTAAGTATCGTGCCGATTATGCTGCTTTTATTTTACCAACAATGTTAGCTACTTATTGTTCTGAAAATTACGACGATAAATTACCACAGAAAGCTCAAGCACTTTATTCAGAATTGGGATTATTTATGGGGGCTCAGGTAAAGTTCTAATTATCACCCAAGAGGCAAAAATTATCTTAAAATATTTTTATTTAGGATGATATGGTTGATGATCAAGATTCAAGAATAAATCCATCTAATGGAAGCGATATAAGTGTTGGAAAATGCACTTGGTTAATCTGTGAAGCATTGAAGAAAGCATCATCAAGTCAAAAGTTACTAATTTATCAACACTATGGTAAATCAGATCCTGAAAGTGTAGCAGTTATTCATAATTTGTATGACGACCTCAATATGTTCAACTTATATCAAGAATTTAAAAGTCAAAGTTACGAATTTAGTTGTGAATCGGCAAAAAATTTGGACATAAGAGAAGATCACAGAAAACTTTTTTACAGATTGATTGAAATTTTGTATGAAACGCCGTTTCAATAATAACATAATTTTAGGCCGCATCCACTAACTTGTTTTAAATTACCTGAAAGCACCGTTCTTTCAAAATTTGATGTTACGAGCTAAAGGAATTGGAATTCTGGAAAGCTTTGTTTAGCGCAACTAGGAAAATTAAAAAAAATCACAAAATCACTAAATTTGATTTAATGAAATGTGAAAAATATGCATAATTATACCATTAGAGCACCGAGGACTATTTAATGTAATTTTTTACCACCAGCTGTGTATCTGATTTGAAACTAAATAGAGAATTTCTATCAATTCCCCGAACTAAATTTATAATTTAAATATTTCCAATTCGAGTAGAAACTAATTTTCATTTGCGTTCCATTTAACTGAAAATATTAATATGCTAAAACCTACACCGTTTAGTGTTCACTTTCGTTCCTACTGGATAAAACAAACATTTAATGCATTAACGTATCGTATCGTATTGCTGTGAGAAGGGCCCTTCTAACACTATACTACAGTATTTTGTATTTTCCTTCACAAAGGAAGTCTTTCTTTGTCCAAGAAGTAGTAGTTCAGTTACATGTATGTACAAGCTGAGTTTTCAAGTGATACTAACACATTCACTAAAAAGTGGTTATTCATTATTACACACCAAAGTGGTAACAATTTTGACTAAAGTATGCAATAAAAAATAAAAACAGAGAGAAGATGTGGTAATTTGACCCGAGCTTTTACCACCGTTAATAGTGGCGACCGAAATGTCAATCGAAAGGCTCCTGAAAAACTTAAAACTAAAAGTTTTAATTTAATTTAACTATCTGTGGCACTGAAACTATTTTATTTAGTTTACGTAAATAAAGAAAACGAGGTCTTGTTCTAAATGAATATGACACTGACTTTAAATAGTAGTCTTTTCGCCAAGTTACGTAAAGTAGGCTTGGAAAATATGTAATGTTTACAATTGTCAAAATTATTGTTAGAAAAACAATAAAAGTGGAGAAAATTGTAAAAAAGAAAAGCTGACTAGTGTTATAATTTTGAAGGATTATCGAGATTTTTATCGAACCTTTCCATCCATACAAATTCACATTTGATATATAAAAAAAAGAAAATCAAAAGCTCCAACGTCAATAAAAACCTACTATTTACTTTACGTTATTTATTTACTAAAGAACAAAAAACGATTTCAAGCAATATTGTTTAAATCTCCACGGTTTTGTTATAAAATACTATTCGAAATTTTACATTATGTATCTATAAATAAATATAAAAGTAAATAGGAAGAGGAAATGAAAATTGACAAAATTTCTAACCCGACAAGTGGAAAATTTAAAACGTTCACTGATCTTTTTAATTAATTTACGAAATAACGAATAGCATAATCGACGAGTGTCTCATTTAAAAGACTAAAAAGACACGAATAAAAAGCATTTCATCTAACGACAGCTAAAGTGCTGTTAATGATAGGTTCAATTAACTCTGATGGTATAATTGAGAAAAAGGAAAATTTGTAAAAAAATTCTTGAAGTTACAAGTTTATAACGCCTTCTTTCTTAAAATCGAGATTTATACAGGGTTGGGGAATAGTAACACAACAAAGCTATAACTTTTTTATTATAAATTTTTTAAAGAAATGTTTTAAATTAAAGTTATTAGGCTATAAGTGCTTCAATTGTTCGTGGTTTTTAAATGGCCGTGGTCTTGAAGTTTTATTTCGGGGTCGGTATCTCCCAAACGGACCGTCGCGTTGGACGAAGTTGAGCGATAGAGGTAAAGTTGAAAGCTCTTATTTAGATTTGCCAAATAGCCAAATCAAGTTATTTTTGAATAAAACAGAGTTGTAATCTTAATTGGAAATTAAAATTTAATGTCGATTTTTTCAAACAATTCTCTTACGTAAACTACCAAAAATTTTATGCCACCAGACGCAGATACCTGTGGCGATTCCAACAATGTAAAAATAATCATAGGTTGCAATTTAAAAAATTAGAGTTATGTGCTCCTGTGTCCACGCGCGATTGCGCATGAGTAGTTAAAGGTTACGGATAAGTGAAGCACTTTTAGCCTAATAACTTTCATTTAAAAACTTTTTTTTAGTTAGTTATAGCCTTGTTACTTTTTCCCCACCCTGTATTATGAACGCAAGCAAGTTAATCGATGAGGTATAAAGAAGAAAAAAATAAGGCACTGAAGCAATTACTGTGTAACTAATAAGTAATAAGTAAGTACTCAGAAACAACAGAGCATAGAATGTAACAATGTAGAATGTGTTACGTAACTGGGGACATACTTAAGAAATGAGCGGTATGCAGATACAGAGCCACCTACCACCCTCCATTTATACTCTTGTAGTATTTAGTTTACTAGCAGGGTATATTTGCCTTGCAAAAAGTTGGGTAGGTACGATTTTTAGATATGTTTTAGATTTAGGGGCCTTAACAAAAAATTCAAGTTTTCGACCTTAGTGCACTTATAAACTCAAGTCGCTATTTTAAAAAGAAACGGTTAAAAACGGTTGTCACGGTTCCTTGCCAGTGGTCCTAGGGTAAAAATTTGAAGTTATAAATTTTTTCGAGAACAAAATTTCCTACAGCTTTTGTCGGAGACATTTTTTTATACACTGCGCCAATAAATTAGGGTGTAACGATGCAGAATTTTATCCAGATGCTGGAGCAAAATACTGGTACAGTATTGCAACATCCTGAAAATTTTGTATCGTTTAAAGCAGCTACTTGTCATTTTTTTCTTTAATTTTCCACTAGCGCCGCCCCCGAGATCAAAATGGAGATAAGTTTTACATTCACTTGTTCAGCTCTTCAAGCACTTTCATCCCAATCTCGAAGAGATTGCATCAGAGTTAGCCAACTTTTTTTTATATTATATACCAAATATTTATATTTTTATTATCAACAGTTATCTAGAGCGCAGCTGATTTCCTACTAACTCCCGAACCAGAACAGTTAGAGCTCCCGTTTTATTTTTAGTGTGGCTCTAGAGACTCTTTATAATTTAATTCAACCCTATCAGTTCATTAATTCGTAATCTAAACTTTTTAATTATAGGTTTGTAAAGTTGTTAAAAGTTTGAATTAAATTTAAAACCACGTGGAGGTTCTTAAAAATCGAAAATAGGTTCCTAAAATAGGTTGTAAAAATGGACTGTTTAGGCAAATAAAAGGTGGTAAAATTTATTTTAGGTCACTAAGAAAGGCTTTTAGGTCGTTAAATCTTAATAAAAATAGTTTAATTTTTTCAAAAATCAAAAGTTTAAAAATATAAAATCTAAAAAATCTTTAAAAATCTAACTTAAGTTTTGCTACACGCTTTTTGCAGAACTTTCATCCTTAATACGTGATATAGGTCACTATTTTGATTCGTCAGCTACAACTTCAGTTTATCTTTGAATAATCTCTTCCTTTTGGGCATTTTTGCAAAAATATTTGAAGCACAAAAAATTGTTACCCCTTTTAAACTACCTAACACCACTGAAAAATGGAAATCTAGAATCTGTAGAATAGTTTTATCGCCTGGATTCTTCTACCCTTGCATAATTGATAATATAAAGCATCTATTGATAAAAAAATTTTTTTATATTTTTATAATAATTGTTATCGCGTCTGCAGCAGGTGTAATTTTTTCATCTCTTGACTAATGTACCTACGTAAACACTAAAATTTGAATACTAAAAAACTTATTTGTGGCCAATTATTTTTTAAATCTTTATTTTTATTGAAATTATTGGGAAAAAACATTAAAAACCTATTTTTAGGTAACAAAAATTCTATTTTAGGTATGAAAAAGGTCTTTAGGTCTCAAAAACTCAAAATAGGTGTTTTAGGCAACTTCGAGGGGGGCTCAAATGATTTAGTTTCTATTAAAACAAATTTATATTTGATTATTTTTCAAATGCCTTTAAAACTACCAAAAGGTATTTTGCCTAAAATCCGGACTCTAGTAATTAGTGTTATTTTTCTTTTACTTTTTTAATTAATTAGCACACCTAAGTAATTTCCACTCTTTAAATAATGTTTATTAATTAGTTTAAACCTGAAATTTTAATTGATAATTACAAATTTTATACCGACGTGCTCGTTATTTTAGTGCGGTTCCATTGAGCTAATTTTTATCCTCGAGCTCGCGCTAATTAAAAAGTTATTAATTTACTTATTTATATTAATTAACTGATAGTCGCTTTGGTTCTTATTGGTTGTCGAGTAAATCCGAGTTGGTCGCCGGGTTTCCAATAAAAGCTCCCACTCTATTTTAATAACGGACTAATAGCTTCACCATCGTGGTGAGCGGAAGCGCGCTCTTATTTATTTACCCTTTAATCAATTTCCCCTTGCCTTCAGCAAAGCCGTGTGAATTAATTAACTTAATTGAGTTAATTATTATTTTCCCCTTGTTAATTATTTCCGTGTTAAATTAATTAATTAATTTTATTTAATTAATTAATTTTTATTTGATTTTCCTTTGGCTTTAGCAAACCCGTGTCCGCATTTCCTCTAAGGTCTAGTGGTCTTATCTTGAGGTCTGTTTAGGTCTCAAGAGGAGGTCTTTTGATCTGGAGGAGCACGCAACTTCCGTGTCTTGTCCGTTAGGACTGGTGGTCTCACTCAGAGGTCTTTCTGGGTCTTAGAGCGAGGTCTGGTAGTCTAGTGGCAGGGATTCCAACCCGTGCCTGTACATTAGGTCTAGTGGTCTCACTCAGATGTCCTTTCAGGGTCTTAGAGCGAGGTCTTGTAGTCTAGTGGCAGGGATTCCAACCCGTACCTACACATTAGGTCTCGTGGTCTCACTCAGAGGTCCTTTCTGGGTCTTAGAGCGGGGTCTGGTGGTCTAGTGCCAGAGATTCTTTCCGTGTTTCTCTCAGGTCTGATGGTCTCACTCAGAGGTCCTTTCTGGGTCTTAGAGGGAGGTCTGGTGGTCTGGGAGAACCGTGGCCGAGTCATCTTAACATTAGAGAGATTGTATTTTGTTGATAATCCTAGTTACTATTTTTTTTTCAATATTGTGTTGAATTTCTTCTACGAACTGAGCGACGCTAAAGTGAGAATTGAGTTAACACGTGTGTTACAAGGGGAACACTTAGAAAAGTAGCTGTAATTTTTTTGTAGGTGAAAAATAAACATTGTAATATAGTAAGTTGGTTACGGTATAGTTTATTTAAATAAATTTGGACTTTTTAACCTTAGCATCACATCAAACACACAAGCATGGCAGAATCATACGCTAATACATGCCATTGCGCACGTCTAGCGACGTCATGAGGTGGCAACTTGGTGTGAACACGACGGACGCGCGAAGTACTTGTACCCAACGCTGCAATCAACGCGACGTGTTCGTAGCTGAATACGTCCGTGGTGTTGCCAGCTTCTGACGTCATGCGCGGCGAAGTTCGGTTTTCGTACACCGGAATGGCATACTAATGCGCTTATAGACTTAAATTAGCTTACAGCCTAGCTTAGACTTTATAAACTAAAAAAATTAAACAAAGAATAAAGTTTAATATTGCGTATGACCTTCACGAAATTGGATGACGCCGTGACGCCTTCCCAGCATACTTTAAATTAACCTCTGAATCTCCTCATGTGGTATATTGACTCATTCTTCTTGAAATGTTATCAAACGCTCTTGAAAAGTTTCCGAGGCCACAGGTCTGTTTCTGATCTTTCGATCAAGTTCATCCCATAAGTGCTCGATTGGACTGAGATCTGGGCTAAGAACTAGCCAGTTTATAACTGGAATTTTGTTTTCATATAGGGATTGTCTTGTTTGATTTGCTACATTATAGTCTTGTTTCATCATGCTGGAGAAGAAATCCTGGACCTATGAGACCTCCAGCAGCTATCATATGTATGATATATGATGTATCGAGCAACCTAGGTACAAGGTACCCACACTATGTGAGATCCTTCTCCAAACTTGTCTACCTCCTGAACCAACCAACCTTTCACGATGACGTTCACCTATGCGTGCCCAAACTCGAAGACGACGGATTAAAATATAATTCATCTTTATGCAATCGAACGTTTGAGAAAATAATACAAATATTTAACTAACCTCCTACAACTCGTGAATTTAGGTTATTGTTTTTTTCATTTTATTAAATTCTCTTTTATACTATAGTGATAAGTGATGCGATAATAAGGAAATTGTTTTTCATTTTTAAAAGGTTTCATTTAAGAAGAATATTAGACGGTCCATTAACTTTCTACGAATTTTTCTTTTCTAAAAATATAAAACACCTACGATAATATGTCTTAAATAGCACTTTGCCAATACCTTTAAATCTTTAAAAGATAATTCAATAAGGAACACAGCCAAATGATAAAATACAAGGTATTATTTTTTTATTACTCAGAAACTAGAGATATTAGGCATTTAACACCGAGGGGTTGACTACTATGAAATTTTGATGTACAAAATAGTTCATGAATAATTATGTCTGCAATTATCTGTAGAGAAAATAATTTGAGGCTAAAATGGACGCCTTAGGAACCTTAAAGAATCTATGATACCCTCCTATTAATAAGAATAGCTTTTTAATTTATGAAAATCTTTTAAAAAATTGCAAATAACTCAAAATCAAGTGAGCTGCAGCAGGTTAAGTGTATAGTAACTAATACCCAAGAGCTCTTTCTGTTTATTTAAACTGATTAAGTTGTATTTAATTAAGTCGTCCTGAATCTCTTGGGTGTTTAAATAAAGCATACAATTTGTCTTCACTATATCAATATATAAGTTTGCTATTGATTAATTGATTAACACTTGGAGTACCAGCCGGGTCCAATCTCACATTCAATTCAGTTTTTCTCATTCAAATTTGAAAATTAGAAGTTGTTATTATGTGACTTTTAGTCATTTTTTATTTTGAATAACTATTTCTAATTTTTTTCATTTAATCAACTTCCTTATCTATGTAATAAAAAAAGCAGCGCCGAGTACCATCCGGGTCCAACGAACCCGTCCGTATAAATACATTATATTTTATGGAATTACCGTTGTTTTTTTCAGTATTTTTGATGAATCCGTATATTTAGGGGCTGCTAAATCGATCTGTGACCATACTGACTTCGTTTGAGCATACCTTGGGTGCAAAACCCTTATTTTCCTCCTTGGCGTTGTAAAAACTCTCTTCTAAAAGAGGTCCTGTAAAATGATACTGCTCTTTTGGTTAATGAAATGAAACTTGGTATACTTCATTCAAGGAGACGAGATAGTGAATGTAAACAAACAACCCGCGTGTTGTGCACGTGAACACTTCTATTTAATGCTGTGATTGGCTCTAACGTATAAACTTATTTTAAGCTTGTTGCATGGTTACCTAACTGCATTGATGCGGATAACTCATATTATAGTGGCAATTAGATCTGGGACGATTACAGGAAAAATGTAATCGATTATAAATAAATAAATGATTGAGACAACTTTAACTAAAGGAGCTTTTAGGGAATTATTATGAAACCGGCTGTTATTAATAATTTTTGAAAAATTTACACCGTATTAATTTAAGTTTACGTAAAACCGCGCTCGTGAGAACTTGCACGTGCACGTGAACATCGCATGCAACACTATCTCGTCTCCTTGAATTTAGTATAGATAGTTTACTGAAACCATATTCTGTACGATGAGACAAAAAAATACTTATAAACAATGCCTTACTGGCATGATTTCAAAGTTTCTGAAGCACTATAGAGACAAAAATGGCGATTTTAAGCCCATGGAGTTGCTCAGATGGATTCCAAATGGTCACAGAACGATTCGGCACCCTTAAAATGTAGGGTAACAATACTTCTCACGACAAGATGCGGCCAATATCAGATCTTTTCACAAGAAATTACGGCAAATATCAGATTTTGAAAAACGGTGGTGTGCAGCGCCCTCTTGAATATTTATTTGGTCTTATTGGGCAAAATTACTCTATATGGTTCCAGTAAACTATTATGTATCGAGCTTCATTCCATTTACTAACAAAAAGTGCAACGTAGCTGAGGTATTCGCCATGTATGGCGCATTAAAGGGGGTATACAGCAGCCCCCATCGAATATTTTTTATTTTCATTGGACAAAATTACCGTATATCGTTCCAGTAAACTATGTGCCGAGTTTCATTCCATTAACCAAAAGTGCAGTATCATTTTACGTGTAAACCGCATAAATAGTAGAAATAAATACTCAGAGTGATAGTGAAATACGCGAAATTCAAGAAGGGTGAAATTGAATTATCAATTTGTTTTATCAACATATAAACAAAATAAATGTATAAAATCGAAAATCAAAAAAAAAATTCAAAAACATCAAAATACGCGTATTATTATTGCGTTTAATGTACACTCGGGTCCGTTGGACCCGGCTGGTACTTCTCGCATATTTTTTTCTTGGTAGTCTAAAGCTTGGATTTCCTAGAAAAGCGGTGTCGTCAAATAGCGGCCGTAATATGACGGCCAATGACGTCACAAAAAGCGTTACTTTATTAAAACGTACATGGTTTCCTAGATAGCGGTGCTATCTCACCGCTTTTACGGCTGTTTTTAGACTTCACCGCTATGTGACGTCATCATCGTCATATTACGGGCGCTATTTGACGGTACCGTTATCCTAGGAAACCGAAGCTTAAGTGTTAATAGTATTTAACATTTCAAGCCAGGTAAAACTGTTTTAACTGGCGCAAAGAGGATTATGACTGGCGAGCAGCCCCGGCGAGCCTGTCACCTCTTTGAGACTGTTAAAACAGTTACCTGGCGTGTAATGTATAATACTTTACTTGTTACTCATGCTTAATTCACTTACAAATTAATTAAATTATAATTAAACAATTTCTGTCAGCGTCAAAAATGTCCCTAAATTGTTTTTAGAAAGCTTTGAAAGTCAAACTTGTAAACATTGATTTTCAAAGTTTATAGACAGCTCGGTTAAATGACGTTTTACAATTGAGTAACAAGTAAATAACATTACTAGTTTATACAAGTTAAATCAATATAAAAATAGTAATTAAAAGTAAATAACAAATAAATTACCTTCGATAGGTTTTTCTTCAAAGAGAAACATAGTGGGCAATGCGAAAAGTGTGCTAAGGAGCCAAGCAATAACAACCAAAATCCTCGCTCGTTTCCCTGTAACAAAAATAAGCACTTATGAGACACTTTATTAAAATAGTTGGTATATAGCTCAACCAAATTAGGATTTTACTACGGAAAAAATAGTATCAAGCTGAATTTTTGCATACACCTTTATTAAATCGTTATATACAACATGTAAAAAGTCCCCATCGATATCATGTGAGCTTCAATGGTTATTCGACCTCGAAGGTCATGAAAACGACCTTTTAGTAAATATCTCGCTCTCTATTGGTTTTTAGATAAAATGTTTCATATAAAAATTATAGAGGAAGTAATTATCTATAAAAAAAGATGTTATGTTCTTTTTAAAAATATTTAATAGTTTTTGAGAAAAATGTTAGTGAAAGTTAACCTAACTGAAGCTCACACATGATATCGATGGAGACTGTTCACGTTGTTTGTAACGTCTGTGCAAAAGTTCACCTTGATACTATTTTTCCAAAGTGAAGCCTCTTTTTGTATAATTCGAGTAGGCTAGTAATAATATGCTAATAAAAAATTATGAAATCAAAATAAAGAAAAAAATGTTCAGACCGTCTAAAAAAGTGTCGGATTAAACATAAAATGCATTTACAAATAAAACTAAGAACAATAAAATTGAAGATAATAAAGAGAAAATTGAATGAGCTAAAGCATGAAATTGTTGATACGACAAAATTGAACTGTAAAATGATCATTAAAGTAAATTAGATGGTAAAAATATAAATTCAACATAAAAAATATATTATAAGGCAAGAGCTAGCAAGAGCTGTATTTTGCCTTTTTATTTTATTTTAATGAACTTTATACTTTATGTATTCATAATTAAGACAACTTTGTTTCATTAATTTGTCATTAACTTTCCTCTTCGAGCAGATAGTATTAAATGTTATTATTATAGCTACCTATAGAAAAGCAATATTACTAGTAAAAGTGCAAATGTACAACACAAAAGACGATATATTATAGATATTTATACTCGTACCTATGTAAAGGGTGATTCAAAATGCACGTATAAAGTAATTTTGAACTTTATATTGAATTGACACTGTTTATGCTTTTACATGCACTCGAGAGTTTTCCTTTACTTGTAAACGAATTTGGTCTTCTATGAAGTACAAATTTTTCTCCTTTTGCAATTTACAAGTCATGGATATTTAAAAAAAATAGCGATATGTAAAAATAGCTTTACGTTTTATGAATGAAACGCTTCAGAAATGATCAGTCGTTTTAAATAAATACTGTAAGAATTTTGCAAATTTTAAGGAAAATTAAACCACCCACGTCTCCACTTCATAGTCGTATTACTATGTATAAAGTAATCTAAGGAAAATATAAATACAAACGTAGACTTCTTTATGCCTCTTGAGTCTCCAATTTGGTTTTTATTCCAACAATTTACGATTCCACATTCAACTGTCGTTCTCTTTCCTATTTCTCAATAATAGTGTTGGAAGAAATATTTGTTGTAAAGTCTTCTTGAAGAATCAATTTAAAGTCTATTTTTATTTTCTGCTACTGAAGTGGTCTATTCGTTGATGTACGAAGGGTAATCGAAAAGTTTTCGGCACGATACTGCCAATACCGCTGCTGCACACTATGCGACTAAAGAACGTTTTACACGGACTAATGACAAAATATTGTAATAACTCGTTAGTACTGAATCAACTCGAGGAGCAGAAGCACGGGAATCTAAGCTTTAACGTCGTGCTTAGAAATTTCAACGCATGACCGTGCGCAACGTTAAAGTTTAGATTCCCGTGCTTGTGCTCCTTGAGTTGATTCAGAACTAAGAAGTTAGTGCAACATTTAGTCCATGTAAAACGGTCCTAAACACCTACTGACGCTATACAATAATTCTCTATTTCATTTCGGGGTGATTTTGTTTCAAAAAATTAAAATTAGGTGAGAAATTAAGCATCACAAGGTCTTTTATTACAATCGCGATTACGTAGATGCTCGCTGACAATCGCAAACGACGGCTTTACAGAAAAGTCCGAATAATATTATTTTTTAATTTATATATGAGATGAATGGATTTTTCTTTAAATATTCCATTAAATTTTAGTCAATTTGTTTCATACGTGAGCCATTCTGTGTACTCTGAAAGCGTATAAACCGTTATTCTATATTATTTATGTTATTTCATAAAATAAATAATACCTATCATAAATAGTTTGAACATGAAATAGTTTGTGGTTTACCTCGTTGTTTCATAGAATAGCGGCTGTAAGCACTAAGAACACATTCCTAACCTCAAAAATACTCTACATACTCTAAACTATTATTTAGATGTTAAGAAGCATGTAACTAGCTTTCTAAAATCAAGTGGGCACTAGGTGGGCACAAATTTTTTTGGGTGGGCCAAGTACATAATACAGGGTGATTTTTTTATTGATACTAACATTGGGATTTCGGAAGCTGTAAGAGTTACGAGATTAATTAAAGTTACGTGTTTTGACGACTTTTAAGAATCCCATTAGGAAATTTAATAATTCAAAATGGTTTCCGAGATAACGCAGAAAAATCGAAAATTTGCAATTTTATTTTTCTACTGTAGTTTCAAAATGACTTACTTTATAAAAAAAAATTGGAAAACCTTTCAGGAGGTCAAAAAAGCTATCAAACGATAACTTATCGTTTGATAGCTTTTTTCCTGAAAATTTTTCCCGAGAATATTTTTTATAAAGTAAGACATTTTTAAACTACAGTCGAAAAATGAAATTGTAAATTTTCAGTTTTTTTGCGTTATCTCGGAAACCATTATGAATTTTGAAATTTTGGAAACGGATTCTTAAAAATCATCAAAACAAGCAACTTTTTGCTGATTTAATTTATCTCATAACTCTTACGGTTTTCGAGATCCCAATGTTAATATAAAACATTTTTATTTTGCTTCTGTGTATTTTTCTTATCTCCTAAAAAATACTCAGAAGCAAAATAAAAACTTTACATATTCCCCCTCTACTAAAAGTACGACTTAACCCCCCCCCCTCCTGTATTAAAACCCATAAAACTTTTTATAAATCAAATATTTTGTATGTAGTTCAGCTTACACTGTAAATATCTATCTTATTAAATTATTCTCATTTTTCAGGGTGGGTACAAAGGTGGTCCAATAAAATTTTAGGTAGACCTGAACCACTCTGACCTACCTAAATCGATATAATTAATTTTGAATTGCATCCGGATGAAATAAATATGAATTCGTCGTAGTCTTTCCAAATTCATTGTGCTCAAGCATCTGAAAACTAAACCTTCTGAATTATTTTTACTTTTTGAAGCTCTTTGTAGTGGGTCGTGAGTTTCGCAATAGTCTGATAGAATTTGCAAGGCTATAAAATATATGGCCAGAGCTAAAACTTGTGCGCGAAAATTTGAATCATAGTCGGTGCCAAGGCAGCTTGGCAAGAGTATACCAGGATAGTGGGAAACATGCTCACCACATGGATGCAACAAAATGGAACAAAGACTTAAAAATATAAAAGAAGATAAAACAGAAGACCTGGAAGAAATTGATGTGTGATTTGCAGAAAGAGACTGCTCAGAGAGCCATTCTCCTTAAATCCAATTTATATGTTACATGGGCAATAGAAGTATAACAATGGGCCTGATTAAAATTGGAGGTGTTGATTGTGCCAAAGAAGAACGTAATGCAGCTAAAGAAGGCTCATATCAACAAGCGAAAAGGATGAAACTCATGATGAACTAATCTCCAAGAGTATACCAGGATAATGGGAAACATGCTCACCACATGGATGCAACAAATTGGAACAAAGACTTAAAAATATAAAAGAAGATAAAACAGAAGACCTTGAAGAAATTGATGTGTGATTTGCAGAAAGAGACTGCTCAGAGAGCCATTCTCCTTATATCTAATTTATATGTTACATGGGCAATAGAAGTATAACAATGGGCCTGATAAAAAATTGGAGGTGGTGATTGTGCCAAAGAAGAACGTAATGCAGCTAAAGAAGGCTCATGTCAACAAGCGAAAAGGATGAAATTCATGATGAACTCATCTCCGACAGTAGGTATGGTTCAACAGTTCGTGTAAAGGTTCCTGACGTAGACCGTCAAAGAGGAAATGTTAAATCCGTACTTGTCATTTTGCTGGATGTTCCAGAAATTTTTTTTTAATTCGTCACAAAGGATGGCATAAGCAAACAATTATAAGCAAAGTCTCAGTTTAGTGTTTGCGACGAGAAATTAGTACCTATCTGTTAAAGAAGTTTATTCCATGTCACCGTGTAACGAAGCAGATTTCCTATCAGTTCAGAGTAGTTATGAATCACTAAGATTATTGATCTGATCTGTGAAATGCAGCATCGTTACTCCCTCGTCCCTGATGGTTCAGAAATAGTCACATTAGTTTACCCTTGGGCTCCTAATTAATTTCCTTGCATCTGTGTACCTGCCGTATAAAGTTTATCCGAGGCCGCGCCGCGCGTTCTACCATGCAAATGCTGGCAAGGTCACACCCAACGTTCGAACGAGTCCCCCCCGTAAACGAAATATTTTAATTCCTTAAAACACATTTTTTACTTTTTTAGCCCTTCTGGCATCCCCAAAATAATTTTACTACCTCCTTAAAATTGTTTAGGTCCTTCAGACACTTAAAAATTATTTGGATAATTGTTTGATTATTTATTAAGGACCCAAATCCTCGTGTTCATTCTTTCCTATTTTTTTCCCTATTCTTTTTTCCCAATCTTAATTAACTACCCTTTTTTGAGTCTGTGCGTATCACAGATATCATCCTCCTTAATCTCACCCAGTAGTTGCATGTCCCAATTCTTTTAATGCCATTTAAACGCTTATTAATGATCCTAAAAATATGGGGCAAAGTCTAGGCCGAAGCTACTGTTAGTGCGCATCCATTTCTTATCAAATATTGTTAAAATTCTCCTTAATTAAAGTAATGTTAATTAACCGTGAATTTGATAAGTCTTACACTGGTGCGCGTACTGTAGCATTTTCTCCCTCTCATCCCACTCGACATAGTACTCTCATTGGTTCTCTGCTTGGAGTGGTGTTGAAGCTATAAGTACAAGTCGCGTACCAGCGATAAGGGAGTCTAAATGCTGGTGTGAACATCGAGTGTAGTGCTAGTGTGTAACACGATTGGTCGTTCCTTGTTCGCCCGAATGGCCTCTTCTTGAACCATCAGTGGTGTCCTCTTGTGGTCGCTGTTCATGGATGGCTCGGCGAGCTGCCATCGAACGCCGCATTTTCCCTCCCCTTTGGATCCACCCCAGTGGTAGCTGTTCCGCAGTAGCCCCGGGACTACTGTGGGGCCTAGGCCTCCGCTAACCCTTGCCCCTGTATTTTTTTTGTAAATAGGTTCCCGAAGTGCCCTCTGGACGAGAGGAGAAGAAGCGTTCCGTTCGTCCGAGGCGAGGACTATCAGCAGACTTTCTATTTCAGTTATTTGTTTAGTTATGTAACTACCGATCTCAGCTGTTTTTCTTAATACATATATTTTTAATTTAATTGTGTATGCATTTGAACTCAAACCCACTCCCTCATACCTCTGAGCTAAGCCGAAAAGGCATTTTACTAAAGCCCCAATTTCAGGTCTTACAACCGACACGGGACATCTTTTGTATGATCTTAACCCTTCTTTCCTTCTTTGCACATTAATTACTTTAAACCTTCTGAGGTGAAATGATATTTCTTTCACTAAGTCAATAATAATTTTTCCTATTCCGCTACCAACCTATATTCTACGCATCTTTTCACTTATTATATTCTATTGATAATGTTAAACTTAAAGCTATAAGCTAAACCCACCTATATGAGATTTAATTAGAACCTTTTACTAAGTTCCCGCGTTTGGTGAACACAGTTAAATGAAAAATTTACCGATCTACGAAAACCGCTAAATCTAAAACACCATTATAAAATTCAACGACCTATGCTAAAATATAATAGAAAATATATACTTACAGCTTCCAGAAAAGTTCATCGGATGTGTTATAGCATCATATCGGTCTATAGAAAGCGCAACAAGAACGTAAGTAGAAGAGTAGGTAACAACTGCTTGCATAAATCGAATTAATTTGCACAAGATGTTACCAGCATACCACGAGATAGTTATCCTCCACACTATGTCCGTAGATACATTAATTAAACCAACTGATAAATCTGTAACAAAAGTTAGTTATTAAAACCCTTATATTAATTAAAACCGAAGTTGTGAATATGGTAAGCAAATTAGCATGAAAATAGGGATGTTTAGTAGAATAAATTTGTATAGGGCTAAATTTTGGTACAGATGCTAATAATAACGTACTCAATAAGAGCGACAAAAAGTCCTCGCCTCTCACATCGTTCCTCGTTTAAAAAAAGTGATCGCTTTTGCTAAATATCTTAACAATATTGCTTAACTATCTCACTATCAGAAAATTAGCAAAAATGTATACATCGAATAAATTGTTTTCCCAAGAGCATAAAAAGTTACCAATTTACCTTAGGCAATCCAAAGGCAAAGTATCAATTCCAAAATTGTGGTAGTCTTTGAGTTGAAGCTGATTAACTATTAGAACCTCTCGACCTTTTTCACGGTTTTTATACTTTACTTATGCAATTATTTTTAAGATAGCCAGACTCAAGAAAAAAAGTAAATACATTTTTTATGAAGTAATAAATTTTATATTACAATACAAGCCTCTAAGGCAGTTTTTTAAAATAATTATTACGTTTAACATGAGTTGAGTGTTATCCAGACGAGACGTTACTTATGTATTATAAAATTTTATTATTTGCTCTGTGAAAAAGTCCATTCAAGACTTTTTACCATTTTTCAAACTATAAGTTGTATAATACATGAGCATCTGAGATAAGTTTACTTTGATGATTTGACTGAAGGTGCGCTTAAGTCGCAGCCTTGCTCTTAGCATTACGCCGAGCTGTGAATTTGAATGTCTGACGATGGTAAAAAAACAATAATCTTTACTGGTGTATATATAGTATGCTGCAAATGTATTGTATATCCAGATGCAATTATTGCCTATATCAGCGCAAGCTTTCAATCGGTCCTTATCAATATGACCTTGGCGTCATTATTATCCAAAATCTTTCACGGATAAAGCACATTAAGGGGGTACTCATGAGGCAAAATGCTCCTCATAGGAGCCTCAAAACAACAGTCCGTCTATTAAAACTTACGTACGTCCACTAAGGAGTACGCTGGACCTGCATGCCCCAGTATACACAGTGATGCTCGTGACGATTCGGAGAAAAGCAACCCCAGTGAAGCATGGTCTCAGAAGACCTCCGTACAAAGAGAGACTGAATCTGATACAACTGGATAGTTTTACCAATAGAAGGTTTCTCGACGATTTGATTGTCGTGTAGCGAATCCTTTTTGCCGAACCGTGTAGGGTGTGAACCAACCTACTCGCCAGAGCCATTTTAGCACCAAATTGTAAACATTTTCAAGAACGGGATAGACCAGTGCTGTCGGGCATCGTGTTGGGCATTGTAGACTTTGTTCATTATTTTTTGCCTGTTTGCTGACTTTTTTGTCCGTCTGATGCATTTTCTCGTATTTTAGTTTGTATAATGAGGAGTTTCATTGTATGTAGTGAAAATCATTCCGTCAGTAATTTGCTTCGTAAATACTCTGTGGTGATCATTGAGCTTGATAAGATGCCTGGCGAGCATTTATGTAGACTCCGTAACTTACGAAAAGAATAGGGCCGAGCCAAGATCTTGCGTAGTGCATATGGAGGAAGCGAGTGCTCTCTCTCTCTCTCTTTGTATCTCTAAAATTTATGCGACCAGATGTTACCACACATATTTTCGTAATAGCGCATTGGCTCCGCCCTATTCTTTACAAAAGTTCCACAGTCTACCAACAGCGAAGTTGCCATGTTGCCACCAACATGGCATCGAATTAAAAATTTTAATTTAAGATTACGTTGTCTTTTGATATTCTCTGTGTTCGTATTTTTACTTAAGCAGGTGCACCCCGCTCTAACCCGTCTATAATATGCAATATTTCTATAAAATATATGAAAATTATCAATTTGGAGTTTTGCAATGCGATGCTTTGCGATCCGGCCCGGCCTAATGTGCGCTAATCATTAACGTACATTAATGCCCGTTTGCACCGCTTACAGATTAACTGACAGATAAGTTGGATTGGATTGGATTGCTAGCTGGAGGTCTGGCTTTTAACCAGTATACACTTAGGCCGCTTGATCGGACCGCATTCGGGTAGGAACACGACCCCTGCCTTGCCAGCTCATCTGCCCTCTCATTGGCAGATAAGTTGTAAAAATATAATTTATTTTCCACATAAACTAAAATCGATGTAAAAGTCCTAAGTAGCAAGTACTTTTGTACTCCTACAGTTAAATGGAGGTGTAAGGTTTTTAACAAGTTTACTGTAAGCTGTGCAAACGAACATGAGGCTATCGATATTTGAAATGGTTCAGTTAGAGAAATACAATATCCCTAATAATGTAATTAATCTAATTTAGAACCTCAAATATTAAAAATGTTAAAAACCGTTACAGAAGAAGCACTAGCATCCCAGGAGATCAAATAGTGTAGTTTGTTAAGTTCATAAGCCTAACATTGTAGAACAGCTAATAAAAGAACAGATGAAAAATGAAGGAATAAAAATATAATTTGCTACTCAGATGATGATGCTTTAGGCTTTACTAAGCTAACGACGAAAATGATCTTCAGAGAAAGAGAATGAACGGTTAGATCAGGTACAAAGGCCTGTAGGTAAGAAAAGTTTGATAAAAATAGAGAAATCACGAATATGAGAAATGTGAGGGGATTGTTAAAAAGTGCATTTTTATAAAATTTATTGTTTTAAAATAGTGGAAGACACTGATAGCGGCGAGGACTTTTGGTTACTTGTTCAGAAAGTTATTTTTTTATTTCGATGCATAAGGAATTATTAAAAAATAAATTAAGCTCCACCGAAAAAGCTAATTTGCTTTGTTTAAAAAAATTTAAATCAACCTCGATTAAATTTCACCCTTTTTTTCGTTTGATTAAATGATTACAGACCGCTTTTAAATTGTTGCTAGTTGGAAAGAAACCGAGACAAAAATTATCTTTTCAGATAAAGCCTAAAACGTTATTAACGTAAATGAAATTTGGGTAAAACGCCAAAGTATTACAGTTTTTATGTACAAAATAAATAGTTGAGGTTGAATTTATTAAATAAATTTCGTCTCAGACGAAAAGTTTTTCATCTTTCATCGTTTCAATATAAAAACGAAAATATAAATTTAGTACAGGCATTGTTTAAATATTTATGGTTTCTTAACTTTTACAAATTTATTGCATTTTTCTATTAGATATAAATACTAAGTCGGCAAAATATAAACTATAAATAAAATTTTAAGGAGGTTGTAAAATATAAAACTTTTAATGGGATTACGTTATATTTTTGCTTTTCTATTACCACCATAAGTAACGGCATTAAGTTTTTCTTTATTTTTATATAAAATATACCAAAATTGTAAATCAAAGCAATTTACTTCTTCACAAGTTCTTTAATACTTTTTGTTCTAACGTTCAACCGTATTCTACAATAACCCTTGTTAGTACGTAATATAAGAAAATTGTTACATTTAGTAGAGGCGTAGGTGGAAATTGAGATTATCTGCCTTTTTCAGGAGGCTCAAACAAGATTAGATACTAGAACCACTTACTTGTAAATTTTCAAAAATAAAAAGTAAAACGAACTACGAATGAAATACATTTTTTTACAAAAGTAGAATGATTTTAATGAAAGGAGAAAATTAAAAATGCTAAAAAAATAATAATAAACAAGTTTAAAGATATTGAAGGAAAATAATTATTGCTAGCAATTGTTTGTAAGCTCGGACACGTCGATTTAGATTTTAAATTGTGCATTTTTTGACAAAAAAATAATTTATACAGGGTGATCTATTTCGAAGGTAGAACATCATCAGCGTTTTTTTTAAATGGAACACGCTATATATTTTGTCATTTTTGAATTCCCCATAGAAAACTAATTTCAAAAACCTATTACAGTTATGCATGTTTTCACCAATTCGCAAAGTGAGGCATTGCTTAATTTGACATTAGCATTTTTTAAGTCGAAATTACGCTTCACAGTTTTGTAAGGCTTGGTTATGCATAACCAACAAAACTGGAAGAATTTTTGCTTATGTTGCACTTGTCACCTAAACAAAAAATTTACAAACAAGCATTGAAACTTAAAACCAATTATTTTTTATGGTCTGCAGATAAATTTTGCGCTTCAATAATGCTTTATAACAAAAATAATCGGTTATTACAAAGTTACACGAACCGACGGGTGAAGCCTATCAGAACAAACTGTGTCCTAGAGGATTCATTTTTTGAAAAAATTTGAAAAGAAAATGATGATGATATGAGTTATTACAAGTTAGAAAGGTAGATAGAATATAACAGTAAAAAGTATTTATTTTTTTAAGTTACAGACAATTTTTACTTTTGCTTGCACTCACAGGCTTCGCCCGTTGAATGGAGGGTTAAGAAACATTTTTGAAACTTTTGAGATTTTTCGTGGAAGAAGGTTGGTTATATGAACCTTTTCTATCATATCCACGGGAAATCTCAAAATTTTCAAAAATGTTACTTAACACCTTCATCCACTTGCCCCATCAATTTCAAGTACATTCATAGTGAGTCAATAGGTCTGTTCATTTGTCTTGCTTTAACTTACTTCAACGAGGAATAGGTAATGTAGAAACGAAAGTGGTTCCGAGCAACCAGTGCAAGACAAAAGAACAGACTTTGTATTTCCTACTCCTCATCAAGAGCAGGAGTATGTTGGAGCAAGTTGGAGTAAGTTAGTGCAAGACAAACGAACAGACCTAATTAAAAGAAGCACAATGAGCTGTATCTCAGAAGCTAAAAAGATATTAAAAGTCTCTCAATATCATTTACCTAGATAGGAAAACGGGGAACTAGTAGACGTATTAACCCCTACCCTGTTCTACTCTATTATAGTCTTCAGACAGTCGCTACCATCGAAGGTATTTTTTGGGATAATTAAAAAATCTTAAATAAAATAATTAGGAAAGGAGGAAATTACAAAAGTGTGATTTTACATTTTAAATCCTTATGACGACGATCCGTTGGAAGGAAAGCATTTTAAACTTCAGGTGACAGTAGGGGTACTTACA
Source organism: Malthinus seriepunctatus (assembly GCA_963924605.1). Lineage (NCBI taxonomy): Eukaryota > Metazoa > Arthropoda > Insecta > Coleoptera > Cantharidae > Malthinus > Malthinus seriepunctatus. Next base: position 15,698,338 of record OZ004600.1, read on the forward strand.
ATTCGCAAAATAATGACTATATATGTAGCAGAAGTAGTAGGAAAACTGATAAATGAGAGAGGAGAGTTAGTCGTGGATAAAGAAGACCTCAAAATAACATGGAAAAACTATGTAGAGAATTTATTCTTAGACAATAGAGGAGAACCACAACCATTGGAGATAATAGACGGACATAGCATCACGTTAGATGAAATCAAATTTGCGATTAAAACATTAAAAGAGCAAAAAGCACCAGGACCAGACGGAATGCAAACAGAGTTCATTAAACTATTTGATGATTTATCCTTGAAAATTATCTGCAACCTTTTCAACAACATCTATGATACCGGATACATCCCCGAAGAGTGGCTGTTATCAGAATTTATAATGTTACCAAAGAAACAAGGTGCTAAAAAATGCAGTGATTATAGAACTATAAGTTTGATGAGCCACCTACTTAAGCTATTCCTGAAAATCACACATAAAAGAATCTATAAAATATGCGAAGAAAGAGTGGTAAACACACAATTTGGCTTTATGAAGGGGGTTGGAACAAGAGATGCATTATTCAGTCTCCAGGTGCTATTCCAACGATGCAGGGACATGAGCTGTGACGTATACGCATGCTTTATAGACTATCGAAAGGCGTTCGACCAACTAAAACACGAAAGAATGATAGAAATACTGGTAAACACAGGAATAAACGGCAAAGACATACGCATAATCACAAACCTCTACTGGAACCAGACTGCAACTGTCAAAATCAATGAAGAAGAACGCACAGAAAAAGTTAATATCCCCCGAGGCGTGAGGCAAGGGTGTACAATATCTCCCCTCCTTTTCAACCTCTACTCAGAATAAGTATTCAAAGAAACAGTAGAACAAAGCGACCAAGGAATACTTTTAAACGGAGAACGCATCAACAACATCCGATACGCGGACGACACGGTTATTTTCGCCGACAGTCTGGAAGAACTACAAGAACTAGTCAACAAAGTAAATGTAGAAAGCCAAAAATATGGATTACATATGAACACTACTAAAACGAAATTCATGGTCATTAGTAAAAACCAAGTACAAAATTGCCAAGTTATTTACAAAACAGCCCAATAGAACGAGTATCTCAATTTACTTATCTTGGCACGATTGTCAACGACCAATGGGAGCACTCTCAAGAGACCAAATGTAGGATGGAAAAAGCGAGAGACGCCTTTATAAAAATGTCCAAACTCTTCAAAAGTCGCACAACTTAAATCTCAACATCAAGATACGACTCCTGCGGTGCTACATCTTCTCCATCCTTTACTACGGGGTCGAATCTTGGACGCTAACAGAGGCGACACAAAAGGGTTTAGAAGCATTTGAAATGTGGCTCTACAGGAGGATACTCAGAATATCCTGGGTGGACAAAGTGACAAACAGGGCCGTGCTGGAGAGGATGAAGAAGGAAAGAGAAGTAATGAACACCGTTAAAAGAAGAAAGTTAGAATACCTTGGGCATATAATGAGAAATGAAGCAAAATACCAGCTTCTAATAAACATTATCCAGGGCAAAGTATATGGCAAGCGAGGGCCAGGAAGGAGAAGAATCTCTTGGTTAAAGAACCTGAGAACATGGTTCGGGAAGACCACCACAAGAAGAAGAATGTAGCAGAAAGAGTTTTATTTTTTTAAATACGGAAATATATCAGCAAAATGGGGGTCCAGAAAAACTACCACACACGAATTGGATGATGTTCTAAGGACGACTTCAAATCATAAAATCTACCGAATTTATGCCATGTGATATTACTTCTTTTGAGCATGTTAAAGTCACTATTTACATGACAAAATTTTCAGCAACACTAGGTGAGCTCTTGGATCGTATCACTGCTGCTTTGATGACCATCAATGATCATGCCAGAACGCTTTCTGCTGCATAAGTCTCTATTTTCCAAATTTTGCTCCTTATGTCACTTGGAAGAGATATCCAGGCCGTCACGTAACCAAGCGTGACAATATTTTCAAAAATGCACTATGCACCGAATTAAGGACAAACAATATAGAAAGTTGTTTCCGTATACGTTTATAAAAAAAAGTCCTATACTTTAATTGTAAACAAGTTATACTGACAAATAATAAAATGTCGAACTAATTGAAACAAAACAAAAGGACACAAATAAATTTAATTGAACATTTTCCCAAAAATAGTGCTAGCAGATAGAGGTAATGAAATCAAACCAGGAAATTGCGCTTTAGGTCATTTGGAGAGCTTTTACGCTAATACCATAATCCTCGGTTGGTTATGTTCTACTGGTTCACTTACACCGAGATACTTATCGCTTTATTCAGTTACTCGAATTAGAACAAACAGTTTGATTTCATTGTTTGTTAATTAAAATTGGGTCAAATTAACTAGTTACACTGTTAGACAATAATTCTTTTATTACTTTTATTAAAACATTTCCGCGTCTCTGTATTTCAACGTATTTCAATTTAATTCGTTAGTTTGAGAAACATCCTTCAAGCACCAAGCAATTAAATTGATCTACAATATCAAAGTATAATGGGGAAAGCAAAATGTTTTCTTATATTAAAATTGCTGCCAAAGGCTCACTTTTTGGTTATTAAATTTGATTGTTGACCTAAATAGAGAAAAGTCTACAGAATCGGCCCTAGTAACAAATGAATTGAACTATGAATAAAAAATAACCTATAAGAGGATTTTTAAATTGAGATTATTCATCTCCAATCAAATAAAATTTAATAGCTCTTTAAGAAGTTTTCTTTTCGAAAGCTACTACCTCCATCCTTATGATGGTAATAGAGAAACTAAAATATAAAAAATAAAACTTATTTACTTACCAGCAATGGCAAGTTGTCTTATAAAGAAGTTCATTCTAGATTTTCTACTCTTGCTAATGAGAAGTGTGACGAGAACTGCCGAATTTCCCAAAACAATCATTGTAAAGAGCACCCAAAGCACCGTGAATTGTTCGGTCTGAAACAATAAGTAAATATTAACACAAAAGGATCTAACATCGAATAAACTAAAATAATTATGTATAATTGACAAATAAATTAATTATACAAACTACATAACAAGTAAATAAAATGGTAATTGTAAATTCTTCTCATTAAATTGTTATAATTAATGTTGTGAAGAAAATTATTTCGTCAAGAAGAAATAATTTGAGTCTATAATAATAAAAAATTACGACTAAGATATAACAATTATTTGTCCAGTAATTTTAGATTAAATTCGTCCACATAAAGCTCATCATATCCTCTCAGATACACTCGTGTTAGAGGTTGATACTTGTACGTTTCTATTTACTGGAGGATTTCCGCAAGAATTGGTCTCGAATTCAAAGTAATTGACGGTAATGACCTTTAAGTTAGAAATTACATAATCGGATTCGAATCTCTATACAAATAATCTTAACTTATCGATTTTGACTATATGTTTAATTGATTTAAATTGTAAACCAAAGACAAGTCAACGAACTTAGTTGATCAACAACCTTTTCTTAATTTTATTAAATTAAATATAATTATTATATTGATATCCACAAAAATTAACTATTCGCTTGAGTAGCCCATCTTCGAAAATAATGAGCTCTCTTTACAGGACTACCAATAGGTGATTGTAAAAATCCTCGTCATAGAAATTAATATTCAAATCTCATGAGACATAAGAGAACAAACGTCTTTGTATGATGACTCTTGTTAGATCTATTGTACAATACGTCCTTTGTGTTTTCCAAGAGCTGGAAGGAAAGCTGGAGCTTGTCAAAAAGCTGCTTTGTAACACTTGTACTTTAATATACTATTAAAACTATAAGCATTCGTCAACTGTTGTCGCTACACGGTCTCAAACCTCAGCGCGCGTCGTAAGCGCGGTACTGTTTAGCCGAGAGAGGTTGAGTTTGCTTAGATCCTGTTTATGGTTACGACTCGCAGTGCTCGTTCTAAGGCTTCACTTACGAGATTTTTAGCGAGAAATTAGATTTTCTCGCCTCGCATCTCAAAATTTTTGCGAGGCGAGAATGTGAGATTCTCGCAATATTGCGAGACTCGCGTGAAGTCCAGAGCTTCACTTGTGAGATTTCTCGCGAGAAGTGTATGTTTCTCGCCTCGCATCTCGCAATTTTGTGCGTGGTAAGAATGCGAGATTCTCGCAATTTTGTAAAACTCGCGTGAACGCCTAGTTCGTGCGTCAAAAAGCTGCCTTTTGACACTTGTACTTTAATATACTAATAAACCCGTAAGCACTCGTCAATTATTGAAGCTACACGGTCTCAAACGTCAGCGCGCGTCCTAAGCGCGGCACTGTTTAGCTGAGGGAGGGTGAGTTTGCTTAGATCCTGTTTATGGTTACGACTCGCAGTGCTCGTTCTAATGCTTCACTTACGAGATTTCTAGCGAGATATTAGCGTTTCTAGCATCGCATCGCGAAATTTTTGCGAGACGAGAATGTGAGTTCTCACAATTTTGCGAGACTTGCGTGAAGCCCTTAGAGCTTCACTTGTGAGATTTCTCGCGAGAAGTGTATGTTTCTCGCCTCGCATCTCGCAATTTTGTGCGTGGTAAGAATGCGAGATTCTCGCAATTTTGTAAAACTCGCGTGAACGCCTAGTTCGTGCGTCAAAAAGCTGCCTTTTGACACTTGTATTTTAATATAATAATAAACCCGTAAGCACTCGTCAATTATTGAAGCTACACGGTCTCAAACTTCAGCGCGCGTCCTAAGCGCGGCACTGTTTAGCTGAGGCAGGGTGAGTTTGCTTAGATCCTGTTTATGGTTACGACTCGCAGTGCTCGTTCTAAGGCTTCACTTACGAGATTTCTAGCGAGATATTAGCGTTTCTAGGATCGCATCGCGAAATTTTTGCGAGACGAGAATGTGAGTTCTCACAATTTTGCGAGACTTGCGTGAAGCCCTTAGAGCTTCCCTTCGAGATTTCTCGCGAGAAATGTACGTTTCTCGCGAGAAATGTACGTTTCTCGCCTCGCATCTCGCAATTTTGTGCGTGGTAAGTATGCGAGATTCTCGCAATTTTGTGAAACTCGCGTGAAGGCCTAGTTCGTGCGTCATAAAGCTGCCTTGTGACACTTGTACTTTAATATACTATTAAACCCGTAAGCACTCGTCAACTATTGAAACTACACGGTCTCAAACCTTAGCGCGCGTCCTAAGTGCGGTACCGCTTAGCTGAGGGAGGGTGAGTTTGCTTAAATCCTGTTTACGGTTGTACGACTCGCAGTGCTTGTTCTAAGGCTTCATTTGCGAGATTTCTAGCTAGAAATTAGCGTTTCTCGCCTCGAAATTTTTACGAGGCGAGAATGTGAGATTCTCGCAACTTTGTGAGACTCGCATGAAGCCTTTAGAACTTCACTTGAGAGATTTCTCGCGAGAAATGGATGGTTCTCGCCTCACATTTCGCAATTTTTTGCAAGGCGAGAATACGAGATTCTGCGAGATTGCGAGACTCGCGTGAAACCCTAGCTCGCTCTAATGAACTATATTGTTTACATTGCCTTTCTTTCTCGTAATTCGAGACCACGCCCTTCTTTTTAGTAATATTACAATGGAATTATTATCATTTATGAATACTAGATCATGAATGCCCGCATACGCGCGCTCTCTGTCTTTCTGTTTGTCTCTGCCTCTTTCTATATTTCTAACTCTATCTCCTTCGCCTTTACCGTATCTACATCTGTCTCCCCCTCCCCCTTTCTTCACCCCACTCTCTCTCGCTCTCTCTCTGTCAGTTTTATATGTCATCTCGTTTGTCAATCACATATGTCATTTCTTCTAATTTGTCATCTTATATGTCAGTATCTTCTGAATCTGTCTCATCTGTTATCTTATCTTATCTGCCATTCTCATATATGTCATCTCATCTTATTTCATCTGTCATCTCATTTCATATATTAGTCTCATATGTCAATCTCATCTGTCATATCGTATGTCAATATCATCTGTCACGTCATCTGTAAATATCATCTATCAATATCATCTGTCATCTAATCCTATCTGTCTATATCATCTATCAATCTCATCTGTCATCTCATCTTACCTGTCAATCCATCTGTCAATACCATCTGTCAATATCATCTATCAATCTCATATTGCTAACGCAAGTAGAAAAATTTATTTTTCTTGTTGTTTGAGATATTTGAGTTGTTTTCGCTAGAACAGTTTGTATGATAATTTATAAGGATAAGACTTTTTTTGAGAACTACTGTGATTGTCATAAGGAAAACATTAAATAAAAGAATACTGAAAAACTAGTGGAAACGTGGAGTTTATATTACAAGATTACCAAAGAGTGGGGAACGTCCCCGTAAATAAATTGAAGCAATAATCCTAAAATCACGGTACAAATTTTTGAAAAGAGAAGAAAACTAAAAAAGGAAAATCGACAAAAAGAAAAAAAACTAATAATGAGAAATTTAGTAAGACGGCTTGAAATTTTCATTGTTCATTTTAATCGAACAACTTCGCTTATTTACTGTAAGAACAATACTCGAAGACTCTCTATTGACGCTTTACAGCCCTTTTAAACAGCTAGCATGTGTAAGGAAAATTTCTTTGACACTCAAGACGTTTCCGAACGTCGCTAAAAGTTTATTAAAAACGGGTTCAAAGTCGCAATCAAAACAATTTTCTCGAATTACCAATAAACTTTTCCAAGTTTTTGTAATGAAGATTGGAGGAAGTAAATTTGTAAAAGAGAGAGAGTTGATTACGCTACATATTTAATATTTCCGCGACGTAATATCAAATTTAATTTTACAAAGAAAATTGATTTATTTTAAAGGGGTATTTAATATTGATGACAGATAAGGGCTAATTATTATTAAATTAATTAAAGTTTACGACAATAAAACTTAACTTCAACTATGAGATTTATAAGCAACGTTTAATGAACTAGAAAGTCATCAACTTAATCTTTAAAGAGCGTTCAGTTACAAAATATAAAGTACAAGGTTTTGAGCTTTTACTAAAAGAGAGAGGGTTATAAAATAAAGTAATTACAAGATAATGTTACTGCTAAGCTTTATTTATCTTATACACGATAAAACGACAATATAAGAAAGAAACAAGTACTTAGATTTTTGGTTAAAATAAAACTTGCTTGTTTTATGGTTGTTTTATATAAAACAAATTGAAGACGAAATGGGGTTGTAAATAAAACGTTAACCTTTTTATTGTATTTTCCAGTTTATAAAAGTGAGGATGTTATCAACTTTTGTTACACAGGATGTCTCACAAGCAATAGGAAGTCGTTTAAAAGAAGAGTCAACAGACTATTCCAAATTTACTTACATGATGTGTATGTACTGCAAATTTCTTCAATTTTAACTTTTTACTAGTAATTTAATTGTAAGTTGAAAACGTGGACGTCGCGTCGGTTGCCTTTTCTCTTTGATTTTAAGAGCACCCACTTATTGCGATCAATTTCTAAAAGTAAACGTTCCTTTTATCGTTAATTTAAGTTTCTAAAAGCGTGTAGTTTTCTTTGGAGACTTTTACAGTTGCCCAAAATCTCTTCACTTCGATCAAATTTACTTTAGTTTTTATTTGAAGTTTGTTGATTACATTAAAGTTGCATCAATCACATTAATCGTATAATCTACTAAAAAACAAATTATTCAGATTGAAACTTAAAATCAAGTTGTAATTTAAAAGTAAATTAGTTTTATATCCTCTACGTTTTATTTTCCTCTACTAATTAGGGATTTAAACAAGTCACAAATATACTTTCATCTACAGGGTGATTTATCACGAGTGTAGAACAAACTGCGAAGAAAAAAAACCAACAAACGTACAAAAGGTCCGTCTGTTTGTGTCGATAAAAGAGACATTTAATTCTTTTTGTTTTATTGTCCCTATAGTTCTTCCCCTAGTAACTTTCAAATATTTAGTTTCCATCGCTTTATTTGGTTTTTATATTTATTGTTTAAAATCAAATTCTTTTCCACAAACGTCAGTGTGCTCTGTACAATAGTTTTCTGAATTGATGTTTTTGCATTTATTGTTATCTCTCTATCCAATAGAATTTTATCATCCTTATTCCAATCTAGTATTCAATTCTTGAATAAAATAAATCTTAATACACAGGGTGGACCACGAAATTTGTATCGCCTGCAGATTTTTGGCTGCAAACCAAATAACAGAAAATATCAAAAAAATCTAGATCAGTTTCGATAGTTATATTTCTATAAATCAAAAAATGGATCAGTGTACAAATATAATTTTTTAAGATGAGATGTAATGGTATAAACTGCAAGGTTACAAATTCGGACTTACAATATTAAACTTGGGTCTACATCTCCATATTAATGCAAAAAAACACTAGGTGGAACCTCGAAGATTTTTCAAACCTAGTCATCATCAGGGTTGGAACTAGAACTATGATCATTATGATCAAGGAATAAGAAAATCAAAGGGTTGACGTACAATGGATTTCTGTCGAAGAATCACTATGAATTGTGATAAATGTTTTTGCGATGGTTTCTTGTGATGGATTTTCCATACGATAAATTTTCTTACCAACAAATTTCTTGCGATATTTTCATGCGATCAATTTTCTTTGCGATGAATTTTGTTATATTTCCTGTGACGAATTTTCATTTTGTGATAGTTTCCTGTGTGAATAAATTTCTCGCCATATATTCCTGTGATGAATTTTCTTTGAGATAAATTTTCTTACGTTTTTCTGTTACGAATTTTCCTTGCAATTAATTTTCTTGCAATTAAATTCTTTGCGATGGTTTCTTGTGATGGATTTTCCATACGATAAATTTTCCTGCGAATAAATTTCTTGCAATATTTTCATTTGATGAATTTTCTTTGCGATGAATTTTGTTACGTTTTCCGGTGAGCAATTTTCTTTGCGATTAATTTTCTTGCGATTAAATTCCTTGCAATGGTTTCCTGTGATAAATTTCTTCTGTATTCATGAATTTGGGTCTCCATTTTAATAAAAAGCCTACGGGAAACACTAGAATCCCGTAGATTTTTCAAACCTACTTAAAATAAAATCAAAGGGTTTTAATCGAAAATATTTTGTTAAGAATTTAATCGTAAAAAATCGGTGAATTGAATGAGCAAGAGTCCACCTGACCTTAGCTTTCTCTTAAAAGCTATCTCTTAGGGTTTATAGAAAATTCATCGCAGATAATCCATTGAAGAAAATTCATTACAAGAAATTGTACAGCAACTTTTAGGTAATAAAAATTTAAAGAATACGGTCGCAAAATTGACTTGCGAGGAATTTTCTTACGATGAAACTTCTTGCAATGGTTTCCTGTGATAGATTTTCTTTGCGATGAATATTCTTAAGTGTTCCTGTGATGGATTTTCCATACGATAAATTTTCCTGCTAATAAATTTCTCTTGCGCAAAATTTTTTGCAATTAAATTCCTTACGATGGATTCCTGTGATGGATTTGCCAAGCGATAAATTTTCCTGCGATAAAATTACTTGCTATGTTTTCATCTGATGAATTTTTGTCGAATACATTTCTTGCGATGTTGTCACGTGATGAATTCTCCTTGCGATGAAATTTCTTTCGATTAAATTCATTGCGATGTTTTCATGTGATGAATTTTTCTTGCGATAAATTATTGTGCAATTAAACTCCTTGCGATGGATTCCTGTTGTCACGTTTGGTTTTGTGACTTTGTACCGAGGGGGTTTGGATCATTCAAAGTTCACCGTAATTTATAATAATAAAGTTTATTAACAACTAATACTTAAAACTAAAAAACATAATTGCATATCAACTACTCTCCTCTAAGGTTACTTAACTACTATCCCCTTTCAACTCTTATCCACGACTAACTCATTATAGTTGACTTGAGTTCAACTTCCCTTATATGCTGACTTGCATTCTGATAACAATGTAAGTTATTTCTTGTTTGTTTAATTTAACTTTTATAAATTCATTTTAATTCAATTTAATATTTTCTAATTTATTTCCATTCGTGGCATAACTCCCCTTCTTAAAAAGCGGCTGACCCAAGTCGCTCTTCAAGAATACGGTCAATAAAAAAAATTTTGCGTTCAGCATACGTAGGATTCAATCTTTTAAAACTAAATAATTAAAACTTCAAATTTCACCCAATAAAACATAAAAATTTCAAACAATAAATTCTTATAAATCTAAATACAAAAAAAAAATTCAATAGGTTTTACAACATTGTTTCTTAAAATACATCAATTCAACCTAAAAAATTAAAAACACAAGAATGAGTCAAGATTTTCAAAATAAGTTCAATACACGTAAGTTTTCTCACAGGGGTTCACAATTTCTTTTAATTTGTTTATTTTAAAACACATTTTTTACTTAGTCTTTTAATGTTCGAAATCACTTTTCTTTTAACATGTTTATCACTGTATTAAGTTTTCACTAATTTATTTTTCACTTGGCACGCGTTGATCTGCTAAGGTTCTTCACTTCTGGACTGGATTGTTTTATACTTGTAATATTTTTTATTTCTCGCAGACTAGGTACACACTTTTCACATTATGCTTGATTTTTCTTTACTTTGTTATCAAGCGTCTTCATTAACTTTAATTGAGCTTCTTCTATAACTGTGTCTTCTTGTAATTTGGTTTACTTTTAACTTGTTGTCGACCATTCAACCATTTTTCCATATGTTGTCCTACATTTTTATTATTTAACTTTTTTGTGGACATTATTCAAAGTTTCCTTGGAAGGCTCTTTTCCATCCATAACTATTTTCATCCAATCCTTTACTGAGTGAGCATAATTTATTCGTGCTTAGTGTTTGGTTTACTTTAGGTGATCTCTCCAGTTTTCCTTAGTTTTGTGTGACCCTGTTTCCATCGGTTTTAATCTTGTCTCAGACTCGTTTGGCGTTGTAGCGGTTGTACATGAAAAATAACATAACATTAGATTCTAATTTCCTTACATAACCATTTTTCTTTAGTGTTCGATGATCATTTTTTGACAAAAAACTTTCATTTACTCGTACATTACAAAATTTAGTTTAAACTTATACATTTTGACGTTATTTCCCCTATTTTCTCTCTGGTTTGTTTATTCTCAAGTTTTTCTAAAATACCTGTTATCTCTTACACTATTTTCATTCAATCTTTCAATATTTTTTCTCTTAATACAGTTTTTATTATTGAACCTCATTGAACCTTTACATTTATTCTACATTAACTTTTTACTTTTGATTACAATTCTCTTTACTTTTATAATTATTTCCTTTCGTATTATTTTATTATTTGTCTCATTTATAACAAATTTATCTCATAAATTCTCTTATCATATTCGTATTATTGTACTCTCAATTTATTCAATTATTCTTTATTTCAATCTCACTGTTTATAATGTTTTGAGTTCTTAATGCAAACGCGGTAAGATTTTTAATTTGCTAGCGGTACGGCGTATTTTGCATTAAGACTCGTCCCATTATTAGAGACGGGAGCTCCCTCGTTTCTATTTTTCTCTTTAATATTTAATATTCTTTCTCTTTTTATTTAATACGATTCTACCCTTTTTTTACTCACCTTAATTATTTGTAATCTTTTTCAACGAAGTTTTCTATTAATTCTTTATTTACTGCAACTACTTGTAATCCTTTTTCAACGCAGTTTTGATTCTTTGACCATTTTTCATATTTATAGGTTCATCCATTTCTTCAGCATTGATTTCCTTATCATTTTCTGTATTCGTAGGTTCATCTATTTCTTCAACTCTGATTTATTGATCAATTTCCATGTTCCTCCATTTTTTCCACTTCTAGGTATTTTGATTTAAACTTCCATTTTATGTTTCACTTTCTTATTCTTCCTTGTCTTCCAGCGGTTGTGGTCTATTCATCTGAACGTCTAGTACTTTATGTTGATTTCCCTGCTAATTCCACGTTTGGATTTGACTATAATGACTTCTATTAAAAATCTGAAACATTCTTTTAAACACACAAATATTTGATCATTTTTTCATGACCATTATTATTCTCATCATCGAACACAATTTACTTTAATCTTTATTTTTAATACCTTAAAAAAAAACCCTATGCCTATTTTGTTTATTTGTTTTTTAAGCAACACAAAATTTTATCATTTCAATTTAAGCTTCCTATTTACATCTCTTTCATTTTTATTTTTCATATTAACTTGACTTGTTACTTTGCTCTCTTTTCTTCTGGTTAATTTCCACTCTTGTCGTAAGGTCGTTGTTTGCCTATTTTTTAAATTGTTTTTCGTTTCCTTTCTCTTTATTTGAATGTTAAAATTTTCCCAACAAACTATTTTCTAGATAAACATAAAATTTATCATTTTACTCCTTGGTTGCTACTAAAAAAATTATATTTTTACTGTCTCTAGTTGCTTTTAACTTTTCCCTTTATTTTTCAAATTTTCATTTTCGTATTCCCTATTCAAATCAGTTAAACTATTACTCTAATTTTTTTTTTTTCTTATCTATCCTATGACTATTTTCAAATAACTTTTATTTTGCATTAACTACGTAATAAGCCTACATTATGAAGTTAACTAAATCATCCTATCACTAAACCTTAAATTTATAATTATTTAAAATGATCTATGCTCTTAATCTGAAACGTCTGATTCTTCGATGGGCAAGACCCATCATGCACTGTCCCTGTCCAGAGCGAACTCCAGACCACCGTTGCTGACAGCAACTTGTCTTCCTTGATTTTTGACTTGGACTCCACTGTGTCACTGCTCCAAAATTCTCAATCATGGTTTTGATAGCCATTTTATTATAAAAATTTAATACTTACTATTTCTAACTCTTACCCAATATTGCAAAAACTACAAAAATATTCCCCAAAAAGAAAACTACATACACCTAAATTCTAATTGCTCACGTATTACGTGACAACAATAAACCTAACATCCGCATTTCTAAAATTTTGTAAAAAAAAATTTTCACAGAAAATTCTACTATCATATATTCTCCAAAAAATTCGAAAATTTATCCCGAACTTCCCTAAAATTCTTATAAAACTTTTTAATCCTAATTTGTTTGCCATTTATGTTTAACATTTTTTTTAATCCATTTCAGGACATTGCTTTTTGCCTATGTTGCTTTATCATCATTTTACTTTCCTGTATTGCGACATGTAATATAACCCTTTTATGCGTACGTGCAAATTTACATGTAATTCTTGTACATTAACCTCATTGCATCGCCTTTATGTTTCTTTGTTAATTAATAAAAAGCACTTATCAGCAAAAAATAAAAAATTTTCCATGGACGCTTTCCGTTTCTACGCTTGGTCCTTGGTTCCTATTCCTAATACAAACACTTAAACTATATAAAATTACCAAAATTTGTCTTTTCTTTCATCCTGGGTCAGCTTTCAGTTTTCCTAATACCTAAATTTTTTCATTAGCTTATACTTACATATTTAAAACTCCCAAAAACATCTCTGCTACGATCAGCTTCCTGATTATTTTGATTGACTGCATCTTTTTCGTCTTTACTCAGCTAATCCTTTGTAATAATAATTCACTTAAACTCGATGCTTTTTCAATCACTATTAATTTGAAATTTAACTGTCGCACTTTCACCAATTTTCACTAATTAAAATTGAGCACTACGGTCTTTTTGACGTAGCGCCTCCACCATTATGTCACGTTTGGTTTTGTGACTTTGTACCGAGGGGGTTTGGATCATTCAAAGTTCACCGTAATTTATAATAATAAAGTTTATTAACAACTAATACTTAAAACTAAAAAACATAATTGCATATCAACTACTCTCCTCTAAGGTTACTTAACTACTATCCCCTTTCAACTCTTATCCACGACTAACTCATTATAGTTGACTTGAGTTCAACTTCCCTTATATGCTGACTTGCATTCTGATAACAATGTAAGTTATTTCTTGTTTGTTTAATTTAACTTTTATAAATTCATTTTAATTCAATTTAATATTTTCTAATTTATTTCCATTCGTGGCACTGTGATAAATTTTCCCAGCAATAAATTTTCCTTCGAATAAATTACTTGCTATGTTTTCGTGTGATGAATTTTCCTTGCAATGAATTCCCTTTCGAATACATTCCTTGTGATGTTTTCTCATGCGATGAATTCTCCTTGCGATGTAATTTCTGTCAATTAAATTCATTGCGATGTTTTCACATATGATGAATTCTCCTTGCGATGAAATTTCTTTCGAATACATTTCTTGCGATGTTTTCACATGTGATGAATTCTCCTTGCGATGAAATTTCTTTCGATTAAATTTCTTGCTAGGTTTCATTTGATGAATTTTCTTTCGAATACATTTCTTGCGATGTTTGTATTTGTGATGAATTATCCTTGCGATAAATTTTCTTGCGATTAAATTTCTTGCGATGATTTCGTGCGATTGATTTTCTATGCCATGACTGATATGATTTCATTTGATTAACTTTCCTTACGATGAATTTTCTTACGATTAATTTTCGTTCGATTAAATTCCTTGCAATGGTTTCCTGTGATGGATTTTCTTAGCAATAGATTTTTCTGGGAATTAATTTCTTGCGATGTTTTCATGTGATGAATTTTCGATGATTTTTCTGTAATGAACATGATTTCTGAGGACTCTTGAATAATATTGTACACTCTATCAGGGCGGTATAAGCGTAATAACCAGTCTATTTTGTTTAGTTGTACTGGTTGTACATGTAACGCGTCAACCGAATTCCATCCGGCACTTATTTATATACCGGAAAATTTCCTCATGAATATAGTTGCTGTCATCTTGTTTCAACCGTCTTGATTCCGCCATCTTAGATCGGCCATATTCAAGTTCTTGAAATATTGTCCCATTGAAGTGAAATTCCGATTAGGCACACAATTTCGACAACCGAATATAATTTTGGTTCCAACTTTTTTTTTTTTTAATATTTTATACTTACAATAATAATTATTCTACTATAGTGATTCATTCATCTATGACTTTTCTATCACATTTTTTTCATTAGTTTCTTGGCCAAGTAGTGTTCTAACTAGTATCTAGTAAACCTTGATAGAAAAAAATGAGCACACTAACAATTCAAGATCACAAACTGTTATGTTGCAAGAACTTATGCAGTTAAATATAAATATTACATCCACAGTTCCCAAAAACACTAAAAGCCCTCGCCTTTGCTTAAAACTGCGTGGATTGCAATTTTTTGAATAAACTAGCAACAACTATGATGAACGCACATTTTACATTACAATTCACAGTATTGTCAGTTTTAATAGCATGAGAAACAACCATGTCCCATTTTACCTACATATCCCATTTTAGGTAACCTTCCCCTACTTTGAATGACCCACAGCTAATAGTTGATCACCCTGCCTAATTCCTTCGTTTATAGGGAGCCCAGTTGTCAATGTTTTTTCCACTTTAACTTTTATTGTGTTGTTTGAGTAGAATCTCAATGTTTTGGTTCAATTATCTTTTAAGAATTTCCGTTGGTAGAAGACGTTTTACAGGCCAATGAAGCGCAAGAAGTTCATTATGTCTAATTGATATCTATGGGTAACTACTAAAACAAAATTAATAACAGGCACTTGTTTAATAAATTTCGAAATGTAACAAGTGTTGTACGGTTGTAAGCGGTTACTCTAAAGGGTATTAATTTAACTACCCTTTAAAATATACAAAGTTTAAAGAAAACTTAAGAATCGGTGTGCAAAGGAGTTTCCTTTGATTGAATTCCACACAGAAATTAAATTACTAGTACAATAATAATTAAGTATTCTCCGTTCACTATTTATTTGCGCTATGGTTGGCCATGTTAGAGTGACAGATTCCACCCGGTATATATTAGAAAAACATCAGTTAGGTTAAGTATTGTAGAGTGGCGGCTTTTATTCAATTGTGTTAATAGTTGGTCTGTCAGTGGTCTGTCATTTTTTTTAAATTGTCAAGAGCCAATTTAATAGGGACTTTTTATTTTGGTAAACCAAAAAATAAAAGTTCATGGCCTACCATAGCGTAAATAAATTGTGAATGGATTATAGGTATCTAGTATTTTTTATTGAAAATGTAGAGAACTGTTGAATAACTAAATTTACATTTAAGGATTTGTTTATTTTTTTGGGAGAAAGAAATAGTTTTATGTAGTTTTTCGGAACCATTTATTTCAAGTCGAGTGCGTCAACCGATGCTTTTATGATGGTCTTTAAGCTACATGGACAAAAAGAATTACGATTTATATCGCGAGAAGACTATTTCAACTTGGTACTTTATTTCTAGCTTGCGGTTCGCTCACTATAGCTTTATTAGCCTTTTATAAAATGTAATCGAGTCGGGCTTATTTTAATAAATTTAAAATAATAAAAGCTAAACTTTTTCAGCTCTTGAAATTATGTTAAGTAATTTTAATAAGGCGTTCGTGTCGTTGGCTTTCTTTAAGTGTGTGTTTAAGTAAGATTTTAATATGCGATTTATCATTTGGATATAAACACATTTGTTGGAGGCAGGTTGAAGTTGATTGATGGAGTAGTTTTTAAATAATGCTCTTTTTGTTGATAAATTTAAAGTTTTAAAATGGTTGAGAAACTTAAATTACACCACTAACTTTTTTACACTTAAATGTTTGAAAGTGTACTTTTTAGTTCCTGAAAATGTTTTAGAACCATTGAAAACCTTTCAAGTTACGGAGAAGAAATAAAACGATCAAGTTTATTTTAAATTAATCAAAACGACTATTAATACTGAAAGAGCTGTTTGCCTCAGGTAGTTGTTGATTGAAAAATGTACAAGCATAGCCAATTAATTACAAGATATAAAAGTATCTCCTAGAAAAAAAAATCATTGCTAAAAGTGATAGCAATCATTGAGGTTGCTGAAAGATCCAATTTTCTATTCAGAAAAAATACAAGAAAAAAGAAGGATATAGTCATAACCAAACTAGCTTTTAGTTCGAGTTGCGCTAAGAAACGTCAGGTATGCGTCATTCTTCTTTCAGATGCCACTATTAAACTGAAATAAATATATCTGACTCCACCTAATTTTCGATTTATAACAAAATCCCCACCCAAAAGCTAAGGTGGTTAGAACTATAGCATTAAATTAAAAAAAATATGAAAGTTTTTTTCCTCTAAATCTTTCAAGGGCGTGATTTAGTAGGCATATGCTAATCGCAGTCGCACTCATTGCTTACATGCAGAACAATTGCTAATTTTGCGTTGTCAATTTCTCAAAAACTAAAAGTTAAAATGAAATGCTGATTTATTTATCAAATAGTTGCCGTTAAAGTCTCGGGATGAGAAATTCTGAATGATTTTTGTACAGAAATAAAGTGGCAATTAATACAAATAACTTTTTATTTTTATGCTACATTTTACAGTTATTTATTTTTATATCAATACTTCACATTTGAGGCTGAAAATTTCTTATTCCCGAGACTTTAACCGTAACTATTTGATAAATAAATCAGCATTTCCTTTAACGTTTAGTTTTGGAGAAATTCAGTGGTGTGTTTTAAGGAACCGGTTATAATGTAACGTCAACGTTGAGTCTTTTTTCTTTATTCAACACAATGCAAGAGACATATATCCAGCTTCGTTTAACGACTCAACGTTAACGTTGTTTATAACCGGTTGCTTACAACACACCACTGATTGTCTGCTGAAAATTAGCAAGTGTTGTCAATCTAAGCAATGAGCGTGACTGCGATAGCAATATGTTTACTAAATCACGCCCTTAATTGCATAAACTACCCAGTTCATAAATGTTTATTTGATTAAATCGTTTGGGATTTTAACGTGACACGTTCTTCCATAACTTTATTTGTTATTTTTTTTGGTTATCTCGATTAATTTGAATTGTTTTAGTCACGTTTTAAAATTTTCATATACACTACCTACTAATACTCAAAAGATTTATCGCATAACCCATTTTTTTCACAAATGCAAATAAATCTTTGTATTTACTGTATAAATTTTGATTGTATGACATTTCAAGCATATTTAAATAGAATAAAAGAAACAAATTTTTTTGAAAAAATGAAATCAAAACGAAATAATGAAAATGAACTTTCGTGAGATGTGTTTCCGCCTCTAGCATGTATAACATTATGCATTCGGGTAGCTAAAGACTGTATCAAGCCTCCAATGTAGCATTGGTTTAAGCTATTCCATGCTTCTTGAATTGCTACTTTTAGCTGCCGAAGAGTTTCTGGTTGAGAAGTTCGTAAGATACAACATGAGGTTCGAGAACATCACGATTATACCGATCAGCTGTCATCGACTCATTATTAATTAATACTAACCCTATGCGAGCTTCCGAAGATACACCCCCAAATCATAACAAAACTGCCTCAAAAATTGACCGTATTTCTGAAGTTGCATTGGCTAAGACGTTCTCCATCTCTTCCACAGACAGTAATACGTCTATGAGAAGAGAACAAACTGTGTCGAGACTCACTGTCAATAAAATATTCCTCCAATCGTTAATATTGAAGTTTGTTTTCTAACAAACAGTCTTTGAATACGATCCTCTTTGGTCAAGATTGGTCCTTTTACGGTACTCTAGCACGTATATTCCTACATCTTTAAGACGATTCCTTACAGTTGTAGTTGTAAGTCGGAAGTCGCACATTTCGAACATTTTTGTAAGGTCAGTTTGGAGCATTTTTGTTGTACACTTGTACAGTGACTCTTGCGCAATACATTGGGCGCATTCACCGGACGTAATAGTTGTGGAGCAGCTACCAACTGCTACCTTACTAGCGCTACTATTGTGCGGTAATTTGATTAAGTGAGCAGCTATAGAGATTTTTCAACATAACGCAAGTGAAATGCGCTCGATAAAATGGCGACCGCTCCGCTTACGTTCCCAAAGCAGTCACCGAACGGTTTAGTAGCTGCTCCACAACTGTTAGTCCGGTAAATGCACCCATTGTCACCCATATAAATGTATGTGCCATTTAATATTAGGTCAGAAGGAAATAGGTAACAATTACGAAGGAGGTAGTTTGAGTTATTGCAATATTACAACAAGGAAAGGAATGCGAAGTATTCGCAAGACAGCATTTACAATAGCTCTAATTAGGAAATTAAATATTAATAAAAGGGTTAGCAAGTGAGTTCGAAGGAATTCAGTTGATGGACGAGCTCATCGGGAGTCGTGAGTAGTTAGTCTTTATGGAGTAGTTAGAAAGTTGGAGTCAGACTTGCCAAGTGTAAGAACAACATGTTTGAGTAAGAGATGATTATTTTAATAAAGTTGTAAATGATTGGAACTTCTGATCTATAATTATACAATCCCCAATAATCCTGGTACAACCTGGAACTATTCATGACGTCACGAACCCCAGCGTGACACATAAAAATTAAAATTAGAAATTGGCCATCCATGGCTGTTGTAACCTTCTTAAGACCCTGTCCTGACTTTCTGCTATATTCAACAGTTTCTCTAAAACGATGCATTATCCAAGAAATTGTAGATTGTTGCACATTAAGTAATCTAGCCACATGTCTCTGGCAACGGCGATCTTCAGTTAAAGACGCAATTCTAACGATTTCATTATTAAACTTGTTGTATTACTAACAGGGTGCTCTAAGTTCATGCTGAGCATAATTTAACGAAAGAGTTTTCGCGAAATAAATATTTAAATGGAAATGAAAAATCTTTCTGTAATAGACTTTTGATCAAAAGACTGGATATTGAGAGGTGAAGATACTTTATGAGCTTGATATACTTAAAACTCGATCAGTTTATCGTGGTTTAATAGAATACTGAGAAGGTAAAAACAAAAATAACAGCAAAAAATAAGTTAAATTGAATAATTAGAATTATATGCGATAAATAATTCTTTTGAGTAGTGTAGTTAGTTTAAATATTATTTCAAGCTCAGATTGAAAACCCTCATTTTATTGCATTCTTCGGGTAAGGTTTGAAGTTTGAACACTAAACACATTGGGGCAAAATTTAAGAAGGCCAGTGGGGAACATAAACACAACCCTCTTATTCAAAATGAACCCACCTTTCAGTTTATTTCGACTGTTTAATAGAGAAATGTTATAAATGTTTCGAAATGTTTTAAATATTTGGAATAAAAACGCTAGTGGTTTTAATTCCATTTAGCTATAAAAGAGAATTTCACAAAGGGGAAATTTTCTCTAATGATACAACACGTATATAGACGACAACTGGCATAAAATCAGAATTTTTTTATTTGGCTCTTTAGTCTCAATTTTTTATTTTAAACGAAAGTTTAGAACAATTTCCATAGCTTTGAAAAAACAAAGACAACACGGTCATTTTACGTATTTTACATACAGACATTTCTTTAAGGCCAAAAAAAATTATTTCAAGGGCGTTTCGTATTATTAGTAACTTTCTCATTCCAAGCTAGAACGCACGCTTTTCAATTATTATAATAATTAGATATTTATTTAACAATGCTACTATATAGGGCATAGTTGCTCGTTATAATTTTTTATAATGGGCATTATTAATGTAAAAGTATTTGAAAAAAAAACAATAATTTTTTTCATCTTTTAGCTTCGTTATTTTTGAACGTAATTACTAAACTTGTTACATAAAGTAAAACAGCCTTTATAGTCTATTCAATGAACGCTCAAAATAGAGGTGTAGAGGGCGTGGAAAAGGGTAAATTTTTTTTCTTCCGCGATGTCTTTGGAATAGTTAAGACGTCAGGAGATAAACCTACTAAAACTCCGTGGTTCTAGCTCTATGGCTAAGGGTAGCAGGAATGTAGAAAATTTCCCGTTTATGGGGTTTTTAGATTATATCTCGGAAACGGTGGGTCCTATGGAATAACTTTTGTTACTAAATGAAAGCTTATCAAATTTCCTACAAGATTATTATTATTTATTTTTTCTCTATTCTTTATAGTTTTGAAGATATCCGCCTGAAAAAATTGTTAATGTATAACAACTCCATAACAGGTGAAGATAATAGTAAAGGAAATTAAATGCTCTACAACTTCTTTTTTGTTGACTTTTACTGTTAAACGAAGAGCTGAAGTGCTAGAAGCAAAATTTTGAAGAAAAATGTGAGGTAAATTTTTTTCATACATTAACGATTTTTGCGGGCGGATATCTCGAAAACTATAAAGAATATAGAAAAACTGATTAGAAACAATCTTGTAGGAAGTTTGATAAGCTTTTATTATTCTAGAGTAATTTGTTCCTAGGACACAGTGTTTTCGAGATATTAATAAGAGTTAAGTTCACACTATATTACGCCAAGAGTTTTATAGCACAAATTGGAAAAGTTTTCTTTTATTTCTTATAAAATCAAAATGAAAATTTTCAATTAACAAATATAATTCCACAAAACGATAATAAGTAGAGGTAGGATTAGGACATTAAATGGCCACTTATCTGGTCTCCTAAATCTTTTTATGTGACATTTCGTTTTGTGTAACAACGTAGAAAGCAATTTCAATTTCCTCAAGCATTCCGTTTAACTATTCCCTCAAAATTTAAATATAAGTTAGGTATAAGATATAAGTTTAAATGAGCCATTTTTTAAATGGAAACTTTAAAAAAATACATAAATCTAAATATATTTAAATAATTTAAATATTTGTAAAAAACACAACTGATTCGATGATGTGAGATTTATTTGAACACTCAAACAAGAAATTTTTTTTAATAATTTTCCAGCATATAATAAAATTCTGTGTATTACAATATTCCTTAGGGCAAATCACATTTAGTTATTTTTCATTCTATTTTTATCAGAGACAATAAATTTTCCTATATATGTATTTCAAAAAGGTCTAATATCATTTGTTTTTTGCATTTTATAAAACAAAGTATTTCGCACACGAGTACTCTTTTTTGTGACACATAAAGAGGCGCTTTCTTGCCCAATTATTTTGTTTCTGTTTGAAAATAAAACGAACTTCATTATTTCTATTAATTTTCCAACTGAAAATTTAACGCGTAGTAAAATTAATGTGTTCGTTTTTAAAGTTTGGAAGTGTTTGAGACTTGATTCATTCAATAAATGGGGTAGGTATAATATAAATATAAATCAAGAGCTTAACATGAAACTGTAAACTGTAATGTTTGTTAAGGTAAGAGCTTTGAGCAATTTCTGTTATATGAAACATTTAGGTACGTTAATAGATTTTCTTTGTGTGATGGAATTGATAAATGTTGATCAATTATTTACCTACAGTTTCATCTTTTATTAAGATTAGTCAGTTGGAGTTAACCTAGACTATGCAAAATTAGATTTTTTTTATTACGTTATTTTCAAACCAATCGAAATAAACTTTAATCTAGATGGTTTGGAAATGGCTATAATGTAACTTTTTATAACCTAAATATTTCCTCAAGAACAGTTTCACAAAATTGAATACGGTGAAGGTAAAGCTTGCAAGATACATAAGGGGGCATAGTTTGGTGTAGCGAAAATTGGCTTCAACTCACCCTCTTAGCAAATTTTTGCTCTAATTTAAAATAAATTACACACTGTACTTTTTCAAAGTCTTCGCAAAAAGACTTTTTTGAGAAACATTTTTTGATAATTTCTAAATATCGAATTGAAAAGTTTCTAATAAAAGTGTCTTTAACCATCTGGTGATCACGATATTTAAAAAAGGGGACATTAATGAAGTAGCTAACTATAGGCCAGCTGCTGCCTGTTCTGTCGAAGGTTTTCGAGAGGGCAATGGTAAGCAGAGTTATAAAATATTTCGAATCTAATGGCATCTTAAGTGATAGTCAATTTGGCTTTAGAAAGAACAGAAATACAACTTCAGCGATACTTGATTTGCTTGATCATATAATGGACTCGTTTGAGAATTTTTAATTTTTACAGAAAACTGTAAAAATACCACCCTAAATTTCAAATGCAGACGATCTAATTTTAAGTGGTTTAGTTTTTAAGAATAATAAGTGAAGGCTTTTTCTTAGCGCACCCTCGTTAATTGTTAGCCAAAACCAAACATAAAGACAACCATCAGCTTGACCGTATGGCATCCTTCGAGGATCGGACAAGTAGGGTATTTCTACCGGAACATCCGGTCTTCGGGGATCTGACATCTGATTGCAGATATCGCCGTCGTCACCGCCACCGCCGTCTCCATCACCGTCCGTTTGCTGCCGCCGTGTGTTTGCCGCTGCGTCCGTTATGTCGCCTGTTGTCGCTACCGCCGTTACCGCTGTTACCACCGCGACTGCCGTCCGACTATTCTGCTGGGTTGGTATCGCTCGCACCTGGAATTAATTTGGCAGTCGTGGGTTCCTCTGTTACGAGTGATCGCATTGCGACGGTCATTCTCGTAGCAGGCTTGTTCAAGCGCCTCTTCATGGGTCTTGTTCCGACTAACCCTCGGTGATCGCATTGCAACGGTCATTCCGATGGGGGACGGGTTCTCCTTGTCAAAGATTTCTCGTGTGCCCGGTGTACTGCCGCCAAAGAGTCGAAGGAGAGTGTCTTTAATTTGACGCGCTCATTAGCTCATTATTCTTGGTCATTGGGCTAAGAGAGTCCGTCTTAATTAAGGCCTCTTCTAGACTAGCAATTAAAATGGCTCATCAGCTGATTAAGTCCGTAGAGGGTAAAGACTGCAGGCGGAAGAAACTCCGCGACCGTGTCATCACCGTTAATTAACAACCGCATAGCCCTTTCTGGTTGGTTTGGCTAATGGTTTGTTCTTTCAAGTCTGTATATAATCTTCTGTTCTGTCCGTTTATTTACTATTATTTTCATTTGTTTTATGTAGTTTTAGTTTGGTTTTAAGTGTGTAAATATTTCTATGTTTCGATCCGCAGCTGCCTAGTTTGATAAATAAATTTGTATTTATTATTGTCCTAACAAAGAACTGGCGCCCGTCGACCCGTGCAATAAAAGTCATAAAAAGTAGGTAGAAATTCCTGAGCATTGTCATCTATGAAACTGGACCTATTTCCAACTGTTTCGCTACCTGGAAAGCAGTTAAAAATAATAATCACCCTTAGCTACCCTTGTAAATATAATCGTCAGAATGTGGTGGTTAGGTAAGAAAAGTGGTGGTTATACTTTGATTGCGTGGTTCACGACATGTTGCTGCAAGAGCTCAAGGTTAGTATTAGCTTAATAAATTTATATTTCACAAATAGAACTCAAATAGTGAAAGTGGATGGTGCAAGCTCGGAGAGGGGTTATGTAAATGCAGGAGTGCCACTGGGGTCAATTCTTGGACCCATCCTTTTTCTCATTATACATAAATGACTTTCCATTTAACATCGTTGGGGCAAATTTTCTCTGTTTAAAGCCGAGATTTCAACGCTGCTGCGGAGGAAGCGCGTGGCGTACGCGACTCCACATATGAATGGTTTAAGGCGAGTGGGTTATTTTAAACTCGAGTAAGACCCAAAACGTAATCTTTTCAGTTAAACCAGTGAAGTCTATAGGAAGTCAGAAGTCTGTTAAATTCTTGGGGGTTTATTTGAATAGCCAATGGCATTGGAGTGCACACATTGAAAATTTGTGTGGAACTTTAAATAAAAACATATTTGTTTTGAGAAATTTATACGAGTGTGTCTCTAGACGTATATTTTTCACTATGCCAGAGCCATTTCAAGTACTCGCTACTGGTATGGACACGCGGCTAATATTCATAGGGTTCTTAGAGCTCAAAGAAGAGCGATCAGAATAGTGGAAGGACTGGGGTACAGGGACGATTGTAGGAGTGCTTTTGTGAGGAACCGTATCTTGACCTTCCCATCACTGTAGTAGGTATATTTTTATGTTGATGCATATATGGGCGGGCTTGGACCACTACGAAACACGCTAATGTTCACTGCTACAACACTCAAGCACGAAATAATCTCACTATTGACGACTATTGAGCGGTCGCTGTTATGCTTGAGCACTTGATAATTATTTACCTTGTGGATTACTTGGAGGGTAGATTAGCGCTACCCGACAACCTACCCACCTCCACCTGCAGGCCCTTCGGTTTACCGTTTTTTCTGTTATATGTCTATTATTGGAAAAACTAGGAGTGAGGAGAAGAGTAAATATTAAAATATATAAACGGTGTGAGGTCGCCACTAACCACCCAGTATTAAAAATCAAGTAGTTTATTATCGTAATTTATACTTCTAATAACAAAACGTCAAAAATGGCGTTGTGTTGTTTATCAATAATAATGATAGCAATAAAATTGATAAATGAACCTCTAATGCAGTAATTACCTATTGAAGTTCTAAAGCGTTCGTTGGACCTCTTATTAAAAGCAATATATTGATGTATAATATTATTCCCCTTGGTGTATTTAAAGTTACAGCGACCTCTTGATCAAACTCGAAAAAAAATACCAAGTGCTTTGAGCTTTGCCGATAACAGATATGAAGTTCTAATAGAAAGATTAATCAGATAACAGTCCAAAAAAAGGTTTATCAAGACACCAACTTACTGCAGTTATTAATTTAAAAGACATTTTTATTAAATTAAAGTTTTTGTTATCTAGTATTTTAATATATTTTACAAAAAAACTCTGCATTTAACAAAATAATTTTCCGTGATTTTAAATTGAAAAAGTTTGCTATAGAAAAACCTTTGTTAAACATTAATTTAGAAAACTCTATTATTGCAAATGTTTGATTAAATTTTTATTAATATTAAAAGTATGCCAAAAGTGCGACATAATTTTCATATAATGCATCAAGTGCTGACATAAGTACATATTTGGTACCCTAATGCCAAAACAGCTCTAAAATCGTGGTCTTAATAGAACAAGAGTTATAGTGGACGATTATTGATGACTACCGTTTTCTTGCTTGCTAATGGAAATCTGAAGCTGAACGTGTTGTAAAAGAAAACTCAAAAAAACTGCATTCGGCTAACTAAAACCATAGCAACGTATTCAATCTTCCCCATTTAAAAAGAAATGTTTGTATAGCCTACTAGACAATTATTAGGTTGCAAATCCATTCAAAATCCCTTCCTGACTAAAATGTTACGAAATGTTATTTTTAGTTTTTTTTAAATGACTTATTTAAAACTGAAACAACCCAAAAGTCATCGCAAGGTGCTCTTCGAAGATTCAGAATCACGTTACATGATCTGCACCTCATTTGGAAAATTAATAAAAACCCCAGCATAAATTCCAGTCAAAATTCCAAAATTATACTTAATTAGAGAAATTATGTCAAAAACGTCTAGTTGACTTTGATGTCTAAATTAAAACCATACGCCCAGCAAGTGCATACAAACAAAATTTTCTTGATCAAAGTTCGCTACTTAAGCATTTGATTTAACATCAGGTACAAATTAATGAAATGACAAAAATTTGAATTTTATCTTTAAAATTTTAGTTTAATTTTTATGACACGATGAGTCTTCAAAAAGGAAACTCGGAAGTTGTTCGAGTTGATATTGTATAACTTTAGGATAAAATCTTTCTATTTACTTTATTGTTTGCGTTTAAATGTAAATTTCTAAATGATTACAGTTTTGAAGTAAGAATTGTTCACTTTATCACACTTTTTGTTAAGTTGAAAAATTTATGGAACAAGGTTTAGGATAATTTATTCATTTTATATTCTTACAAGATTAGAATTTAAATCATAAAAAAAGGTAAAAATTATTTAAACGTATTACTCGATAATATTTTCTTTGATTTTTCCTTCATCCAAGTCCATATATTTTAAATAATAGAATGTGAGAGACAATTTGTAAAAGCAATATCTTGAGAAGAAATTCAGGGTAATTTTCTAGCTTCTGACACAATCCTGTATTCTATAGCCGTTTATTATCTATTTCCTTTACGTGATCGGTTTTTATGTCACCTATTTTTTTTTAAAACTTGCATATGAACTAAAATGTATAAAAAATATTTTTATTTTTATTCCTCATAGATGTGTTAGGAAATTTCAAAATTAAAAGGAAAATCTAAATTTTTTGTTTCTTTGAACAACTTAAAAATATTCCTCTATTACATAACGCCCTTAGAATTTACTATCATAGTAAAGAAATCACCCTTTATTTATTAAACTCTTTAAAAGTAGCTATAGTCCATTTTTTTAAAGACTGCCGACACGTGAGTTGAAAAAATTCAATATTTAATTAATTTAATTATAAATTTTCTAAATAAATATTTCATAATAATTAACAATAAATGTATTAAGTAACTAAATTAAATAAATAATGTAACTCACGAAATAAGTCGTTTTCATCTTTATTTATACATATAAAGGTTGTCACGTGTTGGTAGTCTTTTAACAATTCGAGTACCTATAACAGAAGCGTTGACAACGCAATAAAAGAATTTTTCTCGATCATTTTTCCAAAGATTAATTGTGCACTTGAAAGCATAGATAGGGGAAAAAAATCTGTGAATAGCCTAATATAACTATCAAAGTTGGTGCGAGAAAAATAATTTAGATAAGACACGAGTGAAATTAATGAACAAAAATCAATGTTTCAAAAAATATTGAAAATAAGACATATTATGTAATGATCTTGTATAAGGGAGTGTTTACATAACGTATAATAGATTATTAGTTTAAAGTACTTTGTTGTTGTTATGTACTAGTTTAACTAAACGTATTTTCAACTTCAACTATAATGATGTAATCATTGTAATAACTAGTAATTTTGTTTATTAAAAATTTAGCCCTTAATCACAAACAGGCTTTAGTAAAACTTTGAGATTAGGTATAAAGTTTTCAACATAGAAAATAGTTTGTCAAGTTAATAATGATGTTAGGTAATATTTTCAATATTATATTTGAATACCAATTTTGAATAAATTTTCGTCGACTAAATAATAAACAAGGGTAATAATACTCGTAGCTGCTGTTTTTTATTTTACAATCCAAAGAAAAGTTAATTGTGCAAGTAGTTTATTTTCTCTCTAGGCTACTAACATTGTTCACCGACAAGATGCAGCTAAGCCACTCCTTACAAATTTCTGTCCAATAAGGTTGACGCATGTCAATTCTTGTGCGAGTGTTGTAAACCGCATTTACAAAATTCGACCAATAGAAAACTTCTATTTAAATATCGCGGGCTTTTTTTTAGAGTGGCTTTAGCTGCATCTTGTCTGTGAATAGTGTATAAATCCACATAATTATTCTATTCCACAATATAGAACAGCTGACTGATTATAGACGAGATGTATATTACTTCCACGTGTATACTACAATTAGTATAGTAGATCTAAATCAAATAACATCTTAAGCTGGACCTAATTGTCACAGAAATGATTCATGTGGCAAATTGAAGGTAAAGTACTTCTATTCAACATACTAAACATATACATTCGTACTCTGGTGCGAAATATGTTCTTTCGGCCTCTATCTTGAAAATAACGTTGCCCAAAATTATAGACTCTGATTTAAAAAAATGTTGTGTCATTTTGTTTGGCCTCCCGTTCTCAAACTTTTCGGTAGAGAGACATTTTTTTGCGAACGTACCGTTAGGACGCTAGGCGGCGACGAACTAACAAATATGTAATTTTTCAATGCCGCCAACACAAAAGTCAAAAAGGTCGGGGATTTTTGTATCGAGGGGATGTCCCAAACCTTCCTCTTTTGATAGCGTCCGTCAAAACCACCACCGTTTCTATAAGAGAGGTGCAAAAAATTATTTTAAAAGGTTTGCTTAAATTGCAATACTTTACATACATACAGGGTGATTTTGAAATACACGTATATAATGATACCTCTCGTTGATTACGAAAAGCTAAACGTTTTTGCAAAAAAAAATGTTCAGGAAAATGTTGACCAGTTCTTAGATATGTAGTGTTAAACTTTGACCCGCGCCATTTGAAAACTACACGTATAATTTACATAATCATGGAACGATTGTTTATTAACGCTGTTTCTCATTGGCTGATTAAAACATTTTTTCAAGGAACTGTCATTTTGACAATTAGTTAACCAAAATTACTTTTATTTAAATTATAGAATAGCACTACCTTGTTTTGCATAAACCAATAGGCACATGTCTTACTACCGGTTGCTGCGTAAACCATGCAGTAATCCAACTGGGAGGGTCAAACTTTAACACTATTTTATTAAGAACTGAAGAACATTTGCTCTAAAAAAAATTTGCTGATGCCTTTAACTTTTCATAGTCTACGGTGGATATCAATATATACGTGTATTTCAAAATCACCCTGTATAAATAACACGTACGAAATTGTGATAGTATTGCCAAACTTCGAGGGGTCGTAAAGCCCTTAAAAAGTTTAAAAACTTTAAAATTGCTACATAGAACATTTATAGCACACTGTCCGCGAAACACGAAATTAAAAGAAATTGTTTAAAAAATTGTTTGCGAGGGCATTACGATCTCTCAAAGTGAGACGAAAATCTTAAAATTGGGTTCCGAAAAGTTCGCGAACGGAAGGCCAAACAAAATGGCGCAAAAATTTTTTAAATCCGAGTCTATAATTTTGTGCAACGTTATTTTCAAGATAGAGGCTGAAAAACGTATTTCACACCATAGTACGAATGTATATTTTTAGTATAAGTATGTTAATTTCAATTTGTTACAGGAATCATTTCTGTGATAATTAGGTCCACCTCTTTCATTACTTCTACTGTACTAAATGTTTATACAATGTTAATTAAAATGTATTACAGCGTTGTAGGGAATGAGGTATTCAGACCCATGATCGGAATTGCACCCCTCGGCGCTACACAGACCAAATAAACTCAAAAGTTAAATGAAAATTCTTTCGATAGTATAATAAAAATGAAAAGACACTTTTTCAATTTTATTATTAAAATGTAATGTAATGGGCTCAAATCTAGTAACGGTGCAAGCCACCCACGGAAAAGGACCTCCGCGTCCAATTCAATGTCTTTTTAAAATTCGATTTTTTTTCTTTGCCGACACGTGACTTGAATACTCAATAAATAAACAGAAAAACGCAAATTTTAGATTTTTTAACAGTGCTTTCAACATAAAAATCAAATGACTTTATGTTTTTATACAAATAAACACAGTACTTTTATCTTAGAACATAAAACATCAGGAAGGAGCGTTGGCAACCGGCCTATAAGAGAAAATGCGACGGAAATGACATTTGCGAATTTCAGTGATGATTTATTCATTCAATCGAGTTGACATTATCATTGGTTCTCCTGATCTTTCCTTTTTAGTGGGAGTATAAGCAACCATTTCTATTGGAAAAATTGACCGGAAATTACTATATTTACTCTTCCATTGCGATCTATGTATAACAGGCCTGTTTGGTATCCTTGCATTAGTTCGTAACCGTCAGTGTATCAATTCAATCTCATTGGTTCACTAACTATTCCGAGCAACTAGTGCAAGGATACCAAATAGACCTATTATTAGCTAAAAAGATCTTTCCTGGTAGAGTAGGGAGTATTTTTTTATTCAATGGCTTTTGTGATATTTTTTATTAAAAGAAAAACTACCAAATACCAAAACTACCGACATCTAGATTGCCAGCTTCCAGATTATATTCTGGAAACATGAATTTAGAGCCAAATTTGACTAGTAATTTTCATTTTAGTGAACAGGGATGGCTAACAAGTCAATCGTGAAGCGAAGAAATTTTTGATAGATCATTGCCGACAAAAGAGATTTCAATAGGCAAATGCAATGTAGTCGTGATTCATAGAAACAAACTGCCGTGGCTCCTTTAGTGTGATAAACTATGTCACAATAATAGCTGACTCATCAGTCGTTTTTAGTCAAACGTCATAGTGACATTTAATGTAATTTGCGCTATTTCTAACCCTATTATTTTTAGTGCTGGCGATTTTGTCTTGATTAACTGGTTAACCGGTTAAAAAAAAATTAACCAATTAACCAAGTGATTCATTTTTGGTTAACCATCTCGATTCCGGTTAACCGAATCATTTTAACCAGCACTGGTTAAAAATGATTCATTTTAACGATTGGTTAAAAACGATTCATTTTAACCATTGATTAAAATCGATTCATTCATTTTTGGTTAAAACGATTCATTTTAACGAAAATCAATCGTTGTCTTTAACCAACAGTGATTGCAAAATTTTATTTTTAGGAGACTAATAAAGGACTTTCTTAAGGATTTTTTTAAGGGATATACCTACTCAAAAATTGATAACTCGCATTCATTTCAATAAGTATTGGTTAAAAATTTTTGACCAAAAATATTATTTATGTATTTTTTAGCTTGCTTCTTGAGATAATGTAACCATATTTCGTTTTTCGTCAAAAAATGTCTAGGATTTTAATTTTTATATTTTAATTCAAGTAAGAACCACAATCATCAAGGGGTTGTAAAACTAAGTGCTTTTACTGCATGGTGGATATTAACACCATATGCTTTTACCTACTGTAAAGGGATTTTAGATCGTCTCAATTGTATCAATGTATTTAGAACTAAACCTTTTGTTATTGTCAAAGTTTATTTTGTTAATTTGTTTAAGTTAATTTTATTCCATTGTAAATTTCAAACAACTTTTTCTTCCAAAAAGATAAAATTATTGCCTGTGAACGTTTATTTAAAAGAGAACCGTGTTTAGAATTGTTTAAAGCTAGGAATTAGAAAAATTCCTGTACTTTTTGTTCATGTAAATTTTGGAAACCGGATGTGGGTTTTTACGTCTATAGTAAATAGTTTTAACCACGTTTTATATACCTAGCAACTACCCCTTTGTGTATTCAACAATAGGTTTGTTCCTACAAACAATCGAACCAGTTCAGAACGGTTCAGAACTGAACAGAGCATGCGCACATTGAAATTGGCAATACAAATTTCAATCAGCGCACACTCCGTCCAGTTACGAACTAGTTCGAGCTTTGTAGGAACAAACCTTATAAGTTTTTATACAACATTGTAACTGTCAACTATGGCAGGTAGCTTTAATCTAAATGATTTTAAAATTACTTGTTTTAAAATCAATCTATGGGCCTTTTTATTTTGTTGTATTTTATGTATTTAAATTTCTCATTGATAATTTTTTTTTTCAAAATTTTAAGTTCCAGAAATTTCTGATAAGCTATTAGGTACAAAATAACGATTTATATAAAAGAGTTAATAAAATTACTAACAGATGCCGAAAATGCTAAAATGAATCAAATCAACCAAGCGTAGCAAAACTCAAAATGAATCGTTTAACCAAAGGTGGTTAAAATGAATCGTTTAACCAACGCTGGTTAAAATGATTCGGTTAACCAAATGTGGTTAAAATGATTCGGTTAACCATTTTTGGTTAACCAAGAAAAAAATTAACCGGTTAACCAAGCAAAAATTAACTGGTTAACCAGTTAACCGATTCGAATCAACAGCACTAATTATTTTACATAAAGTTAAATCATTCTTAAATATGAATGACAAGAACAGGTCTTAAAATATTAGACAACATTTTTCCACCATTTTGCGACTCCAAAAATCGAAATAGCGCAAATGACAATAAACTTCACTTTGACGTTCGAACCAAAATGGCTGACGAGTCAGCTCTCTGTTTAGTGAAGTTGGCCACACCTGTTAATGCATATGCACTATAGGTTGGTCACGTGTCGGTAAAGAAACGTAAATGGAACTGTACGTTAAAAAATTCAATTAATGTTTTATACATTTTTTAAAGTTAGTACTATTTGTTATTTTCAAGGTATATTTTTAATAAAAAAAATTCAATAATATTTAACAATTGTTGAGAGTATCAAAAAAGAACATCAAAATGAAACATTTTCGATTTGAAGTTTTCAAAAAATTTATTGTAATATTATATTACATAAAAGTAAATAATAAAATCAGTTTTAGGACATATTATTAGAATTTAAAGGTCAGTATAATATTTTAGGTATTTGTTGAATTGAATGCCAAATTTTATGGTTTGAGAATCGCAATGCACTTTTTTTTAAATAGTTTCGATATGATGGGAATATTACATTCGCGCATCATTTTAAAGTCCTTTAATGAAAAAATGTCTCAGTAGCTACAACAAGCTGATAAACCCCTAAAATTTTAAATAACTTATCAAAAGAGAGGCTTCTCAAAAGTAAAAAAGAATGGAAAATAATATAATCTTCTTATTTATAAAAGAAACGAATTACCAAGTTCTAAAATTAATACAAGGCTTTAAACAAATTAAAAACTTTTGAATAAGTATAGCATTGAAGCTTTTAAGTTCATAAAGCGAGAGCTTCAAGTCTCTTCACAGTAAATTAGAAATTTTAATCAAGTTACCGAAACAATCCCCCAATACTAATTAAATTACCTGACAAGTATCTTTAATCTTCATGCATGTTAAGACAAATTAAGTTTTAATTAACTGCCCATAGTTGATATTCTAATGAGAAATATTACATGTAATAAATCGCATTAGTTGTAAAATATATTTTTCCTACTTTTGCGTCTGAAATCGTACTTTACGCTTCATGAATGCACGTCTAAAGTTAGTCATTTCGATCGAACGAAAGTACATAACCAGAAAAAATTATACATAGGAATGTATATAAACAAAAAAATTATACATAGAAACAATATAATCAAAAAAGAAGTACGACATATTTAAAATGAGGCGTGTCTTCAACAACTGTCATACATAACCTAAAAACTCCAAGTAAAATTTATTTAATATTGCAAAAGGAGGAAAAATTTTGTATGTATCACGAGCTAAAAACCAGCTTTTAGGCTCTAGATACATAAATAACTATTTCGTACGGCCCCAAAAAAAAAAACGTCTACATCTACATACAGTTAATGTACAGGGTGAGCAATAAATACTATAACCTGTTTGACTTTGTGGGGTAAAGTAGATCTAGTGACGTTTATCAGTTAAAATTGGCGAAATCTAACATCACTTGTTGCCAAGTTTCATTGTAGTAAAGACTTAGTAAAGACATGAAAGAAGCATTTTTCAAAAGCTTCTACTAAATTTAGATGGTTTGTTCAAGACCCACGCCGACTTTCTTACCGAATCAAAGTTATAAAATTTGAGTTAGTAAAACGAAATCCTTTAATACGCTCAAAGTAATCGATGAAGTCTATTTTTATAAGAGGAGGAAGATGAAGTCTATTTTTATAAGAGGAGGAAGATGAAAGAAATTTTTTAATTAATGATAACAAAAGATATGGATATGTTCAGTTTACTTTGAAAGGTACTTTGAGAGAGCAACCACGCTATAATTTTAGGAAATTACAACATATTTAAAAAATACAGGGTGTATTAGTTTAGTTTAATGAACGCACCTTTACAAACTAGAAAACATACACACTATTATAACATTTCAATAAACAAATATCAACGGAGCTGAAGGATTTGAGATTAATTAAATTATAATTAAATTCTATTTGGATCAAAACAATGTAATTCTCGATAGATGTAGAGAGCCACAACATCTTCACTGCATATCATTGACGATTTAAATTTTATTCATAGTACTGTGATGGTGAAAAATTGCTGTTGTGACGTTGCTGCACTTTAAGATTCCGCTTTGTTGTATAATAAACTTTGAGTCCTACCTTTTTTACAATTTAGAAGTTAATTAATTATTCAAATTTGTACAAAATTAAAAACTTCAAAATTCAAAATGGTTATCGAGATAAAGTAAAAAACTGAAAATTGGTAATTAGTTTACTTTAGAAAAATTTCAAATGTCAAAAGAGCTATCAAACGATACTAAACTCGACTTTTTATCACTTCGACTCTAGATGTCGCGATGTTCAACTTTAGATTTTCTTATTGAGACCTATTGTTTTTTTTTGCAGAAAATTACTCAGATGGCTTGTTAAATTCGAATACTAAACGAGAACTTTCTATCTTGTAATTTTCTTAATTTACAAAATTAATTTAGGTACGTTATCTTTTACGGCAAAAAATGACGACTAAAACTTAGTTTCAGAAGTTTTAGAAACTAAAATTAAATTATATTAATTTAATAAACAGTATTGTTTATTAATTTTATACTCTAATTAATTTTATACTCTAATGAACTTGCGTTTCTAAAACATTAAAAACTAAGTTTTAGTCGTTATTTTTCATCGTAAAAATAACATAAAGTAACATATTAACATAAACTATAACATAACATAGAAAAGCACTGGATAGAGAAGTAGTTTTATCTTCTAATGAACTTGAGTTTCTAAAACTTGAAAAATTAAGTTTTAGTCGTTATTTTTCATCGTAAAAATAACATAACATAACATACTAACATAACGTACATAACATAATATAGAAAAGTACAAAATAGAAAATTTTATCTTCTAATGAACTTGCGTTTCTAAAAGTTGAAAAACTAAGTTTTAGTCGTTATTTTTCATCGTGAAAATAACATAAAGCATATTAACATAATGTACATAACATAACATAGAAAAGTACAGGATATAGAATTTTAACTTCTAATTAACTTTATAAACTAAGTTTTAATCGTTATTTTGCATCGTAAAAATAACTTAAACTATAACATATTAACATAACGTAACACTACAGGATAGAGTCATTTTCTATAAAAAATCCATTAAGGCTCCATAAGAAAATGAAAAGTTGAACGTCACGACGCTTAGCGTCGATGTGATAAAATGTCAAGTTTAGTGTCGTTTGATAGCTCTTTTAATCCCTTAAAACATTTTACACAAAGTAAACACTATTTTCAAAAGTAGAAAGACTAAATTACCAATTTTCCCTTCTTTTTCATTTTGAATTTTGAAATTTTCGAAACAGATTTTAGAAAAATGTAGATGTAGACGACGAAAGACTATATAGCTTTTGTATTCTAGACACAAAAAGTGCTACTGTAAGCTGTTTTCCGAAGGCTCTAATTTTTCGTGCGAACGTATGGCGCTAATGCCACCAAAGAATATAAAACTCAAAAATGGCCAAGCAATGAAGCAAAGAGACATTGACGTTAACAAAACAAATCTTGAAGCTAAAGAAAATTTTGAATTGGATTTTTTATCAGAAAATGGGATTGTGAGTATTGTGACGAAGTTTCGCCCATGACTTATGTTTAAAAAAATCAAAATTGTAAAAGATGGCCAAAAAAGATAAGTCCACTGTAGCTGAACATAAGAGATAGGTTGTTCAATAGGCTGTACTATTCTAAAAAGATAAATATTTAAGAGAACGCAATGATGCACCCTCAGAAGACCAATAATCAAGATGGACATCTCACACATATGAATATTGTGGTAGAAAACTGAATTATCTGATTTACAAAACGTAAATAAACAATGACTACGAACACGAAATATCCGATCTTCGGATGCCAGTTGTAAAAGTACGCACGTGATAATTCGCATTACTTCGTTTCGAAGCTGATCTTAACAATGTTTACCATAACAAAAGGTGTAGGGAACAAATAAAATGTAAATAACGATGTCCATCTTGTTTATTGGTCTAAGGATGCACCGTTAGACCTGGAACGCACTTTTTGTCGCCCAACTGTTTAGACGGCGGAATTTTTATCCTATTTGAGTCAACTGTTTAGTAGGTATAAGCGCGCACTCTCATAAGCTGCAAAGGTTCTCACTCAGCCGACTAAACTGTAGGACGACAAAGAAGTTCATAGTGCGCGCGCCTGGTTTTAATTTAAAGTAAGCACTTTACCGCATTGAACGTCTGTATCTTGAAAGAGATCGCTTTTTAACTTTCATGGAATCAAATATTTCGGAGTAATATGATATAGCCCAGGTATATTTTTAATTATCATTAATTAATAACAGTTTGAAATTCATATACGGAAGGAATATTAATGAAAGGTGTAAGTAATAATGGCTAATTTATACAATTAATTATTATTTTAACGTATTAATTTTATAAAATTCAATTTAACACTGGTAAAATCATCCTACACGTATTCTATATTTAGTTTAAATGTTGATATCATTATCTCAAAGCAGCACCAAAAATATTAATAAATTTGCACTTCACACAATGTTTGTTTAGTTCCTAAGGTGGGTAGAACATGATATGGATAAAACTTTTATTTCCTCACTAAAATGATGCTTTTGTTTTGTTTATAATAGAAGTTTTCAGATTGTAGTACAACAGTGGTAGACGTTGATTATTAGAGAATGCCTGAGAGGAGCCAATATCTTGCGTAGTACAGATGGAGGTAGTGAGTACTCTCTCTCTTTCTTACTCTGTTTCTTTCTCTCTCTATCACTAAAATTGATAGTACCCTATCCGATCGGTAACATTTTCGTCGTAGCTCATTGGCTCTGCCCAGGTATTCTCAAAAAAATTAACGTCTACGATAATTTTGACCTTTCGGAGCTAAAGGTCTTGCATCCGGGCTCAAATCAAAGACCCACTCTATCAGTTTCTTAGGGTGCACGCGGCCTTAAAAAGTCAGTACACGAGTGCATAGCCTGCGGTGAGCTAGCCACATCACCTTCATTGTTATGCCGGTCTCGTCACGTTAAAGTTACAAGCCAACTCCTTAAAGTGTTATTAAACCCTATAAGAAGTCTATTTTTATTATTATATAAATAGAAATTTTAATTAAAACCAAAGCACGCTTGATTTTCATGCAAAACAGTGTGAATTCATCATTAGCACGAACGAATTATTAAAGGAATCAAAATTACAACAAAACTGGGAAAAGTACGACACTTGGTGTCTTTGAGCTATAATACTATTTGTGATTTCGTTTTCTCTTAATTGAAGAGAAAAAGTTCAGATTCAGATTTTAATACTGTCTGTGTCCTTTTATTAGCAATGTCTTAAGCTGAGCACTGAGCAGTGCCAAATATTAATTTTTTGATTTTTTTCTGTTTGATACTCACTATACTGGGTATTTTTAGGTTAAAATAGGTCATATCTCGAGTTTTTCAAATGGAAACATATAATTTTGTTTTTGCCCACGCTATAAAGGTTTTAACCTCTTTGTGCTAGATTTCAAAAAAAGAAGCTTAAAATTAGTAATTCAATCCTGAGCTTTTCTTACAAAATTTTCACCTCAAAAGCCACAACTTACATTATGTAAACTAAACAATTAACCCAAAAGACATTTGTTAACCCCAAGTTAATTTACTTTAATCAATTACGAAAACCTCTAATCGCTTTAAACTAAGTCAAACTGTTCTTTTTGTATGCACCGACTTATATTGTCGCATTTAATCTTAAATGTAAAATCATTAGGGGCTTGATTGGTTCGTGTAAAGCCATTTAAGAGGTAATTTGCTAGGAACGTTTCGACTACTTGTAAAACAATTCCTCTAACTTACGAAGTCTCATGATTTGTTGTAATAAAATTAAAATGTATAGAGTCGGCGCAAAATTATCTTTCTCTTCGTTTTATGTAAATTACACGTTTGGTTTAATTTTAATTTTTTAATGTGGTTATTGATATCTGGGCACGCAAGATATTATTAAATTTTAATCTACTCATAGTCTGCTTCTAAAGCATACAAAATAAAATCATTATGCAATTAGTGTTATAAGTCAGTTACAGTGTAATTTCAGTCTTGCACTTTTTATATTAAATTATCCGACTGAACAAAATTACGCTACTTTTCAAGTAAACAACGTCTCTTTTTAGAAATAAAATGTTTGTAGTACTAAAAAGAGAGTATAAAAGAAATGACACATTACCTTATAAAAATAAAATGAATTGAGTCCTTCAGATGTTGGCTTTGGCGTTCCGGCAAAAGAAAGCGAAATTCGTTCAGCTTCATTATCCAAGGAAGTTGTGGTTGGTTGAATGTCAGAAGCATGTGGAGGTAGCATCATGAGCGAGAATAAAGTAGTGACCTCCTGGGGACTTTGAGTGTCACTCGTATTCAATTTTCTCAAGATATCAATAAAAGTGGCACTTTGCCTTATATCTTTTATTGGTGATCCACCCATTATTTATTTAAATTCGTTGATTTCCATTTTGAATTAAATCGCGTAAATTGATTTTATTTAATAACTTCATTTTTAGTGGTTTTTGACGATGGTTGTGACATAGATGAGCCTGCAAATAAAACAATTTCAATTAGTTAATAAATACGACTCTTTATATTGGTATTTTCGAATTAGTTTGTGGCAGTGAAACTCTCAAAAACTCTTTTATTTTTTACTGTTTTGTGTGGACTCAAGGGAAGTTCACAGTTGAGTGGTAGAAAAAATCACTTCAATTTTAAAATAACATGATGATAAATCGTTTTTGGCTTTATAAAACCAAATATCTACACAGCTACATTTAATATAACTTTTTTTTTAAATGTGCATTCTGTATAAGGAACTAAATTATTCTTATTATTCGTATCTCAAAATTTTAATTAACAGTTTATTTGGGAGCTGTACTAAAAACAAATACGTAGCTCTAGTTCAACGATTTAACACTTAAAAAAGGGTGTACAGGACACGGAAAAGGAAGTAATTTTTTTCTAAAGGAATGTTTTTTGGAGGTAAAAATACTAAAAGTCCCCAGCCCTAACTACATGTCTAAGGGTGAGAGGGGGTAGAAAAATCCAGCTTTTTAGGGTTTTTGCTCTTATCTCAAAAACAGTAGATCCTAGAAAAAAATTGCTCTAGTTTCTAGAGCTCTAAGTACGCAAGCTAAATTGCTCTAGTTCCTAGAGCAATTTTTTTCCAGAGCAAAAAATCTATTTCTTTTAGTTTTCGAGTCCCACCTGCATAAATCGTTAATTCCACGTAATAAAAAACACATGGATCAACCGAAATGCACAGTAAGGTCTGAAAGAAACTGAGATATAAAAAAAAGGAAGTAGAGATAGAGAGAGTAGAGGAAGTAGGATAGGAATTGGTAGATAGTAAGTATTTAGTACTTCAATTGAGATGAAATAACAGATGGGATTGACAGATGAGACGATATGACATAATATTAGACTGACCGATGATATTCAGAGATAAAAGAGGCATAAACAGACAGAGAAAAGAGCGCACGTTCATGATCTATTGTATGACAAAGAAATGTTGGTCCTGCGTTTTTTGTCAAACTTTTGCCTCTAGCACCTCAGCCCTTCGTTTTACTTAGAAAAGTCTTTAGAAAAAAGTTGTAGAGCATTAAATTTCCTTTACTATTTTGTTGCTTTGTGGTGAGTTTGTAGAGTTTGACTGGTGAGCGTAGCGAATTCGACAGCTACAAACGAGCTAAAAAATCATTTTAAATCGTTATCTGTGATATTCAGGAATTTTATTGAACTGGACAGTAGGGAAGTATAAAATATTTCCCAAAATATAAACATTGGGCTGTTCAAATAATCGAAACCAAGCAAACCTCATTCGTACTTTAATAACAATTTACCCGTGCTCTGTTACCCAAGGCTTTTTTTCATAAAAAATGTGACTCTTGCAGCAGAGCATTTGTAGACATGCCAAGTTTGATGATTTGGTTTAGACATGTCTGAAGTATGAGTGAGGACAGCTAAAAAAATTCTAAGATGGATGTCAAGAAATGGAAAATCTAGAAAAAGTCTTAGCACAGCTCCTCACATAATAAAATGTTAAAAATAAGTTGCTGAATGTAGTGGTATTGAGTGGGTTTGTTTGTTATTTAGCAACGACCACAAATATTTTTTTCAAATCTTAATAATTTCTTGTTAAGTGTCAGCCTTCGGCACACCGGACAAAATAAGAAATATTTTATTAAATATCGCGAAACCGCCAATTAGAGAAAACATTATACTTTTGCTACTTCTGCAAATGAAACATAATAACAGAAATGTTGAAACAAAATCTAATTTACAATATAAATCACAAACTCAAGATTTATTTCTAAAGCTTCTTTTAATCAAATACTCAATTGAATTTTGTTTGTAATAAGTTCAGGACGGGGTTAAAATTTTACAAAACTTTTATATTAGTAGCAGATAGGAGGTTCTCTTTAAATATTAAATTTTTGTTCTTAGACTATTTCATAATACAAAACAATTTTTAAGCCCCAGGTAAAATTTTAAAATTAGGGGTACAAGTTTATAAAATATTTACTTAAATGCAAAAAATGAAATTTGTTGAAAAAGCTTTTTGAAGTAAATCGTCTCCATTGTGTGGTGTTTAAAAGTGGATGAATGGAAAAGTGAAGTCCGAATTGCTGTTGTATTCAAGAAAATGATGAAAATATTTTGGTAAAGAAATCCAAGTAAAAGCTTCGAAATGTCAAAATATACAAGTTGGAGATAAAAATAAGTTAAATGTAACTCACTAATAAAGGAAAGTAAATTTTGCGAATTTTCCGTATTTCCCAGTTTACCTGTTTGATGAAAATTAATTTTCACCAGTGGCACAAAATGTATTAACGAGGTCTAATTAGTTTTCATATTTTGTAAGTGTTTGTATACGTTTGGATTAATACAATTAAATGGTTACCAAGTTGCTTTACAAAAACCACCTTGCATGTAAGTTTCATGGAAAATTTAAATACCCAAATAACGCAATTAAAACTCATTACTAATTCCGACAAAATTTTTAAAACAATGTTGAGACGGCAAATTATTAAACTAAATGTAAAAAGGGATTTGATTAATTACATGCTGTATGTTAAAGAACTTGTAACGTAGAGATGAATAATTTTCTTGTCTGACTGTTTACAGTTTGTTTTATGAAAAATGTTTTTCTCTTTTTTTACGCTCTGACAAAATCCGAGGAATTTTCATTGTTTATATTTATTTGAGAAATCTCTAATGCTAAGATGATCTTGAAAAAAATCCTAAATAATTACTTATTAAAATTGAGCTGAAGGGTTCGCTATTTTTTAAAGGAGTGCCTTATTGGAACTTGAGACTTTAAAACGAAAAATTATCAAAGTAAAAATTTTTAATTACAAGGTTATTAAAACTTAAAGTTTGTTAATTTTTTACTTCAAAGTGTGTAGCATACACCACTCTGGCATGTCACTATTCTATTCACTATAGGGGGTACCTAAAAGGTGTTGTCTTGGACTTGACCTGTACAGTCA
Source organism: Malthinus seriepunctatus (assembly GCA_963924605.1). Classification (NCBI taxonomy): domain Eukaryota; kingdom Metazoa; phylum Arthropoda; class Insecta; order Coleoptera; family Cantharidae; genus Malthinus; species Malthinus seriepunctatus. Next base: position 15,740,092 of record OZ004600.1, read on the forward strand.
GCCTCACAATTATTGGCCACCCTGGCTATACGGCAGAGTGGTTATTAGCCAACAACGACAAAACTACAGCAGGGGAGCTCAACTAACAATTTGATGGTTTATAAAAGCTGTATAACGTTTACAAAACAATAATTATAATAAAATTGCTACAATAAAAACGTTTCCTAAACGTTTATACAACCCTTATAGGGCCCAAATGGGCGCAGGTATATAAAACAATTTAGTACTATAATAGGTCGTTGTATAACGCCTGTAAACACTCTTACCAGATAGTTATGAAACAATAATAGATATTCAATACAATGAGTTTATAGGTGATTTATAAGAATGACTAGAATTTCATTTTTTTTTGTTAAGAGCTGCAGAAAGCAACATCTATAAATACAATAATATTTTCTTAGACGTATCTAGAGGAAACAAATTAGTTCTCAAGCTATATTACCTTAACCGGTCTAAACGATAGATTTCAAGGGTGATTGAAAAAAAGTTGTAGTACATGGCGATAGCCATCATGGCTAAAAATTTTAAGTCAAAGCTTTTTGGAGTTGATATGCATGGCCTACAGGATTATTTTTGCATACGAAGCGAAGATTACTGTTATTTATATACCACAAATATCATGAAATTTTAATGCCCCGTGCGTTTGCTTAATATTTTTAAAATTATTGAAATTCCCAAAAAAATTAATATTTTAGAAATTGACGTTTTGTGATAATAAAATTATGCTAATATATTTATAAAGACATAAAACTTTTAAAGTACCAATAAATAAAAAAATCTATCTAGTAAGTTTTACTCAACCTTTGAGAATGGCGTAACTGCCGAAACAATATTGTTAGGTTTTTTAATCTTATTTAAGTGGAATAAACAAGTGTTAACTAATTGATTTTTTTATTTATTAATTCATCATGTTCCATCAAGTGGTAACCGTGAATAGCGTTAATTTAATTTTAAAGTACCATTATTCTTCTCTCTAAAACTAGTAATACTATAAATAATTTAAATCATTTAATTATCTGTCAAATATGGCGGCGATTCGGACGTGTTGTAGTTCTTTCAACATGTCCTCTTCCTTATAAAATGCATTTGCCACGAAAGCAACTATTATAGGACAATTAGATCCAGTTAGTGATTACTACAAAATATGTATACAATATGTGTTGTATCTAATAAAGAAGCAGATACAGGATCGTATTTAAAAACATTTAAATTTGAATGTATTATCCAAACATTCAATACAAAACATAGTAATGTATTTTTTAATTTAAAAAAAAACAATTATTTTTCTATTTTAATTTTGGGAATGTGATTGGTTGTTGTCCAACCAATCACAACACGTAATTCCAACCTGCGTATTACGACATATTTTTCTATAACCTATGCACTCTTTGCTATTACACAACAGTTTCTTAAGGTTTCTATTGTGAGCTATTTGTTCGTTTATTTGTACATTTTCATAAGTATGTTGTAAGAGTTGTAGTGAAGATAAGAAGCTCAATTACAGAAATGTTATAAAGCAGTAAGGGAAATGTCGTATAAAAAAGTTTTATAAACGTTCTTAAAACAATTTTATATAAGTCCTATAAATAATTTTATAATTTTGCTCTAAGAACGTTTATGATGATACTTTAAAGAATTATTTAGTTCAGGGAACAAAATAATGTTTAATAAAGCCTCTTAACAACTAATTAGCACTTGAGGAGCAAGAATATAGCACTTATAAAATAAATCAGGCTTTTTAGCTAAAGGTTATAAGACAAGAATGTTAGTTGGGAGGTTATTGATTTACTACTTGTTGACAAAATAAAGTTACCCCTCAATTTAAGTAGAGGGTGTTATGATGGTTGCATCCACAATTAGTGCTAAACGTATAGCCAGGGTGGCCAATAATTGTGAGGCTGACTGTACCTACTATTTTATTGTTTTATGGACCTATGTCAGTATTATTTCTCAGTTATACGACATACTTTTATACTGTTATGAAAAAAAAGCAAATCTATGGAATATATTTTTATATTATTTTAACTTTTGACATTTTGAAATAAATAATCATTGATGGCAAGGATAAAAAGGAATCATAAATTTATATTTTCAAAAACAAATTAACTAATATCGAGAAAGACTATCAAAAATAAGAAAAGTAGATATTCTGAAATTAATTTCAGTAAACAAGTAGCTTATTAGCGATTGACTGGAGAAGATCATCCACAAACCACCACAACATTCACAGAAATAGAACATCAAACAGGAAAGATAACGAGACCTCCAAAGAAACTAAAGAAACGATGTAAAAGAGGAATAAGCTATTAAAAAAATAAATTTTATCAACGAAGTCAAAAATAGGATATATCGCCAATTCAACAAACAACCTGAATGATTTTTTAAAAATCTGAAACAGAAACGATGCTGAATCGAACACAAAAACAAGGAGATCTCCAAGGAAACTGAAATATGACAAAATAGGAAGTTAATGAAAAAAAGATTCCTTGTTACGAGGTTAAACATGTGAAATGTTCTAGAAAATGAAGCAAATAAACGAAGCTGAAACGATGGATAATTTGCTGGCATTCAAAATCGTTTATTTGAGAATGAACGCAAAAGTTCCAAGAAATACGAAATTTAAATAAAAATCAAAGTCTTGACCTACTGACTCATTAAAACACGTTCGCTGTCCATACACTATTTACGTATACATAACATAATGTCCACCATAAGAATGCTCCATGTACCATGTCCTGTGAACCAAACATGGTTCACAACTTTATTATCATAAATTATAAAGGCCTTACAACAGAGTCACAATGAAATATGCATAAAAACACTATACGTTCATGTTTAAATTTACAGGGACAATTAACTTAGAATATGAGCCAAATGCGAGTCACAGAACTTACGAACAACATGCACTGTGAACCATATATAGCTCATTGGACAGCGAACGTGTTAAGTTCAAACAGCTGGTCCTGAAATTTACATGAAATTTAGATAGTGCATTCCTTTAGCTACGCAGTCGTTCAATAAGAAGGGATTTTTCGAAATTCGACTCCTAAAGGCATATACGCCGGTTAAAAACTTTAATAGTATTCTTCGAGAGACAAAAATTAGCATAGCCCCCCCCCCCTATAGATTAAAGGAGGTACGAGGTCGATAACATAAAATAAATTGGGAGCTCACACTAAATTCTATGAACTTCAAATTATGTACCAAATGGGGGACGGTGTAATGGGATAAGTACCTTATTGCTTGAATTCATGTAGTACCTCTAGACTCGAGGCTATCTAGGTAGACATTCTAAGAACTATAAATTTCGTATCAAGGTAGATTATACGCTACAAATTCCTAGAAAAGTCGAAATTATTCGAATAGTCCCGAGGGGGGGGGAGTAATGGGATATGTATACGTTTTATAGCTCTTCTAAACATTTAGGAACTTTAAATTTGGTACGAGGATATATCGCATACCCTAAAGATACTGAAAATTCCCCACTTGGAGGTGGGAGAGCAACCAAATGGAGGAGAGAGCTCACACTTAAATTCTCCCTTATGAACTTCAAATTTTGTACCGAATGGGGGACAGTGTAACGGGATGTGTAATATGTGTATCTCTAGACTCTAGACCAGTGTTGAACCCCCTTTTTCATGAACGGCCCATTTTTAATACCAAAATTGTGTGCCGTAAAATTGTGACCTGGCATCACTGCACAGACTTTTGAATACTAGCCTTTCGAGAAATTTCGAGATTTCATCAAGAGAAGTCGTGAAACTTTCCATTTTTCTCTTGCCCTCGTTTTAGATATTTACTTCCCCCATGAGGGGCACAGGTTGAAAATTGCTGTTCTATAGTATCTAGACATTCTAAGAACTTTAAATTTCGTACCAATTTAAATTATACGCTAATATTTTTAGAAAAGTTTTAAATTACAGTCGCGAGTCGCGAATAACGACGTCGCTTATAACAACAAGTCGCATAATTACGACGGAATTTGAAAGTTTGGTTGTATTTGTATTCTAACTCAGTGCAAAAAAATCTGGCTATAGCGACGAAGTCGCTTGTAACGTCCGCAAAAAAGCAAAATTTTGGTTTGGCAGACCGGGTATAACGACGCGACCCTATATTTTAAGAACTAGCACGTGGTTTTTGGCCTCGCCTGACGATCTTTGCAAACTATGGCTGCAAATAATTCTCAGAAAATCACCCAGTAGTGGACGCGAAAAACTCTAACGCATTTTGTTCGCATTTATTTTGTCTCTTTTCTATGTTTGATATAACGACGACCGGGTATAACGACCTTTTTTAGTCGGTCCCTTCGCCGTCGTTATATCCGACTTTCACTGTATTCGAAAAAACCCGAGCGAGGGCCGCGAGGGGACGTGATAGTAATGGGATAGGTATACATGAACTTTAAATTTGGTACGAGGGTAGATTATACCCAAAAAATCTCTAGACAAATTTAAATGAAAACCGGAAGACTGTGTGACTTACGCCCAAAATCTACTTTTTTAAGAAATGAAATGTTTTTGAAGTATTCTTCGATGTAATAGAATTGTACGTAAGTACGAGATTAATCGAAACTCCTCGCTTCAATTTTTGCATTCCTGTTATTGAGGAAAAGCTCCGTAGCGAAAGCGGCTAAAAAGATTAGTAGGTATTCAAAGGAAACTATAACAGATGGCCATAAAGAATGAAAGTCTCCACCAGATAAAAAAAATAATAAACGGAGGTGATGTGTGATGTGTCTCTCTTGGAACGAAGAAATTATAGTGCGATGTGTTTAGACTACTGCTGAGAAATAATTCCGAGACGAATTTGGTTTTCGATTTCCGAAAGAGCATCAGTACACGAGCTACAAACACATTTTATACAATTCTACCCCGTGGTGCAAAGGAGTCATCTTGTTTTTAAGAACTGTTTTAGTATTTCGCGCGTAACTCGCGTATTTTCGATTATAGAAAAAAAAGTTTTGCTACAATTTTGTTGTAAATTTAAAACGCTACAACATTGCATCAGCAGCTTTTTTCGCGTATCGCGATTGCTTAAAAGTTACAGCGCAATTTGTAAAACAAAACTAAGGGATGATTTTTTAATACTCGTCATATCTCTTTCTATGTCTCTTAGAGCGAAAAATCGTTCGGATAAAAATTGTAGAGCTTTTAATTCTCTATATTTTTTATACGAACAATTTTCTTATACAAATTACAGTTCTTGTACGTAATGTAATGAAATTAATGCCCCGAACTATTTAGAAATGACCAATTTATATAAAGAGAGAGGTCTCATGAAAAAGAAACGAATACACAAAATCTAGCTCTAAATAATTAATTAGACTACATTTATAACAGAAAAATTAAATTGGAAACCCATGGCCTACATAAAAAAATTAGAAAACTTTTCTTTTTCCACAGGATTCTCTTTGAGATCCACAAAATGAGATCTTTTTGATAAATATTTGAAAATGAATCCTTAACAAAAATTGGGTCAAATAATAAAAGTAAACGCTCATATTTCATTTAGATGTACTACCAACTACCAAGTTTGAAGATTCGACAATATGTATATTAGCCCCATCATATTCCTAATTACATTTGACATTTGAAAATATGTGTCCTGTAAAATTTCAATTGCTAAAATTGTGTGCTCATCCTCTAACGAGAGTGTTTTCAAATGCTAATCTTTCGAATTAGAACATGTTCAAAAATTTGCATATTTATAACAGGATAAATACATAGCCCACTTTAATTTTAAAATTATAATTTGAATAGAGAAAAAACAAGGGTCTAAAATGTGCTAAATGGCTCTTGTTAAATACAAATCAAAGTTTTTGGTTCACACATTTTTTATTTTGTACCTTTGGACCTTATTTTAATTAAAATCAGTACCTTTCCCGAAACACTCCAATTATAGTCTCGTACTCAACTTCAGGACAACCCAATGGCGACTAAACAAAAAATCTAGGACGGTAATTAATGGTGAAGTGTTATTACTTGTAACTTTTAGAGTGGGAGGTCTGAGGATACCCCAAGATGAAGAAGTCTGAAGATGCCTCTAGGTGAAGAGGTTTGAAGATACCACCAAAAGAGAGGTAAGTAACTGTTCTTTATGGCCACGTGGGTTGTACTATGTCAACTCTCAAATGGATATGGTGTGTGCCAACTCCTGAAATCCTTCTAGAAGGAGGGTGAAATTGTTTATGCAAATATTTCCTCACGTAATTTTCCAATGAGTTCTTATGATATTTTTAAAGCTAACAACTCAATCAAAACGAGTGACTAAAAGGAATTTTTTTTTTAAATTATATTTCTCAGCTAATTAATGATGATTCCTACGTCGTTCCTACGTAAGCTTTAATTCACATAAGAATAAGGAATCTGGATTCGTTTTTAACCTTAATTTTGAATATTATCATTTTTAAGAAAATGGCTACTAATAGCCATATTAACCAAACCACTTTTCTCCAAATAGCCGGGAAAAAAGAAAATTTTCCAACAAATTATTTAAAAGTCTCAAATTATTCCACGTTTAGTTAACACCTTAACACAAAAAAAATTATAAGTTTTCCCATCATCAACTACGTAAAATTAGATAACTTAGTTTCCAAAGTTGCTTTGAAACGTCTCCTATTTACCTTTAAGTTGGCTGTTTTATCATTCAGTTTTAATTGAGCAGTTTTTGCACTATTCCACGCTAACATTATTATAGTTACTAATTACAAATGACTAGGTTCTCTATCTTAATTTATGTAATTAAAATATGGTTTTGCTCGTTATCAAATAATGTAAAGTGTCTAGTTTTAGCACCAAATGCAAATCCTAGAAAAACAATTTGATTAAGTAGCTATTAAACATCCAAATGGCTCTCATCTTTGAATTTTAATTTGAAAGCTTTTAAGAAGCTCTTTAAGCCAATTTTTAAAGTTTAATGTCTAATAAAGCGATTAATTTATTACATCTAGACAGCAACTAGTTTAAAAGGTAAATAATTAGCTTTATAAGCACTAAATTAATTAGGTAACTTTATACCTATTATAGTATGATTAAATTTAAATAAATAGTTAAAATTTAATTATAATAAGCTTTGTAATGTTATAAGACACTTTAGTTTTTCAGGAAAAAAAGTTAATCCTGAAAGTTAATTTGTTGCAGCTCATTCAATCAATTAAATGGGGACGTGGGTGTCTATTCTGATTGAATGAGCTATACAAAGCTCAAGATATATCAATATCTCTAGAAAAAATTATTTTTCACTGTGGTGTGAATTGGGTGCCTAATTTACCCATAAAAATGCTTTTAGATTACACAACATTAAACAAAATAAGCACGTGCCAAACAATGGGGGCTATGGGGGATACCCGTCAGCAATTGCAGAAACTATAGTGTCTGCGAAAAGATCTATAAAAGCAGATTTATGCCCAATTCTACATTACACATTTATTTAATTTTAGTCTCAGTATAAAGAGGTTTTAACAATAGCTCGAACGTGGTTTATACTGAGATTAAAATTAAATCCTAAGGATAAATGTGTATTGTAAAAACCACACTTAAAGGGCCGAATCAAACACTTGAAGATTGACAGCCCTAGCTGTGCGAAATAAAAAAGTTATTCGTATTCTACTTATGCTCGAGATCACGAAAATAGCATCCTCGGCCGTTTAACAGAGAACAATTTACTAAGTATTGGCCATGTAAGTTGTAAAAAGAACTAACAGGTATTTTTATATTAAAATATAAAAAGACCAAATAGAGTCAAAAATAGCGTGGAAGGGATTGGAACTCTCCAAAGTCGTTTGACAATTATTTTCCGCGATTTTCTTTTATATTTCACTCCGATTATTATCCGGTAGAATTCAATAGAAAAATGCCAATTAATTTTTCTTTACAACTTCCACGGCCAATCCTGAGTAAGTGCTTCTTGCTAGACGGCTGAGGATGCCACTTTAGGCTTAAAATCTAAAAATTGTTGTCAATATAACCCTACTTATTGTTTCGAGTTTTAAAATCATAGAAGTGTGTTGTTTGTTCAAAAATGTTGTTAAAAAATTACAAAACGAAAAATAAATAAATAACTTACATTGTTAGCTCAAGAACACCCACTCGCGATTATAATTAAATAATTAAAAACACTTATATTAAAATTATTAATGGACTATCATCGACAATTAATAGTGGTATATTGCGCATCTATCGTTGCAAATCACACTACCACACCATAAAATAATGACTGTCTAAGATAAATTGCCGGTTTATCTATTATACCTTCAATTTCTAATCAAATTTTTAAGTAAATTATGGAATTTTTCAAAATTATTTATTATATGCGCTGTTCCAAAAACATTCAATTTTTACTAAAATATTAATTGTAATTATTAATTAGGTACCTAATAAACCCTTAATTATTTAAAATGGGGTCCTTTCTGAATATATTAAATTGACATCATTTCAAAATTAAAGAAACGAAATAACAAGAATTAACTTCAAGAGATGGTTACTCTATTTTGCGCGAAGTATAATCCAATCTTATTGGATATAATGTTAATTTTCCAACTATTATTGGCCCGAAAAGGCCAAAATGTTTGTAAAACCAAGACACCTTTTAAACAAATAAAGCTCTGTGCACCTTTCTCATAGCTATCTTGAATAAATCAAAATCAATTGCACTACGAAAATTCGTACACTACCGTAGTATAAGTATACATAGTAGACCATTGCACAGATTTTTTGATGTCTAGTGACGTCAGGAGGGATCAACACGGCGCGACGAGCGCGACTTCTATCTTAGTTGCACTTACATGTACCCGATCAACGCGACTTGTTCGTACCTGCATACGTCCGTGCTGCCCCTCCTGACGCGGCCAAGTTCAATTTTCGTACACAGAAATAGCATCTTATGTATGCTTATACTATGGTGCACTACGATACATACAATAAGCGTCTAACGTTCGGAATAATAACCCCTAGGTCTTCGGATTTTGACGAAATTTGGTGTGTCGATTGGAAATATGTTCAAACTTAAGTGTACAAAGTGGTTTTGCGAAAAAATGATTTTTGACCTATCTACGGTCAAATTAATTTTTGAACTATTTTGAAAACATGAATACTTCAATAATTTATAACTTGCGATCTAAAAGAGATATATTTCTGAAAAATACGCCTATTTAAAGCTAAAGGAACGTACTATTTATATTATGCATCGCTTTTTTGATTTAAAGCCTTTTTGGTCAAACTGTTCCAGTGTCAAATGTTCAAGTCGAAGTTTCCAAAATACACCCTCTTCGCTTTACGCAATTTTTTTATATGTTGAGTCCTTATGACTTATGTTTAAGTGAAAAGAGTCAAAATCGTGGGCACTCGTCAACTCTAGATGCTACACGGCCTCAAGCCTCAGTAAGGGTTTCAGATTGAGGTGTGAGAGTTGAGGCCGTCTAGTATCAAGAGTTGACGAATGACGATGGTTTTGAATTTTTTTACTTAAACCTAAGTCATAAGGGCTCAACATATAAAAAAATAGCGAAAATCGATGTAGGTGTATTTTGGAAATTTCGACTTGAAAACTATTTTAATACTGGGATTAAACATTACTCAACTTTCCGCGGCTTTTATTTTTTTCTGCATATTATACAAATTATTTTTTTGCTATCTTCAATGTGATTGATGATATTTTTAGAATTAGTAGTTTTGCTAAGAACAAATGTAATTGTGACCCTCTTCTCGCACGCCCCTGATCTTGAAAAATCTTTCCCATAATAACGGGTCCAAAATAAAGCGATTTCTGAAAAAATTGCTATCCCCAATCTTTTCTCAAAAAATTTTTGTTTCCACTCTTCTGTAAGACCGTGTAGTGTCAAGAGTTGACGAGTGCCCACGGTTTTGAATCTTTTCACTTAAACATAAGTCATAAGGACTCAACATATAAAAAATTGGGATAATCGAAAAGGGTGTATTTTGGAAACCTCGACTTGAACATTTAACACTGAAACAGTTTGACCAAAAAGTCTTTAAATCAAAGAAGCGATGCATAAAATAAATAGTACGTTCCATTAGCTTTAAATAGGCGTATTTTGCAGAAATATATCTCTTTTAGATCGCGAGTTATAAATTATTTAAGTATTCGTGTTTCAAAATAATTCAAAAATTAATTTGACCGTAGATAGGTCAAAAATCATTTTTTCGCAAAACCACTTTGTACACATAGCTATAAGTTTGAACATATTTCCAAACGACACACCAAATTTCGTCAAAATCCGAAGACCTAGGGGTCAAACGTGGCCGATCTGACGTGGACCCTTATAGGAATATCAAAAAATGATTGAGCAATGAGCACTTCAAATTGATTTATTTTAAAATAAACATTTTCCGATAATTTTTATTTTTCTACCCTTCATACTTTTCGAGCAGTGACGTCATCGAAGATTTTTTTAAATTGCAATTTCATATTTTTTTGCCGATTTAGATAGACTAGGAAATTCAGATTTCAGTAATATGCACATGCACATGTTTGCCCTTTAGGTTGACATTTTTGAAAATATTAGTTTTAGACCTCAAACTTTTACGCTCACGTTACTCAGGGTGAGCAGGAGGCTCTAATGCTCCTCACAACAAACCATTAACTTAACTTGACTTACTTAACTTAATTTAACGTAACTTGGTTAAACCAAGATACCAATGATACTTATGAAAAGAAAAATACATTTTGGTTATGAAATAAATTTTATAAAACATTAACTTAACTCTCTCATATCATACTTAGTGGAAAACCTCCTCGCTGTACCCTGTACCGTATGTGACTTTTAGGCTTAGACGACAGTCAGAGCGTAACGCCACCACGATGATAAGTCATCAGATTTAAAAATTGGGAACTCCTTGGGTAATTTCAGTCATCGAGTCGAGATACTTATGTTTCCGTACCAACTGCGATTATGAACATCTTCTTCAACCTATAGAATGGGCCCACCCGACACGACGGTAAATTTCACTTGTTTCGGAAGTAAAATGTTTCACTAATTATAATTAGCAAGTTTCCAGTTTCTTACTTCATTTTAAATTAGTCGACATAAAATTTTCTTGTAAAAATTGAGAAATGTTTTGTAATAAGCAAAAAAATTATAAATCAAATTTATACTACGTTTGTAGAATAATAATTGCTTTCGTTTTAGGAGCTCAATTTTTCATTTTGTATCGTTAAAATTCTCCTTAGCTAAAATGTTGAAAGGAAATTTCAATTATATTTCACAATTATACGTACAATTTTTAACCATTACAGAGAATAAGGTAAACAACCATTTTAAGTTCTTTAGTTCGTGTTTATTCCGTATCAAAATTTTACGTACTAAAATGGAAGGTATTATAGCAATATTTGAAAAACTATTCAACAACGTTATAGTTGCATCCCAAAAGCTGTAATACTTCCTATTTTCTTCCTTGTCTAACAATTTCATTAAAGGTCCTAAGGCCTTAAACCGGTGCTCGGAGCAGCTATCTAGATTTTCATGTTCTTTGGCACTCAAATAGCCTATTTCCGAGAGATGGACCTGAATAAGACCACTCCGATTTTTCTGTTCTAATTGTACAGTCTAATTGTAAAATTTTTACTGAAATATATTTCCGTTGAAGAGCAGCTAACACAACAAAATCCATATTTTACTGTGTCGAATAATAATTTTCAAAAGAACAGCAACCAACAAGGAATAATTATTAAACCATCTAAAGAAAAATAATCTTTTACTAATTATAATAACTCCATCTGGATTTGGTAAAAAAATATATATCGCCAGCAGAAGAGAACAGATTAAAGGCTTCTCTTCACACACAGGGTTGCCTTTCGGTTTGCCTGTGCAGGCGGCCTGCACAGGCCACCTGAATACTCCTGTTTGGCCTGTGCAGGCCGTCTGAACGCTATGTCTACAATGATCCGGATTGGCCTATGCAGGCCGGCGTTTTGGTCTGTGCAGGCCGCCTGAATAGGCAAACCGGAAGGCAAGCCTGTGTGTGACGACGAGCCTTATTAATGCAGGTACCACCCTTATCTGTAGGGCAAAGAGATTTTAGACGCTGAACTGGATTTGAAGTTTTTGAAATTTTTTAAACTCCAGTAGCACTCCATTTTCGACCTCCCTCTGAAGCTTATATCATTATAGGAGCTCTAATGTCTCCTGACGAGACTCCATGTCGGGTAGAAAGACTTGGGTACGAATACTAAAACTACTTCTACGGTAGTAGACGTAACAATGTAGCAATAGGCTACATCTATAGCCTGTTCCTCTTCCCCATCGTAGAAAATAGATTAGTGGCGCTGAAGCGAAGCAAAGCGAAGGAAAAAGTCCAATGGGGCTTTTGCTGCACACACAAATACCAATGTGCTACCCTTGAAACAGTCTTTATTTCTGAAACCTTAGGAGAAAATTGTGAATTTTACATAATTTGTTATTAAATCAAATTTTTTTGTAGGCACACAGTTTATTAGGGCCTTTTAGCACACATTTTTAAGAAAATAGTTGGTTAATAAATGACTTGAAGTAAACTTACTTGAGTTTCTCTATAATTCTTTAATTAGTGAAAGTATCTAAGGGAGGGTTGTCGTGTGGAACAAAATTTTAAATTCCCCGATGCATTTTTGCAGTAATGAAACTGCTTAGTATTCTCTATTCTCATTACAAAATAAATCTCCGCCATAATAATGTATCTATTACAAAGGGAAAATAAATTTAAAAAAGAACTAATAAGAATTGTTGCTAGTCGACGAACAAAAAGTTTCAAGATCTATTTTGTGACAGCTCAAAAAGTGCAACTATACAATCTACAATTGTCTTATTTTATAGTAAAATAGACAAGACGTTAACTTACATTACATTACACAATAATTGTAAAAATATGTGACAGTACATTTATTAAAAAGCAAAGAAAATTGTCAGTTCGCTATTTATATAGATTTATTCAGAGAGTTTGTATAATGCAAAAGTTCTTTCTCTCCTCGAGTCATACATAAAAGGTAACTATATGCCTACCTACGGTAACAAACACTTATTATTTTTAATTTGTTATATTTTGAAAATTCTTCCCACGCGTAAAAGAAATAACTGCATCTTTACACACATATAAAGATGTCAAAAATCAAGTTAATGCTCACCGTTAGAGGTGTTTAAAGCGAGGATGAAAATGACAAGAAAAATAGTCCAAATAGAACACCCTATTATAAATAAGTGTGGGATGTGATAGACGTTAGAATTTATTATATCCACTTTGTTCGAGTCTATGGTTTTTTAAAAAAATAATAAAGAGATTTATATTTTTGAACGGGAGAGGCTCGACAGTAATTAATTTTGAGTGGTGACTTAGGAATTAATTTTTCTAAAGCCCCAAAAGGATTCCTTTATAAACCAAAAGACTTGGTTTTCATTATATTTCTTTAATTACGATATTTTTTAAATTTAAATTTTTTCATACTTTAAAAATTAAAATGTAAATTTAATTATGCCCAATAATAATTGAAATTAAAGAAGAAAAACCCACAATTTAGCTTTTTTGTGAAAAGTATTAATTGCCGAATAAATTTGAAAATCTAAAGCCGGGTCCACAACAATAAAAATTTGCGTTGTGCGTTGTATTTGGCATAAATTTTCCACACAATAGTCCACACAGACGTGGATTCGACAATACAACACCCAAGATAATTGTGTAGTAAAATATTTCACCAGATTTAAATTTGCACAGCAAATCTTTTTGTTGAATTTCAAAATACAACGTACAACATAAATTTTTATTGATGTGGAGCCGGCTTAAAATTTGTGTGCGTTGCTTTTAAAAAGCTAAAAATGTTATTTTTCAGGTCTATTTAACTTTCAGTTAATTCTAATATGAGCGATGTCGGTTTCATTAATCTTCAATCCAACGTGTCATTAGTTCAACCCCATTATCTCTTTGGTAAAGAATAATTTACCAAACTCATTTATCACCAACTTAATCTTATTACATTTAATACATGCACCCTTTTTGTATTATTTTAATAATGCTACTTTTAGTAAATTTCTTTGCTTTTATCTATATTGATAGAATAGATATTATTAGTCAAGCTTAAAAAAGAACAATTTTGGCGTATTTAGAGCGAACAAGAAAAATTATAGTTCAATAGTATTTGAAGTAAATTTCTAAAGCATTCGCATAAGCATGTCGATTGTTGGATTTGTTCCAGAAACGGTTAAAACTATACAAAAGTAGAATGTCCTCAAAAGTATAAAACATTCGACAAAGAATAAGAAATAATACGATTGTTACATGGAGTAGTTGGTTTACAAAAATAAAAATATCAAAGAGTGTTATACAAATCAAAGAATATCGCCCGTTTTCTTCAAAAGTGTTAATTCTTTTATTCTTTTATTTTTTATTAATGCAACTGATAATACATTTTATTATGTGGATAATAATTATTTTTAATTTAAGCGATTTTGGTGTAAAGGGTTTTAAATTCATAATGTGAGAGAATAGATGTACTATGCCGCTCTACCTTGCAAGGCAATTGCAAACCATCAGCGAAGCTAATTTAACTAATATTTAACTTGTTTATAAGATAGTCCAACCGAGGCCTATTTTAAAAACAGAATTTCAAGATTTAAAATCCAAAATGGGGGTTAATGGTGGACTCATTTCCATTAACCCATAAAACTGCCAGTAGGGTAACTGTGATTACCTAGTGTGAAAGGGGTGCTTCTGGCAGTAGAAGGAAATGAGTGCTGCATGAAAAGAGTTGCGGGCCTGGGCTCGGCGGGTGACCAGCGTTACAAAACTGGCCGTCATGCTCACCGCGATGATAAACCGAACCAACGGGGTATTACTAGCTTATGTGACTCTATACCCAATCTCGTATTGGGGTCCGAGGTGGGTGGCACATAAGCGCTTAAAGTTGAGAGAGCTTCGGCTCGGCGTCTGGTAATCCGTGAGGAGAGTTTAGGGAGGGGTCAAGGGGAAGCACTTTTTCCAGCCTAACCTAGCTCTGAACTAACCTAACCGCAGAGTATACTCGGGCGTTTGTTCGACCGAAGGCAAGAGTCTGTAGGTCATGTTAAGCCCCCTACCCCAGTCTCTAGGCAAAGGGAACGCAGATATTGTTTTAGTCGATAGTGGTCACTTAAGGGGCCACGCCGGTCGCCGTTTTACGGTGAGTAGAAATAGGCATGGTTTCTAGTGAGCGGTGAGTTGTCACAGTGGTTGTGGGGACTCTAACCCATCTCTCACCTAACCTAACCTTATCTAACAGCAGAATGCATAAAACCACCAGGGTGTGTTTCTTAGCTTCTGCTTGCTATCTCTTCCTGCTGTAGAGTCAGGTACGACACGTACCAGTAGCACTGAGTTTTTAAACTCTTGGTTGATGGTAAGGACATTCGTTCTAGACCGGGGAACGCGAAGACATGTGTTCTTGATATATTTATCGGTTGACCGTAATCTATCTCGAACCTAATCTGACCTAACCTGTGGCCGGTCGGTGCCCGGTCGTTACCGATCCAGGTTGCTTTCAGAAGTTAGAAAATATTTCGGTGCTGCGGGAGGGGTGGAGTCCCAGGTGGGGCACCAGTTGCTAGCGCCTGCCACCCCTATTGGTGCTGGTCACGCAGTGGCTGAAGGTTTCTCGCTTACTAAGTGGGACACCGTTATCCATGAAGCTGTGCTTACGCTCGTCTCGCGGGTTAAGTCCCTATCGGCTACGGTCCTGTGACGTCTGCGAATGCTTACAGCGCCCCAGGATCCGGGTCCGGCTCGGGCAGAACATCCCCCGATCATTTCATCTAACATCAAGACCCTTGACACGCGGTCTCCAATAGTTCCAATTTTCGACTACTGAGCTATACAGGGTTTGGGAGAGTTGCTTCTGCAGCAGATGCGAACGCGCCCTCTGTAATCCCTAAGGGACGGTGCTCAGCAGAAGTAATCGTGGTGGGGCGATCGATTCCGCCACCGGCATCATAGAGCCGCATTACGTCTAGTAAGATACTGATGATGGTCTCCGCTGGCTTAGCCTTGGATGCTGAAGGTAATCTTAAGGGTGTCTTGATCCGCTCCCATTCAGGGGTGGATGTTATAATTGTGCCGAAAGTATCTTATAGGATGGAGGCTTTAGATGGATGTGTGTCTTGTAGTAGTGTCCATTTTGTTATTATAAAAATCTCAAAACGGCATTTTACAGCCAAAATATAGGGCTTTCGTTCTAATATAATCGATTTTAAAATTGTTCCAAAAGTGCCTACCTTTAAGGGGCCAAAATAGGTCATAATTTTGAAATAGATTTTCTCATAAATTTCTTATGACCGTTTTATTTGATCTTCAATATGTTATAGACATCGTGATTCTCTATCGAACGCCACTAATTTTAATAAATTCTGCTGAACAGGACCGGAGTTATGACTTTTTGAAAGTCTAAATTTCAAAAATATTTCATTTATTGTATAATCGTTATTAGCTAAATTTACAAAAAGCGTCGTGTAAAGGTTTTCATGCTATTATTATGAGTTATGATTTTTTGAATGTCAAAATTTTTAAAAATCTGCAATTTCTTGGGTAATAAAAATAAAAACTTGAAACTTGGTAAATGTATCAATCACATGAATATCTATTATTCCACACTATTTTTTGCTTTTATGTTTAAGCCGGAAATAACAAAAATAGCAAATTTGTTTAGAAACGCCCTGAATATTTTTCAATATTTTGAAATCTTATAAAATTAGCTGTTACATGGTATCAAACACTTCATATTTTGAATTCCCGTTTAACCTGAAATGAAAGGAACTTTCTTAATTTAAATAGAAAACCCTGTATCTGTATACCTACCTATTTTCAATATCTTGAAAGCTTGTAAAATTAGCTATCTGATGATACCCAACACCTGATATGGCATAATCCGTTGTTTTTAACTCTTATATTATCTTCATTGTCTAGACTTCATTATCAAGACTAATCTACGGTTTGGCAAAAAATTACATCAAATAAAATATCATGTGACGATTTATAAAAGTTATAATCCCGATCCCGCTCGTATAATTGATTTATGTAAAGAAAATTGAAGGTGAGTGCTTCTTTTAAAAACAAAAATAACTTCCCAATTTGATATCAACGCATCTAACAAAAAAATCTAAAAGTGTGTCTAAAGGTCGGCCTCATTTTATTTTATAGAAACAATTTAGGAAATATAAAAGTATATTTTCCTTTTAGAAATATTCATTTTTTTACATTATTGCTTTTATTATATTTAAAGTAGGTAGGTACTTATGTAAATAAGTACAAATCAATTTATAACAAGAATACAAATATACGTATATTCGTTATGCTGTCATATAAAATATTCCTAACAAATTCGAGGGCTTTTCTAGACCTTCGACTTTCAATAAGACATTCAAAGCTCACGACTGACTACAAATGAATTGGAAAAAATATATGTACCTCTAGTAATAAAAATTTTTCTTCTTTCAGAATATTTTTAAAAACGTTACAACACAATATGAAATACCACCAACATTCCTAAAAAGATATAAATAAATTTTAAAATTTCAACCTTTATCGTTCGTAAAATATGTAAGCATGTAAGGGTGTAGTTTGTTATAAATACTTGTTTATTCCTTTATTCGATAAAGTTGGTGTGAATTTAGGATCGTAAGATAAAATCTTAGCGCAGTGATTTCAAGAACTCACTATCAGTTTAATGGGTTTGTAAGTCCCAAAAGATTTTGTTGAAATTCACATACGTTATAGCTGGATATGGCTTTGTGGACAAAAGGTCTAGAATGTACAAACCTCCCACACGGGTAGTTTTGGAGATATAAGACGATGAAGCTTCTAGTTGCGCTCAACAAGTTATATCCTTACGCTCTGTACAGGATGGCCCAATTTGATTGTCATTCTTGAACATATAAATTGTAATAAAAGCCACAAAAATTCGAATTTATATTACAGTCACATTTCCCTTTGTCCTAGGAGGTAGAAAGACACGTTTAAACGTGAGTTGATAATGAAATCGCGGTGAGGTGATTTTAAACACCGAGAGTGGATTTTAAACACCCACTGAAAAAGCAAGAAAAAACTTATACAATTCTATTATATTGTTAAGTTAGGTTAGAAGAGAGCAAACGCGGTACTCAGTAAAATAAATAATTGAATGGCTCAAACTGAGTTACAACTATTGCCACGAAAGACCGAGGCAGTCAAGCTAATGAGTTGGAAAAAGATGCTTCAATTAACGATGTCTTATAAGGCAAGACAATTAAGGTCAAAGAGTATATTAAATATCTGGGTGTCGTAATTGGCTCCTCTCTATCTTCTATCTACCATGTTAGGGAACCAATAGAAGTACTACCAAGACTCCTTAGCTTAGGACTCCTGTCCTAAGCTAGAGGGGTCTCTACAAGTAGGTAAAAAAGAGTGCAGCGACATGCAGCACTGACCGCGCCTACGAAATGTGCAAAGGAAGATAGTAATATGAGTTAGTAGATGTAGAACCGTTGATATACGACGCTGGACTACGATAACCGTACTATCCGAGGACTTTGGGAATGGAAATACAACATTGACGAGTCTAGGCTTCGGAAGAGACCCAAGTTGGTTCTTGAAAGAGCCTAGAAATCTCGTTATCACTATCGAACAGACTAACGTTTATTGTCAGTGACTTCGCTCACACTTCCAACCACAACACATTTAATCAACGTTTTTTCTTTTTCAGATTCGACCGATGAAGAAGGTATAGGGCCGAGACCAGATACCCCTTAATCATTTCAAGATTCCAGATTCGTTGATTGAGAGAGTTGGGGAAGATACGCAACCTTATGGAGCAAATTGGACCGTACATATGGGTCGGTTTGTAGATAGTGATAGTGGTCTGATAAGTCGAAATATTCAGTTTCGACCCAACACTTCTAGTTTGTAGACAGCTGAGAGAGCAAATCCTTAATTATTGGTAGGGGGATCAAGCATATATTTTAACTAGACGATGCGTATCTTCCTAATCTCTCTCAACCAACGGTAGAAGATACCATACGATTTCCATCGAAATTGCAGTGATTTTTACGGGGCTGGTGGTGTATCTTACATCGTGAAGATTTTTCCCCTGTACTTGAGAAAAAATAGGTTGTTAGGTTAGCTTCTTCATTCCACAAGTAAGAAAGAGTTTAACGACGACCTACAGCTTTTGCTCAGTTCTCAGTGTGCAAAGAAGCTACTAATAGTAGACTATTATAGGGCATATCGTATGGCTTCTACTAAATGGTGTATTTCTCGTCGTGAAGACTTCTCCACTGCCACCGAGAAACAAAACATTAGGCTAGGTTAGGTGTAATATAAAACTTGTCGGAGACCAGGGACAATCAATGTAGTAGTAGTAGTAAACTCTCATTTAATCAGAGAAAGCACGAGAAACCCCATTCTACTAAGTTATATGCGCACAAAAACCATGTAGGGCATCTATAACCATAGCAATTTACTACAATAACTTAAACAGTCAGAAATAGAAAATGTATATCTTTCGACTAGCAAATAGCAATTTTTCGACTGGTCTAAACTCAAAACGAACAGCGCTCAGATGAAGTATAGAAGGCCCTTCTCTTGAGTTAATGAGCTAGAGTAGTCCCAACGTAAGATTAGTACACCATGTGACCAAATCTGCGTGAGGCGTAGCTTCAGAGTAATTTTTTTAAGTTTTCCAAGTTCAAAATAATTACTTTATTAGATCTTTTTTACTCCTTATTATTCGATGAGATCTTTACATTATTAAAATACTTGAAAGATACGACGACACTGTCTACGTTCGTTTCTAAGCAACGACAGTACAAAACACTGCGCAACTTTAACGGTCATCACGTTGTGTACTCATCTTAACTTGGGATTACTCTATAACTTAAAAATCCTTAATAAGCAGGTAAAACCTCAGTTTTTTTAGTCGCCAACACAAACAATTCCGCTATATCCTGGCACGACTCATATCACTTTGTTGTGTTGAACCTATGTTGAACCGATTCATTTAGGTTAGTGTCGCATTGCTATGTGAATTTCGATGTAACTTTTGTCCTGCTAAGAGCTTTTATAGCATTTCGACATTCTAAATTTGAACAAATCGTTTTAATTCTAATCTCGATTTTAGAATGTCGCCCACATTCAAGTAAGACAAAGCTTTAAGCTTATGGACCAGAAATTACAAATCAACATACGTCATTATAGAGCAGGTCAAGTAAATACAGATTATTAGGAAATATGTCACCAATGCAAATATGTGTATTGACATGTAGACAAGTACAATATTAACAATGAAACACATTAAAACAAAAACGACGTCACTCGGACTCATATCTACTCAAGAACGGAAACTACTGGACCACAATATAATAATTCTAAGTTTGCTCAAAATTAAAGCACACAAGACCTATTTGAATAAGTTTTTCGTCGGATAAAATTAAAGTGCAACTTACTGTAAGAAATGCAAAAGTTTTCTTTTTCAGGTAAACAATTTTGGAATTATTCCGTAAAGAAATATTTATAGGCTATTTCCTTTTAATGGAGAAAATTGCAAGAAAGAAAAAACACAATTTATCCCCAAAATTCACACTAAAACTTTTGTAATAGCTATCAAAGTCATAAACCGTTATTTGATAAGATGATAGATGAGAAACGATTTCCCATGTCCTTTCGGATTTTATTTCCAACAGATGTTATGTTATAATATGGTAGTAAATCGAGCGAGCTGATGCTTTGAATATATACGATTTTTTCAGATGAAAAGGTCTATAGTGTATATTATTATTACCAACTGGAAAATTTAGTATTGGGAACTTTCAACGGTTGATTAAAACGTTTGCTTAGAATTTAATTAAATTATTTATTCGTAATGTTCAACTTTTTTACATTACGTGATTGAAATGAATTTTTGTTAATTTGTGAAGAAAAAAGGGTTGTTGCATTTCGTAAGATTTTCACTTAGGATTTGTTTTGTTGTACTTCTAAAGACAAGTAAATTAAATCTGAAATTTTTTGTTATATTTATATTGTATTGAAATTCTCTTTATTAATTTTTAAAAATTTCTAATTTCAATTTAAACTCCACCGCACTTTTTTAATTTAAACGTACTAAACGGTGGCGATAAATATTAAAGTTCAGTACACTTTCCTAAAATTAAAAGATTTTCAACAGCAAAATAAATTAGACCAAAAGTGTATTTCTTATAGTATGATTGTGATCATAAAACTAAGACACTATATGAATAGTTTAATAAAAATTCTTAATTAATATAAGATGTTTCACTTACAAGATGTTTTGAAGAAGTTACAAGATGGTTTGGGTGTCAAAATTTACTGGAATCGATAGCACTGAAAAAGCCTATTTGCTGACTAATCAACGCTCGTGTAGCTCATAGTTAACATTGAGAAGTGTCTGTAGAACTAAAAGATCAACAACTCCCACAGATGCAACTCAAAAAGTTTTAGACGGAGAAAAAAAGTAGCACTGATTTTTTTAGAGATTGTTTGGACAATCTCTAATAAAGACAATCTCTGGATTGTTTGGATTGGACAGAGTCAATGCCCTACGACAAAAATGTGACCGATCGCATAGGATTGCATCAATTTTATAGATATATAGAGCCAGAGTGAGTACTTGCTCTCTCCATCTGTAGAGAACAACATATTGACACCACCCAAACAATCTCTAAAAAATCAACGTCTACTTGACGCTATAAAGCCTAATGTAGCAAAGCAAAGGTTGGAACTCCATAAACTTCATATTGAAAATTAATTGAAAAAAAAAAGAAAATCTATTATTTAAGAATGTACTTATGAAAATTTGAAAGAGAAAAGCAAATAAAAAAGTAGAAAAACAATCTATCAAGATAACAACTAGGGCCCTCTTGCGATTTTTATTGAAGTATCTTATATATGTATATTTGTAGGATCTTACGGCTGACGCCGCCTTCCTTCTCTTAACCAATTCCTCTTCTCCATTGCTCCACTCTCCTTCTACCAGTCCTCTTTTCTCCATGGCTTCCTGCATTTCATTCGTCCATGTCTTTCTCTTTTAGAATAGAATAGAATCCATCTATTTGTGTTTGATCTTCTAACATGTCCATACCAGATCAGTCGTTTTTCCTCTATGTAGTCCAGCTCGCTCTTCTCCACTTTCATTCTTCTTAGGATCTCCTCGTTCCTAACGCGGTTCAATCTGGTTAGTCCACTACACCTTCTCTAGAACTGCATCTCGGAAGCTATTGCTCGGTAGCTCCGTATGTCTTGATGCTTTGTATCATAGTATTGTATATCTTCCTTATTGTATTTCTGGTAATGTGTCTGTCCCAGAGAGTTGCATTTAGTTGGTTGATGTATGTTCTTGTTTGACCCATTCTACTGAGCTATCTTCTGCAACACATATTTGTGCTCTCAAATCTCTCTTGTCTCTACTCTCTACTAAATGTAAGACCCACAACAGAACACTCTAAGGGAAACTTTTCAGACGTAGCACTTGGGGGTAAGTTAATTGAATGCCATCGAACAAGAAAATCCTGTTTGCGATATCAGGCACTGGCTTTAGGGCTCAGGACTCTTCAGGAAAATTTGTAGAGAAGGAAAAAGTAAGTCTTATAAATAGAATCAACAAAAGAATTATTGGCCTATATGGCCTTGACAGCGCGGCAACTGGGCTGAAGTTAACGTCTTCATACCAGACAACTCATGAACAATATTTGGGTTGCCCATTGCCAAAGTAACTATTATTTATCTAGAAAGCGATACTTTCCTCTGACATCTCCCTCAGGTGGCTTCCCCCCCCCTCACCAATTAAAAATTGATTGTAAATAGTCCTGAGACATAAAGCCAGTGTCTGGTGTCGCCACTAGCATTTTCTTGATTTTGTACACAAATAGCTCTTATCCTCAAGAGATGAACCCAAATACCATCACCTCAATTTTTTTGTTATGGTCCCACACATAATCTGTATTTTATGTACCCCCCCTCCTCCTGCAAGCTGAAACTCTTTTGCAATAGATCTATGTACACGAGAATGCCTACGAAGGAATTTAAAGGGCAAAAATGTGTACATAATGTCTGGCAACTAAGCTGAGGTAAAAGCACTCAAACCAATAGCTTCGAGTCCTTATCCACTTGGGAATACAGACAATCCCTCAAAACTCCGACATTGGGTGCCAGGTCGCGAGGGAAGTGAAGGAAATGAAATAGTTGATTAATTAGCTAGAATAGGCTCAAAAGCCCTCCCGATCGGACCTAAACCATTCTGTGAACTATCTAGAACACATAGAAAGGCGGAGATCCAAAAATGGGAAACTGAGAACAAAAAATCTCACTGGAACAACGCACCAAGACAAAGACAGTCGAAGAAATTCATTGAGTACTCGACCACGAATAGTAAAATCTTCTTCTATTATCAAAAAACGAAATCAGACTTATCACCGGTCTGTTTACTGGAAACTTCCCAGTGAGGTGCCACTTCAAGAAACTGGGACTGGAGGATAGTGACATATGCAGACTCTGCGAATCGGAGGGAGATCGAATCTGCCGAACGCATTCTCTGCAATTGCGATGCATTGGCTCGGCTAAGGCTTGAAACACTTAGGGCAGGTTCAATTGACGCCTGAAGAATTGAAAAGCAAACTTTTCAGGGACATTCTATGCTTCGCTGGCAAGATTGAATTCCTGAGAACATAAATACGAGTAGGGTTATGAACAAAAGATCAACACTGGTCGCAGTTCTCTAAGGCTTAGAACCGCTTAGAACCCAATCGACCCCTGAGTACAATACAATGCAATAACCCTCTCCTCCGTTGAGAACTTTAAAAATCACGGTTTAAAAAAACAATAAATATTACATTATTTCATTGTGAAGAGTTTATTTACGAGTATCTACTTTTAAGACACACTGTATTGCGAAATTTTTAATTTCTTAACCTAAAGAATAATAAGGAAATTTAAAATTTTAAAGTTTAAAAAATAAAGTGCTAAGAGTTCTCCCTTTTAATCTGATTGTGTTATAAATTCTTTAAAAAGACTTGAAATTCTATTCTGTTGTAGTAAAAGCTTGATTAAAAAAATCATTGCCTCACTTGAGCATTTTCTTCTTTTTTATTTTCATAAACAAACAAGGAAATGGAAAAATTTTAAGCAAAATAATTACAAACTCAATTAATCGCTTATGAAATTTTCTTTTTCAATATTTAAAAACAAACAGGATATTAAAAATAAAAAAAGAATTGCGAAATCAACCAATGTCTTCAAAACCCGAGTCACAATGTTACGTCTTATTTTTTTTGAAATTGAAATAAATCTTTTTTTCGGAGGAAAAGAATGTCTTTTGTTGATCTTATTTAAATATTTGTATTCTAGTCTTGTACATAATAATGTATTGTAGGTATACGCTTGTGAAGATTAATTTTCTACTTTTTTGTGGTAGGTATTTTGTAATAGTAAACATTTGTAAAAATTTCGAGTTTTCTATTTCCACATAAAAAATGACAGAAAATTAAACACCCGACCTAAAATCAGATTTTTATTAATGTCTTTCAAAAAATAATGAAGTTTGATTGAATATCAATTTGCACTTACCCTTAATATACGTATAATCAACAAGAAATTTGATCTTAGAATGAAGGGTATAAATAAAGGTGAAAATATATTAATAAGCTTCCATAAAGTATCCAAAAATCTTTCAAGATTTCATAATAAAATTCTTTCTATAATACTCCTTTGTAGAATATGTATTGATTAATTGTTTCAACAAAGAAAATTAAAATTTTTACAAAAGTTTTTCAATTTACATACTTAATTTCTCATGAAAAATTTTTACAAATTTAAAACAATAAGCGTTTTAGATTATGACTAACTGGCTTTCTATTTTTAAGATGTTAAAAAATTAAAGATATAAATACTGATCCTAATTGCCAGTGTGAAAAAAATTACAGCAAAATGTAAATATAAATCATTCGCATTTTCGTACAGTAGTATAACTTGTAATAATAACCGTCAAGAGAATAACTGAGATGTGGCCATAACAGGGCTTTCTCGTACGTATTAAAATTAATCCTATCAGATTTCAAAATATTAAAAAATAAGACTGACATAGTTTATGGGCCGAATGTGAATTTAAAAATCCCCGCTAAAGAAGATGTCGTTAGTCACCACAAGCATATCTCACTGAATAAGACAACTTGTCGAGGCGGGAGCAACAAAGAAAGGGATAAAACAAGTTTACCCTTCGAGAGATTTTAAGCCATTTTGATCTTAAAAGCCTTTCACATTTTTAAATAAGTATTTCGGTAGTCTGTAAGTTGCATAAAGTCGGATTATATTTTAATCCGAGAATTAGGTTTATAATCCTTAAATGTGGCAACGTTACACAATAAACTAATAAATAAATAAATAAAAATGTCAAAGTTTGATAAACTGTTAAGTACAACACAAAAATAACTTCACCTCAAATTTTAATTTTAATTTACAAACGTCAAACTCTGACATTACAGTGTGTAACGTTGCCATATCAAAGGATTTTAAATCTAATTCTCGGATTAAAATATAATTCATTTTATGCAATCGAGCGTACGGTCTTCGACAAAGCTAAAAAAATTAATTTAGTAGGATTATTGTTCGGGAAAATTAAAAAAATTGAAATATAGTGGAAAAGAGAAGAGAAAACTACAGAACATTCTGCAAAAATGTGTTTTAATGTCTCACCCTGTATGTTATCGTTATCACTGTGTATATTTTAAAATAATTTTAGGTGGTGGATAAACATCATAAAGAACTTGTTTTATTTTTGATTTATCTGGCATATCGCAAGAGCTATCGAAGACGGCACGCTTAGTTGTATTATGTCTCGATTGTTTGAAAAAGTACAATACTTGATGTTGTGAGCCTACGTAGATCTATTGTGACATTTTCCTTATTATACCTTTATGACAAATTTCAGAAATATTTAGTAGCTTCTGAAACAAGCTATTTGTTAGAATCTGAAACATGTGGTAGTAACTATTACAAATTTCTAATTGCTGTGGATTTTTGAAAAGGATGAGAAATGAAGGAGCCTCAAGAATCTCAAGTCCCTGTCAACGTGGGTTGCTATACGTCTCTTATACAACGGGATTGTTCCTGATTTTAAGTGTGGTTTTGATATCACATTCAAAAGTTTAGTGTTTAATAGTAAAAATTTCTACATGATACCATGATTAAAAATAATAAAAATGCTTTGAATTAATATCTAGGAACATCTCACATTTTTTATGAGATTCTTCAATTAATAGTCTATGCGTGGATCACTTTTGACTTTTTTACCTGATTTTTTCATATTTTAATTATTTCGTTTATTGTAATTTTAAGGTTTACTATCATTATTACTAAAGACCCGTTCTGACCATGACACTGCTGTCATGGTATTAAGACCCTCAACAAATAGAAATGCACCAAATTGTAGGAAAGTTCAGCCAGCTTAAAAACACTTTATAATCACTAGTTTAGCTTAGGGTGGGTCTTTGTGCATGGCGTCGTCGACGCACCGCACCTCGTTCTGCCCCTAGCACCGTACAAAAAACTAAATAAAGCGCTGTTTTTTATGAAACCAGTCAGAATGAAGCACAGACCCTTATCCAGCACACTCTCCTGTCGGTGTGATGCTACGTGCGATGCTAGACAGCACGAAGAGCAGTGCACCGACGTGGTCATGCACTAAAACAACTACGACGCATTAAGGCCTCGCCGTGTCTGAATGTTTTACCAGTAAATTATCCATCACATACTGCTAATTTATAAGAACTCTTTTATGTTCAATGAAGTAAAAATGCGAAGTGCGTCTCAAACAAGGTGCCATAAACTATAAAACTTGTTTTCATAGTTCATAGCAGCCAATAGTGTTGATAACAAGTATTTAACAAATAATGTCAATTAGTTTGTAAAGACGGGTGTCTTGAATTTTTTACGTTCTGTGATAAAGTGCCGTCAGCTCCAAAACGTTGAGACCCACTGTAGCCTATAAAAGTTAAGTATTTATAGAATTACAAAAGCTTAATTTTACAAAATTGCTTTTAAATAGCTCCTTTTACCTGCTTTTTAATATCTGCCCTCCTACGTCGATTGTGTTGATGTTCAAACCTAAGAGCAATAAGTTTCTGAGTTTAATATGAAAAGTAATTAATGAAGCGAATGATTAAAATAAGAGAAAGGGTTTAGTGTCTAAATATTAAATGGAGAAGGATTAACTGATACGTGAAAATTCAACATTATAAGCTGATTTTTAAATTTATCCCTAATGCTATTGCTAGATAAGCCTGACTTAAATGTCCAAAAGATTAACGAGCACGAGCAATGGGCAAGCGCCTTAAAAATGACATCTTTCAAATATCAAAATTAAATTTTAGTTAAGCTTCTAGTTGTATTTATAAAACGTACATAAGATTTAGAAGTTTCAATTATAAAGAATTTGATTGTGATTTAAGAGCCTTGCAGTGGGATAGTATTTTTTCTATGGAATCAATTGAGGGAAAAACTGAACTTTTTAATAAATTGTTGATTTGTTTATTCGATGTTCATGCTCCTCTGGGGGAGGAGATATCTAAGGCTTTTTGCTTGACGCGAGGTGTGCCGCAGGGTTCAGTGCTAGTGCTGCTTTTGTATGTTGTTTTTGTAGCGTATTTATGAGAAAATTTCATGATGCAGATGATACATAACTGTATCACTTCTTTCGGCCCTCTGATTACGAGAATGCGGTATCTCTGATCTATAATAACTTTGAAAATTATCTATAAAGAGTCCGAAGAGCATGCTCTAAAATTAAATTCCAGTAAGTGTAAGTTTATCTTATTTTCTAATAGGACTTCACGAGTATTGAATAGTCTTGTTTGAATAGAGATAAGCGACTGTTTGTTGGAAAGAGCGGACGTGGTTAGGCTTACTTATGGATTCTGATTTGTGATTTGGACATCATGTATCAAGACTACTTCAGAGAGCATACGCCAATTGAAAAATGTTGGATAGCGGTAAGACATATACTAAATGAAGATGTTAAAATAAACCTTTGTGATGACCCGGTCTTATCACATTTCAGTTTTTGTGATGCGGTGTATCGGCCGTGTTTGACTCGTGCCAATTTACGTCGAATTCAGCCTGTTGAAAATTCTTGTCTTAGACGTATATCGTATACGTTACAGTGGTGTGGCTGGATGCATATGGCCGACCGGATCCGGAACAATATGCTGACCCTGATCTATACAATTTTGCGCACTGGGGTCGGGGTGTCCCCTTATCACGCGGAGCGGTTGCAGTTTAGAGGCGACATTCATACCGTGAATATACGTAATCAAAATTTGTTAACTCCAGCGATTCATTCATAAGACCTCAATATTGTAAAGAGCGTTTACGTATAAGGTTGTGAAGCTATGGAATTTGCTGCCTGGACAGTTGATGGTGGGGCTATAATGTGTCTGACTGGTTTTCGGCTTGAATTAAGAAACTTTATACTGATTCGTGGTCAGTGAACTTGGGATGGTAGCGATCTGTGGTCTGCTCATTATTGATTTTGTATGAATATGCGGAATGAATTGTTTTTGATTTATTTCTATAAATTTATAAGGTACAGGTGGTAGACCAGGATGCAGTCCTCTGTGAAGGGTCGCATCCTGAACCTGCGCTTTTTGGCAACAATTATTTTGTATTAATTTTGTATGCATAATTGTAATATGTAAATTTATTGTTGTCAGTAAAGACTAGTATATTATAATACATGTGTATAAGAAAGACTTTATCGCATTAGCAACGAAGATTACAAGCACGAGCTTGCGAGTGCTTGTAACGGCGCGTATGCGATAAAGTCTACTTATACACGAGTATTATACGCTATTTTTTATTATAATTGCAACTAAAACCTCTATAAAAGAGAAAAAATCTGTATTTAAAATTTTAAAATTAAGCATGCCGATTTTGGATATATTTGTTGCCACAGAGATGCTTTGTGTTTACATTGCAGAACAACAGTCACGCAACAGTTAATATTATTGTTGTTACCTAGACGACTTTATAGAGCACTTGTGCTATAAAGACGATTTTATGAACGCTTTTTAGTGTGAAATTGGCAGATTATAATGCAAGTATAATAAAAGAATTATTATTATTGTTATTGTTCATTCAGGACCGTTACTCGAATAATGTACTACCATTTATCTAAACAGTGGTACATGCAACTATATACGAGTTACATGCTGTAATCATGTAATATCAATGGTATATCAATGGACTCGATGATTATTTTGGCATTACAACCCTTCTAATAATATAATAAACAAACAAGACTGAAATAGAAAACTTCTAACTAAATTTGAAAATTATTCAAGCAGAGACCGAACATAATTAAAGACCTTGTGAATTAAAACAAGTGGGCAACTATTTAATAAGTTTGAAAAGGAAATCGCAATTTTTTGACATTGAAATTTTATGCATCATAAAACCTTTTTGTATTTTGCTGAACTTTTAAATAATTTGAAAAACGTCATAAAAGAAAACTCATTGTGCGTATTAAGCTTTTTTACGAGCGAAAATAGAAGGAAATTTTTTTCTGTAAACTGAAACGGGGTTAAAAAATTGAAATTTTTGTGCACAAATGTAGATGGGCTTGTTATTAATTATGTTGTTATTAAATCGATTACAATAATTCAAGAACCACTATTAAACACTTATCGTTACACGAGATCAGCATACATATTATAGACGTGCAGACATTATACTTTAAAGGCTGCATATAATTATACACTTTAATTGCATTTAATGAAAAATTGTAAAATTCTAACGTTGTTGCATACAAATGACCTTTCGTGCATCTTACTGCAAAAAGAATCGAACCTTTTAAGTAGGTAATAGAAATTGCTTAAATGTTGATTTACAAATAAATCATGTATTTAACATAGGAATGTTTAATTTAATTAAGTCTATAAAAATAAATAATCATAGTTTACGTACATTTATTTATAAATACGCAAACTGCAAGCAATTTACACGCTCGATATAAATTTAACTAATTGCGAAATTAATTACATACCAGACAGACGTTTTAAGCAATTTGAATTGCTTTTAAAAAAAACCCTAAGCAAACTAATTGGTCATTTTGATAAACAACCCCTTAAAAATTTAATTTTAAACTTAAATTAATGTACCGATATTTTAAGAAGGCAATAACGAAACAAATTGCGTCTAATTATACGGAGTGGTTCGAATAAATGCTTAATCTATATAATGTAACTGGTGCTACTTTTATAAGTAATGCACATACCCAAAAACTATTATTTTTTATATGTATTTACTGTTATTACACCAACGGCCTTGTTAACAGATCAAATCACCATTGGTGCTCTGCGATCTACTAAGAGGCGACTGCCTCACATCTGACAGTGACTGTCTTGCCTCCAGGAGCCTTTATAAAACATATAGTAAGTATATAGTCAAAATAAAAAATGTATGGAAATAATTATAACTTACAAATGCCCCAACTATGGTTCAGCCATGAAATCAAATTTTCTGAAAAAAACGTGCGATGAATATTTGATATTGGGTCATTCTTTTACAAACCGCACGGATTTCAGAAAAAAAAATTTGATTTCTTCAAATGCGATAAAAAAAAATTTTTCTTCAAACGTCTAAAAAAGTTGACATTTTGTTACTAAACAAGTAAGGTTAAAGTTCTACTTTTACATCCTAGGAGATAAAAGTTCACTTTTGCCTCCTAGGAGGTAAAAGTAAATTCTAACCCTAAATATTTACAACAAATTGTAACGTAAAATGATATTTCTAAGCATTTGTAATGTAAAAAGGTAATGTTTTTATAAATTTTCTGTTATAATTTATTCGTTGCGTTTAATAATTAGCTTCTTTTTACAAGTTAAAGTTAATTTTTAAAAATATTTGACAATTGAACTACAAATAATTTTCAAGAGATGGCGACACTTCAAAAAATTTTTATTTTTGGTTTTTCTACGTTATACGTTTGAAAAAAAAATATAGTGTTTCATTCGGAACAAAAGTGACTTTTTTTCGCTCGTCAGTAGTTGTCAGACTCAACTTCGTTTCGTCTGACAATATCTACTGACTTGCCAAAAAAAAGTGACCCTTTTGGTCCTAATAAAACAAACTACTATTTTTGTATCTTTCAACAAATTTAATTGACCCGTATTTCAGGATTTTGCTGAAAAAACTTTTGTTCGATAATATTCACATATTCATTATTTATTTGCGCTATGGTTGGCCATGAACTTTTATTTTTTGGTTTGCCAAAATAAAAAGTCCCTATTAATTTGACTGACAGCCAAAAAATCTGACAATACCAAAAAAACTGACAGACCATCACTGACAGACCAACTATTAACACAATTGAACAGAAGCCGCTACTCTACAATACTACTTAACCTAACTGATTTTTTTCTAATTTATACCGGGTGAAATATGTCACCCTAACATGGCCAACCATAGCGCAAATAAATAGTGAACGGATAATAAGAATTTTCGTTAATTTGCTGGACTTTCTCCAATCTTCACATAAGTACTTAAAATTTATTATCTCCAGTTGTACTGATCGGATCAATGTCGTTTTTTTTTTTACACTTTATTACGTTAGCTTTCGAAGTGTATTAAAATTTTTTGTTGTATTGTGAACAATTAAAAAATAATAACAATTTAATTGTTTAAATAGTTTTAACATGTTCGCCCCCCAACTTGAATTAATTGGAAAAAATATAGTTTTGTTCCTTATTCTCTTATCTATAAAACTCATTTTACAAAAAATTAGGTCGTTATTAAATATTTCCGAGCGCAAGTCACCCAGCGCGCTCCACATGCGGGAGCGTCAGAGATCGCAGACGCAACAAGTTCTTGATGCGCTCGAAAATATTTAATAACTTCCGATCTAATAGACACTTAACTATTTTGTAAAATGAGTTTTATAGATAAGAGAATAAGGAACAAAATGATAATTTTTCCAATTAATTCAAGTTGGGGGGCGAGCATGTTAAAACTATTTAAACAATTAAATTGTTATTATTTGTTAATACACTTCGAAAGCTAATGTAATAAAGTGTAAAATAAGAAAAAACAAAATTGATCCGATCAGTACAACTGAAGATAATAAATTTCAAGTGTAAGAAGATTGAAGAAAATCCATATCTCGAAAAAAAAATTTTTTTCAGCAAAATCCTGAACTACGGGTTAAGTAATTTTATGAATATATAGGCTGTAAAAAAAATTTTAAACGATTCTAATGTCAAGTAGAAATTAGTATGCGAAAAGCATGCCTATTGGAGATTGGGTGTTAAAAAAAAACATTAAACAACTACGAGTTTGAAGACACACTCTGTATAATATTCCATGCAATAAATTAAGAAATTCCACACATAAAGTAATGAAAAATCCCTTAAAAAAAGTAAAATTTCTATTCTTTTTAGAGCTTTCTAGCATACAAATTTTATAGGCCACATTTTATTCTTGTAAAAAGCGAAAAGTATGCAGATATGTAAATTTTATACTGGTCATTTAGGGTATAATCTTACAATCGATAACATTAGTAGTGGCAATTTCCTTTTTTTAAATTTAAAGTTATGTTATGTAAAAAAAGGAGCGAAAAGAAAAAGTTTATTGAAATAATTTTTAAATTCGCTTACGAAGTAGTCAATAAAAACACTTTAGTTCCACTTTACTTTTTTAAAATGTCGAGTTTCGCCAAAAAACTATAATTATGTACTTAAATTAAATAAATTTGCATCGAAGTAGGATAAAAATGTTATAATTATTGTAGTTAGTTCAATTAAGTAACTCTTTGCATATTAATATAAACACGCAAACTTACACAAGATGTCAAAATTTTGAGATAAGATAACAATTTTATGTTAATTTTCGACTATAAATTCACTAAAAGCTTTAATTAATTTAAAGAAAAAAGGAAAAGTTGAACCGTCAGATAGAAACAAAAGTCGTTTTGCGAAATTCGGTTAAATACTCGAGGCTCGATAACATTTCTTGTGGTGAGTTACTTTTTGACGATTTCAATTAAACTTTAACAATATGGGTACTTTATAGGCTAACGATCAGAAGTCATCATTGATACGATCCTTTAAAGTTGCTCATTTGATCTCTTACAGAGCGTTACAAATTCCATTTCGATTACCTCAAATCGTTTGTATTTTTGAAGTTCTTTATTCAAGTTACAGCATTTTTAGTTTAGTTCCTTACAAAATTTAACTAATGCCCGGTTGCATAAAAGAGAATTATAATTTAATCCGAGATTTAGATTTATAATCCTTAAATATGGCAACATTACATAATAAATAAATAAATAAATAAATAACTAAAAATGCCAAAGTTTGACAAAATAGATTCGCTATTAGCAAACTGTTTTCAGAATTCAACACAAAAAGAGACCTAATATTTATTTAAAAACGTCAAACTTTGGCATTACATTGTGTAACTTTGCCATATCAAAGAAGTTTACATCTTATTCTCGGATTAAAATACAATTCTCTTTTATGAAACCGTGCATTGAAGTTATAAAATTTCAAAAATGGTGTATCAAATATGGCTGCAGTTAGCTAGTTAACTATGATAAATATCAGTGCTATAAACAGAAATTAGATACCTAGTATGAAAATCATGATGTCCAAACTGAATGACTGCTAAGGACTCTGAAAATCAAAAATTAAACTAGAATTTTCACCATTAAATTGATGCTATTTAAATTGAAAAATTGCCGATTTTCAACAGTAGCACCTACGGAAGAATATAGAAGAAAATTGCTACACTTTTGTAACTCTGCTATTAATCTAAATATAAAAATAAAATCTTATGTGAACAATTTCTTCCTCTATATCTATGAGAAAATAGAAAAAATTGAAATCTATGTCAATATTACTCACATAAAATTTTATGTTAGTATGTGGATAAATGATTAAGTTGTCGACGTATCGTATGTCGCCTTATACAAGGTGAATCACTTTAGGTTTTGAACGTGAAAATTTTGAAAATAATACTTATATACCCGGTTGCATAAATAAGAATTATATTTTAATTAGAGAATTAGATTTATAATCCTTAGATATGGCAAAAATGTCAAATTTGACATTCGCTAGTAAACTGTTTTCACAAATCAACTCAAAAAGAACTTTAATCTCAGATTTTAATATTTATTTAAAAACGTCAAACTTTGACATTACATTGTGTAACGTTGCCATATCAAAGAATTATAAATATAATTCTCGGAGTAAAATATAATTTTCTTTTATGCAACCGGTCAAAAAAAGAATATGAAAAGTTAAAAAGTCCAATGACCAATTATTGACAAATCAATTTAATTTTCTTCTGAAAACTTTAAAGAGCTATGAAAGCAAGAAAAACAAAACAAGCTTCTTTAACGAACATTTTATTGTAATAAGAGATGTCGCTACTATCAATGCTTGGGATAAAAACATAACCTCACTTGATTTTTAGATCAAATCACTGGCAGAAAATTTATTTACTGCGTTACGATTGGCGTGGAACTGCACCAATCACAACGTAATACCAAACATCAATGGTAGCTCTAAATATGAAAAAATAACGCTCTCGTGCGAGATGCGGCCTAAAAATGGGATAAAAGCGTGAAAATCAAAGTTCCTCTTCCTGTTTTTGTATTTCTCTAAAAAAATAAAAATCTTGGGGGTCATATTATGATTAAATATTGTTGCTATCTACCATTAAAACGAATCGATTGACAATAGTTTGATAAAATGTCATTAAAATACACTTCAGGGGATAAAAATGCCCAATTTCGGTTAAAAGCAGTTTTGATTGATTGGGGTTTGTTCTAATAATTATCCTACAAAAAGGCGGTTAGGTTGAAATTCTTTCTAAAGCTCAAGAGAACAAGGATCGACTATAATATTACCGAATAATAATAGCACAGAGTACAATATAGCTGGAGTCCGTTCGAACTCCTATTGGTATGGGATGTAACTTTTTTTATGTCGGTATTACGAGGGTTAAAGGAACCCATAGGCTGTTTCATACTCACCGGGTAAAACCGGTGCCTAAACCTAATCGAATACTAGCTTTTACACGTAGTTCAGTCCAACAAAATTTGCTGACAATGCTGGCCCGCTCAGTGTCGGAAAATAATGCACTCGACGCTGATATTAACAATCCAGAAATCAACAGAAAACTCTTTTCTTCAGATTTATTTAAATAGAAGCAAAACGCAGATGAACCTTGTATAGTTTTTGAGGTACAATAGTACAAAAGTGCCCACATTTATTATGATTTTAATCAAACTATGAGACTATGACCATCGGGCATCGTGAAAACCTGTAAACGCAGATGATTACTCACCAGTATCGATGTCGATGTTGGTACCGAAACACGCATGATTTTTGTGAAGTTTTATCTACAAACAAATCTGTTTTTGATTTTTATTGCCTTTATTGGCTCAAACAACAATAATAGTTTTAACAATACGTTAATTAAAATTTGTTCTGTATTAAGCAATTCCTTTGAGGTTTGAATACGATTTATTTTAATTCAACTGTCATTTAATTTCAACTTCAATTTTAAGTTTAATGAAATTTGTTTATAAAAACCTATCTATTTGTTAATAGAAATAAAACAATGCAAATTGCTATACTTTCCAATTTCGAACTTTACAATGCTTTAAAACTTTCAGTTGAAGTGTCTTTACCGAAATGTAAAGTTGTCGTATGTGGAATAGTCCCCTAAAGTGGAATACTTGCATTTCAGAAAATCCATAAGGGCCATCTCTGATTTAACTACTCAAAAACATTTATGTATAGGTACATTAGTAAACCAGAATTTTCCCCAAACATTTTATATGGCATTTAACCCCAAAAAACTAAATTAATCATCTACATCTACATCGAGATTTTTCGGTACAGCATTATGAACAATCGTTCGTACTCGGATCCACTTCTACTACCTATCTCGATAGAAACCGCGCTATAGTTAGCTAAATTATGTGAACACATATTAAGAATGTGTCACTCTCTATAATTGTGGAATTAGAGTTTAGAATTTTTAATAAACAAACTCCTTAAGGCTTCTCTTGAGTCGTTGCACTACATAGGGAAAAATAATGCAAACGAAATCTCGTTTTACAGTCTCAGTTTGGACTCTGAAGCGACGCTCGAATTTTCTATGCATATGTCTTTATGTTATCTCTGGAGAAGATTCATTGATTTTTTGATAAAATGTATGATAGTGGTTTTATCATTAAAAAACTGTTTTCACTAAATCTCGTTTTAAAGCTAAAGAAAGAGGAATTTTGCGGTTTTCTTTATATAGGGCTGTAGAGAAATTAAATATCTATGGAGGAGATTGCGTAGTTTTTTTTCATATTTGATAGTTTGTTGTAAATCTTGATATAAATAAATCAATGATAGGCCACCCATTAAACAATCTAGCTGTTAGTTCAAGAATAGGTAAACCCTAGGGGGTTGTTAAAGGTTTAACACCTGTGGTGCGGTTTACAATAGGACCATTGAATTGCCATAAATCCTTTTAAATATTTATTAGTAGTAAGGTAAAATGGTACACCAAATATTTATCACCTATTTTTTTTCGTACTTTAATTTTTCATTGGTTTCAACACATTTTAGTAATCAAAACATTTAATTCTACGACGTTCAACCCGCTATTGGTCATATTCATGTATCTAAAAGATTTTTATTTACACATAAAATTCTTTAACAATTAAATTTGGTTACTCACATTCATAATTCTAAGGTTTTCATTTCCTATTTTTGTTGGGAAACCAAAAACGAAACCAATGAAAAACTAATGTATGAAAATAATTTTGAAGAATGGTAGATAATGAATAAAAAGAAACAAAAAAGATTTTAATTTTATGTACAAATTTATTCCCTATAATTAATAACAAATACACAAAAATACAATAGAAAATTTGATTTTAGTTTCAATAAACACTAAACACCTATAAGTCTTTTTTTAATATGTTCCTAATAGGTTGATCCTTTTTATACTTCGAGTCTATTATTTCTGGTAATAATGCTTTGTAAAAAAATTTTTCTAAGCTCGTTTGCATATGTTTCAGCCAAAAATCATTATTTTTTTTAATAATTGTATATTTTAAATCTTTATTCGTGTATATTACAAAATAACAGATTTCCCTATTGGTAATATGTAATTGGCCTTGGACCTGATACATATTATATTTATCAAATGCTTTCAACTTAATATTTCCATCTTCAAGGGTACAACATTCGATTTTTTTTAAATTGATCCCTTCTTCGATCGTCAGATCTTTGGCCGAATAAGGACTCTTTATTTCTATAACTGCATTGGATCCTATTAGTCCATCAGGGGATGCCGCTAAAAATTGGTTTTCACAGTCAACAAATAAACCGCATTTTGCAACTGTTAATTTGGTCGCAATTTGAAATTGTTCGATAGCTTTATCTTCACTTTCTATGCCGTGACGAAGGGAATTTGGCAAATTGTGCGATGAAGTTGATTTTCGAGGGTATAAAATATCTTTAACCGTATTTGCAGTATTTGTTGTACCCATCATTTTACAAATACGTGCAAAATTACTTGCAGTTAATCTAAAAGTCCTTTGTTTGTGCCATTCGGGGTTTATATTTTGACCTCTAGTATTTACTTCGATTAAAGTAGTATCATCTACATATAAATTATTTAGAAAATTCGTTTTAGCATTTTCGAATTCTTCTTTCGACATATCAGGAATATCATTTCTAGGGCTCCCGTAATCAGAATCTGCACTATAAATACAAGTTTTGTTTTTGACTGCAGATTGCTTTCCGAGCGCTTTAATTTTTTTCTTTGCAAAATTGTTCGTATAGGTGCCTGTTTAGAATTGTTGAAAAGAAACAATTGTCAGATGTATTTTGCTTCAAAAATCTGGAGACCAAATGTGGGTTTTGTTTAGATTTGTTAAGTTAAGACCAAATGTGGGTTTTTCACGTTGTACCTACCCTTTGTAATTTAATTTTAAGAATTTCCAATAGGTAACCTTTTTCTAAGGAATTTTATGTTAATGTACCTGTACACCTTATAAATACCCTTTTTGAGGTATTTTTATTTTAGTATCTTTCCAACTTGTAACTATTTCACATCATTCTGCATTTATTACATTAAACTTATATCATATTATTTTGAAGTTATTATTTGTTGTGGAAGGTATTCATAATACGAAAATTAATACAAAAGTGCCATTCGTAACTATTTATTGGAATCGGCACAGTGCCTATACAATCATTATTAATTTTTCCGAATAATTTTGAAATATAAGTACCTTTCGAGTTATAGGAAATTGCTGCCGCAAAACATCTACCTTGATAAGATCCTCGCAATGAAAAATTTACTCTCTTACCACCTACAAATTTATTTACAACAGAATTATATGATTCGGAATTATTAGTGTCTACATCGAAGAGCAAACTAGATGATAAATTGGCTACTCGATTTAAACATTGCATAACTAACCCACACAAAGAGGAATTTACAAAATCAGTATAAATAACACCGTCAGAGGCTTGATCACGTTTTTTGCAAAAATAGCTACTGCAATTTGAATGATATCCCAAAATATGCTTAGGGGCGTTTAAAATATCATTCTTCAAGTTTTCAATTTTGTTATGTAAAGGGACATTTTCAGTTTTTCTGTATTTTATAGCACATACAATAGCCGTTCTCAATTTTAAAATGTTATTGCGTAAAAAGTTTCTAATGTTTGTGTCTGTTCTAGGAGTCTTAGAAATTTCCCTAATCTTAGTACATAAATTACGTAATACGTGATTTCGGCATTCGATTTTTTGAACGAAAGTGTTAGGACCGTATGGTCTTGCATCTCGTATTTTCTTATATACGCTACTGTCGCCGTCACCTATAACTTTCGTATATCTTAGATTGTGCATTTCTAAAGACTTTTTAAACCCTTCTAATACAATTGCGGCTTCCATAGACGTAGATGTTCCGCTCCAATTTTGAAAACACGTATGGCGAGGAACAGATTTTTTCAAATTTTTATACTTTACACAAAAACTACATACCTTATTTTTTACACCTATATACAATATTTTTTTTGTCCTGGCACCAATTATGCACGCCACTCCCGATAATGCGTTATAATTACACTTATATGATTTTTTGCACCAAGCCCCGTCTACAATAACAGAAATCTGTGGAACACCGTCTTTGTCCACATCCCCAGCTTCTATTGCTAATGCGTGCTCTAATTTTCCCGCTTCTGTCATTTCCTCTAAAGCAACTACCTCAGAAGATTTTAAAATATGTCTTTCTGCGGCTACGTACGTATTTGATGACATTGATGGTATATTTAATGCGGAGCATAATTCTGTTAATTGCGAGTAACCGGCGCCAATGGCAACTATTCCACATGCTGCGGCTTTATTAATATTAATATTATCCCGTAGTTTAGGTTCTGTATCGAAAGTACCTTTTAGCCCACACACTTGACACTTATATGTAAAAACACTTTTTAGACCTAATCGTTTTTCGGCAACAATATCTATATCGTAAAAGCTGCAATCTAACCCTTTATGCCTTATTGATTTCATAGAAGAAAATAAGTAGTTTATGTCAACTACTCTGCGACCATGGAGTTGAAAATCAGTTTCTGTTTTTGGTGTTACTGTTTCACTTATGAAAACGTCATCTTCAAAATCACTTGAGCTTGCAGTTCTAAAAGCAGTTCTATATCCTTTTCTAATTTTAAAATTTCTTTTCATAATCTGTTTTCGACTTTTTCGTTTTTTAGACGGATTAGGGTGGCTCTTATTAGGTGCGCCCATATTTTATAAATTGATAAATATTATATAAATCGATATAATAGATTGTATTCTAACTCACGTCACAATTCACTGAGGAAAACGCACTGAACGGCTAAATCGAGAATACTAAACTAAATTTAAAAAAATTTAAGATATTAAATGTTTTTACCTATATTTAGTTGTGACTAATGAGAAACTACGGAGAAAAATGTAAAAGGTACCTACAGTAAATTGATTTATTTAGAATTCTATAGTTGTTAGAAAAAGTAGTTTAGTTATCTTTGAACATAGCACAAAAGGAGTTTTAAAATTATAAGAAGACGGCTATTAGCTACCTAATTAGCAAATCTATTGAACGAAACTACAAGAATTTGTGTTGACTAAAGACCTTTTTTAAATAAATATTACAAAAATGTCAGGTATAATACTTCTACCTATTGTAATATTAAAAATTTCTTTCTAAGTACCTACTCCTACTAATATTATTATGTATACCCACTTCTAAGAATTTTAATTAGTTTTTGAAATTTAATTTATTTTTTGGGATACTTTTATAATAAAAATATAAGTATTATAATCTCGATTATAATATAATATTATTTGAGAGGGGTGTAGATATTACTAAATTTACTATTCACAATCTCATTTCTCCATTCTAAATTTATTTTTACTTTTAAAATTTAAATATATCTACAAACTATTTAGCCTGCAGCAACCAAAGGATTAAACACAATGGTTATTGCTTTTGGGTGCAGAGAGCCATAAAATTTTACCTAGAAAATAATCTTTAAACAGTGATACAATGGTTACATCTCGGGTTGCCTAAAAACAGGCGCATCCTCAAAATCGGAATTATGCTCAAGTTTTAAATAAAAATTTACTAGTCAGGAGCCTTAATGTGGAATACTAGAGGGTATGGTAATGTGGAATAGAGAATACTATACAGTACTGGGAAAATTTTTCGAGACATAGAAAACTTGAAACTTCCATGCATTTATTTAAAGGCAAAATAAGAGTCATAACGCTTTGTAAATTGAAATAAAATTTTAGTTAAAATTTTTAAACTAAATTAAATTATTTGTTGTGTGTAATATACCTATTCCACATTACCACACCAGTTTGTGGTGAACTGAAATGGGCAATTTTGAAGAAAATCCTAATTAACAGCATAGGTATGAGGATAATAAACTTAAGATTAGCCTATTTTATTATTAACCACACTCTAAAGACCATATACATTATACACAGAAATTGAGAATTATTAAACGTCATTTACTATTTTTTTTAAGTAAAATAAAAATGGTATTCCACATTCGGCAACTGTACTCTAAAATTCCTATATCAGAGGAGCCACTGTGACTATAATACTTTTGTATCCTTACTTAGAAGTGTTGAAAAAACGTTTCAATAAAATTACAAATTATAAACAACGAAAGAAAAGGTGTATAGAAAAGTGAAAAGAAATATGGCAATTTAAGATAATAAATAAGAGTTGTCGAAAGTGAACAAGAATTCAAACCCAGAAATCACGATGTTTAGAAACTAATAAGCCAGACGCTCAAGTTGAAACTGAAGTGTAATCTACCAGACGATTGTAAATCGAATCACCGGCTGTGAGTCAACGTATTATTGGCTTTTATGAAATAAAACATTTAGAAAATGCGAGAACTTAGAAAAAAGGGACAGTGTTTTGATAAATCATTCAGTAATTATTGTTAATTAAAGATAAAACAATTAATCATATTATACCTACAATAAATGGACAAGGAAAGTGAGTGGAGTATTTTACACAATGGGGTACCGCTCCGAGTAGGTTGATTGTGGCAGATTGATATCTGTCATTTTATTCTGTTTGGAATTTTACTCGGAATTTTATGTTTAAATTTTGAGGTTAACTTTGAACTTCATTGATTATTAAAAATGAGCAGAAATATGGTAAACTCCAAAAATGTTTGTGTCACTCAATAAGTGAGGCTGAAGTTTAACTTTCCGCCCTCGGCAGGAAAAGTTGACAGGCAAAGTACTGTTCTCTGTCTAGACAGACAACGCAAATCTTAACCCAACATAATTTTTATTATTATAACGTAAAAACTCGCCTGTATTGCCGGACTCGCTCGCTACGCTCGCTCATTAGCCAAACACAGTCTTGTAACACAAAACAGTACTTATTCTCTCCTAATAAAACAAAGTACTATAATACAACTTTGTTTATACGGGTCAAAGTGACTCAGCTATTGTGGAGCCCCTATTGAAGTCCTTACTAAAACATGCGAAACACTATTTTAAGAGTCTGAAAAACAGGTAGGCTGTGGGTAGGTAACCTTATCCTTTTTAATGAAAAGAAAACTTGAAAAGTCTAAATTATTCAGGAAAATATATAAAAACGCCAACCTTTGTATAAGCTCAACTTTCAATTTTTTATAAAAGAAATACGATGCTAATAAGAAATTCTAAAGAATAAATGTCTATATTACACAGCCGTAAAAATAATAATGTATCGAGTAAGCTGGTAGTTGAGTAGACAGCTTAGTAGCAGCAGGCGACTTGTCATGTAGTTTCAAGCCATATTACCTATAGGCAGATTATTATGCCCAGAAGTCCGTAATTGATAATACAACGCCAACTAAATTAAAATCGAAATATGTAATAAACGTAAAAAGCAGTTTTATAGGTATAATCGGCCATCTCAATACACATTTATTATGATCGTACGATATTTAATTCATCTTTTAACGGTTCCTTATACCAATTTTCCCTCCTTTGCTGTAAAAATTCAAATGACAAAATGCTATTAAAAAGTAAGTAGCTAGAAACATAGACGTAAAAAGGTACAACACATACTAGGTTCGTTTGCTTGTCCTGCACTAAAGTACTTCAACTTCCCCCTCCTCTTGACTAGGAGTAAGAAAAGCTGAAATGAAGACGACACACTGTTCAA
Source organism: Malthinus seriepunctatus (assembly GCA_963924605.1). Classification (NCBI taxonomy): domain Eukaryota; kingdom Metazoa; phylum Arthropoda; class Insecta; order Coleoptera; family Cantharidae; genus Malthinus; species Malthinus seriepunctatus. The sequence goes on from OZ004600.1 coordinate 15,782,817, forward strand.
ACGCGTGGTCAAACGAAAGTTGATTGACGGGTTCGAGAAACAATCGAACGAACCTATTAAAATTGGATCGAGAAGGCAGTAGTCATCAAAAGTAAACAATTAAACCTAATTTTTTTTATCTTTATTGACACATGACCACCTTAAAATATGTATAAATTAGTATGGAAACAGCTGTTTTATTACTACATTATTTATTGATTTTTCTAAAAGCTACGGTAAAGATTAAAAAATTCAAGTTTAGATTCAATTTTTTAAAATGACTAAATTAACCATGGTTAATCAAAGCTTCTAGACAAACTTTAGAGTGTTAATGAAGTATCTCGAAAGTTAAGACAAAAGTTAACAGAATCATTCACAAATTTTAATTCCAGCATTGATTCGCAAGGCGTATGGCCTAATTGTTAAGGTTCGTTCTGACAATAACACTAATGTCATGACACCTACACAGTAACTTGTTTGACAAACAATCCTCACATTAATGACACAAAATGCCAAATAATTGGCTTTTTTGCACCATAGACACCCGTACAAGATCTGTTCGTTTGTTTTGTATTGGTTTCTCGGAACCGTGTTCATTATTGTGCATTTCTTACTCCTCGTCAAGAAAAGGAGTAAGTTGGAGGAACTTGGAGTAAGTTGAAGTAATTTTTTGGAAGACAAACGAACAGGCCTAATGTTCCTCTCCTAATGTCATAATATCAGAGTCATTGTCAGATCGAACCTTTACGCACTGGTTTTATTGTATAAAACAAAACATTGTAGGAGTCTATAAGAAAATCATAAGTTGATCGCAACGACGTCTATGGTCATAATTCCGAAGGTTTAATTTTAGTATCACGTAAAAGATTATTTTTCAAGTTACAAGCTGTTCCTTAGAATTTCTCGATGTTAATTCATTAATGGCCTTTTATTACCTATCTAGAGGTAAACTATTGGCATGTCCTTTAAAAAGCGTCTAAGATACCAAACATTACATCAATAGAAAAGCAATAATTATTGTCTTAATAAAACAAAAGGAAGTGAAATCTATGGCATAGTTAATTTTTTGGAGTCAAAACCTAGCTAATTTGACTTTGTACCTAGTACAAAGTCAAATAAAAAAATTACGCCAAACTTTATACCACTGAAAAAAGAAAAAAAAGAAGCTATTGAATAATATGTTATTTTCAACTATTATTTCCATTTAAAAAAATACAACTTTATACTGTAACGACCTACTTCTATTCACTAAAATTTATTTATACTTATAAGTTAAAAGTCCTCTTTGGATTCTACAACTTTTATAAAGAAAAAAATTTCCCCTATCAATAACAAAAAGGAAATACGTGTGAAATGCCAATTTCTGATTTTCTTTAAACACAGGATGTCCCTGAAAAACGCGACACAAATAAGGGGGGTAATTTTGAGACAAAATAATGAGAAATGACGATATACCTATGTCGCATGTCCTAAGTTGTGCCCATTTTCAAGATATTTTTGCTGCATCAGCCTTATAGTTTTCGAGTTAATAACAACTATTTTTCTTTGAGCAATCTTCACACTTGGCTCCAACATTTTCGAATTTCGAAAAAAAAATTTTTCTAAACTTTAGTGTTTTATTAGTACCTCTTAAGTGACTTAAAAACCGCTTTTCTACCTTTAACGATTTTTGAGTTATTAACAAGTAGATTTTTGCCAATTGTGAAGTTCGCACCAACACTTTGGAATTTGAAAAAAAATTATGCCAAACTTTAGGGCCTCATTAGTGCCTCTTAGCGACTTAAAAATCGCTTTTCTCTCTTAAACGATTTATGAGATTTTCGGGTCAAAGGCGCTAAGAGGCACTAATGAGGCACTAAAGTTTGACATAAAATTCAAAAGTGTTAAGGCTCGTCTTCACATACACAGGCTTGCCTTCCGGCTTGGCCGGTGCAGGCCGCCTGTCCGGAGCGTGTGGACAGCATTCAGACGGCCTGTACAGACTTTAAATTCGCCTGTACAGACTTGAAATTCGCCTGTACAGGCCGGCCACACAGGCCATACAGGCCCTACAGGCATACAGGCCACACCAGAGTGTGTGTGTGGAGATCGTTCAGGCGGCCTGCGCGGGCTTTGATCTGGCCTGTCCAACTTTAAGCGTTGCTTTAAAATTTGCATGCGCGGACCGATCGTGTCCGAGCGTGTGGATGCAAAGTAATAGCTCAGGTGTAGACTGTACAGGCGGCCTGCACAGACCAAACCGTAAGGTAAGTCTGTACGTGTGGACGCAAAGTATAGTTCCGACTTGCCTTCCGGTTTGCCTGTACAGGCCGCCTGCACAGGCAAACAGAAGGGCAAGCCTGTGTGTGAAGAGGAGCCTTTAGTGCCAACATCACACTTGGCAAAAATGTACTTGTTAATAGCTCAAAAACTGTTAGAAACTGTTAGATAGAAAAGCGGTCTTAAAGGCACTAAAAGAGACACTAATGAGGCACTTACAAGTTGTGCATAAATTTTTTTCGAAACTCGAAAACGTTGGTGCCAAGTGTAAAGTTGGCTTTAAAAAAATAGTTGTTAATAACTCGAAAACTATAAGGGCAATTGAATGCTTTTTCTTCAATTTTTATATGCTTAGAATTATTATTGTGCTATTTTAGAACATATTTTAACAGTATTTTAAAAAAAATTTAAATTAAGCTATAATTTTCCTATTTTGCTTTTCAAAAAAATTAGAATTACATATTATTTTTCTCTTTTTTCTAATAATTAGAAAAAAAACAATTATTGGTTTTATCATTACGTAGAAATTGGTTTTTCTTCAAACGTCAGAAAAAGTCGCCTTTGTGTCACTCAATAGGTAACGGTGAAGTTTAACTTTCCCGCCGAGGCAGGAAAAATTGTCAGAAAAGTAATTTTTGTCTGTCTAGGAGGGAAAAGTAAAATCTTAACCGCACATTATTTTTATTTTTAACGTAAAAAATGTTTTTTAAGCATTTGTAATGTAAACAATTTAATGTTTTTTAAATTTTCCTTTATAATTAGTTCGTTGCTTTTAATAATTAGCTTTTTTTTAGAAATTTAAGTTAATTTTAAAAAATATTTGACAATTGAACTACAAATAATTGACAAGAGATGGTGCTCTTTCAAAAATCAAAATTTTCAGTTTTACGCTTTACGTTTGCAGAAAAAATTTAATGTTTTATACGGAGTCAAAGTAGTTTTGTGTGACTCGCCTGTATTGCCTGACACGCTCGCTACGCTCGCTCTTCAGCCAAACACAGTCTTGTCACACAAAACGTCACTTTGTCTCCTTATAAAACAAATAACTATTTATCATAGAAATATAGTGCAGTTTATCACAACTTTTTAAGTGACAGAAGAAACAAAGTAATGGAAAGTTTTAAAAAAAAACGAAAAAAACATTAGTTATTGGATTGTTTAAAATAATCAATTATTTTTTACATTTTTTCGTTGCAATTGCAATTTTTATTAATAAAAATATTATTTCTTAGTTCAAAAATTTGCATTTTTGTAATTTTGATGCATATTTAATGCATATAATTTTTTTTATAAGTTTTTCATGCTATTTTCAGCGCTATTTTTGGGATTTTTTTATGCTTAAAAGTCCATTCTCTAGTAGATAGGTACAATAAGAATAGGGGGTATGTCAGTGACTACGAATCCCTTAAGGACTGTCCTTAGTAACCAAAATTTCAATGTCAACCTTTAATTTGTAAAGCATCTACGATAAATTTTCATTATACAATTAAAAGGGTTTAAACTACCCTAAAATTTAGAAATCTGTCGTGTAATGGATCTTGTTAAAACCCATCACTTTTCTTAAACTGTAACGTAAATTTACCTCTGGTTTTCATCTCACAACATTTAAACAAGCAATTTTAATCCGATAAAGTTTAGCTTATTGGATTACTTATACACTTCGTCCCATTTAAAACACTATAAATCTAACCTAAATTTAATCTTAAACATTTAACTAATTAAGTTAAAAAGAGATACCTATAAACAAAACTTTATTTGAAGTATCCGAATGTTTGAAAAATGTGCTGCGAACACTTGAAACGAATTTTCTCATCTAATATTTACATAAATCAAAATTCGAAAAAGACAACAGGTTAATCATAATCTAAATTGGATGGAAATGTTAACTTTTAGCCTCTTAATTTTGTGAAGTAAAATATAATTTATATAGAAAATAATAAACCAAACCAAAGTTCAACAAGTAGATTTTCCAGATTCAATTATTGTGATGGAGTGCGTATTTGATTTAATTTTTCCGATTTGAAATCATTTTGTATCCCGACAAATTAAATTTCGAGTTGTAATTAAAATCAACCTTTGAACTTTTTTCAAAAACTTTTTAATTTTAAATTATCTTTTGAAATCATTTTTACAAAAGCTTTCACTTAATAAATTTTTCAACAAAATTTTTAACGTCGAAAAGCTTCTTTCTTTTTTACGCCTTCATTAAGCTCAAATGTCGCATAATTGTTATGTATCAACTTCTTCAATGCATCCCTTTAAAGCATTAAGCAGTTAAAAATTGAATTAAAATACAACTCACCCTTTTTAATTTTCTTTAATTTCTCTTTCAAAAAAAAACTGTCATTTATTTCAACGCATCATAGCACCTTCCCAATTAAGATCCGTTCAAATGGTTAATTAAATTAGCCAGTTGATAATTTTCCCGTCTTGAAAATTATTAAATTGTCTTTAAATTTAACCTTGAGTAGTTGATAATTAACAAATAAAAATCGCGTCTTTTAAAAATTTTAAAAAGTTTTTTAATAAACTTTATTGTGAAGCGTGGAACTGTTTTAAGAGTGTTACGTATTTATATGCGAATTAATAGCGCCGCGGCGCGTCCTGTAACGTTCAACAACCGTTCAGTTACTGGCGTCTACTATCAATGTGGAATTGTCCTGTTTAAAAGTTCGCCTCGAGTAGCACGCGCGCGGACTTGGCGTGTAGTTTTAGATTTCAAGAAGAAACGTAGATGATATCCATGCATTCATTCTATTTACCGGATGTCTCTGAACGCCCATTATGTGGTTTTCTACTACGAGTTGAATGAGCTGCATTCGCAGAAGATAAGATACACCGGAAAGGAAATTGAATTTAATACAAAATTGCAACACGAAAAGTAGCAAAAATAATTAAATTCTTCCAATTTAATGTAAACGAATTTTAGGTCAAAAACCTTAATCATTTTTAATGGATTTACGAAATTATCCTTTTATGGATTTATGTTTTATCGCGACTGTTGTATTTACGTGAAACATCAAAATTCTAAGTAGAAACAGAAATAAAAACTATATTAAAGAAAGTTGGTTGAAAAAGTTTAGCAATTTGTGTCCAAATCAAGTCATAATAAAAGTTACAACCCCCTAACCAAACTAAAAAATAAAGTTTTCAACTAAAGTTGCAAACACAATTTGCTTTAAAGTTACAAAAATTAAATTCTTTTGACAAATAACAATCGAGATTTGAATCGAAAAATTATTTCAAAATATTATTTTCCAACAAAAATTGAAAGTTTCGTTCAGCAAATCAACGGCGACATAGCACGTCAAAAGGAAATATAAGAGGACCTTGACTAAAACGTCTTAATACGTTGAAAAATTAAATGTCTAAATTTTTGAAATGTATTTTTAGATTAAAACTTCTCGGAAGAATGAAAAATTGTACTTTTGGTTATGGCATAACACGTTTCGTTCATCAAATCAATGGGGCATAGAGCGTTGGGTAAATATAAGTTAAAATGTGCCTTGCCTACAACTTAATAATGTCTGAATTTTTGAAAAGTATTTTTAGATTAAAACTTCTCCGAAGAATAAAAAATTTTCGTTTTGTTATGACACAACAGGTTTCGTTCAGCAAATCGATGGGAGGTATATCATGTCGGAAGTAAGAAGAAGTGTGAGTTTGCTCATAACTTAATATGTTGAAAAATTAAATGTCTGAGTTTTTCAAAAAGTATTTTTAAATTGAAACTTCTCAGAAGGATGAAAATACAATTTTTCATTTCGTGATGACACTTTTAGTTCGCTTATTAAAATTTATTATTTAGAAATTGGAACGTTATCGGTTTTCAATTGAATGAGAAGAAACTAGAGAATCGTGAAATTATTGAGCAAAAATTATTTTAGTATTAATTATAATGCTAATTTTATTTAAACGTTGAGAAAGTCCGATGATCTCTTATGTTTTAGAGCTCGTGATGCACTATTATACCAGCCCAGATATTTTAAGATTTTCCCCTAAAGAAATTAATGGCCAGCTGAAAATCTGCAAACCAATTTTAAAGAACACTATTAACCCTTTTAACGCCCTTGTCTTTCATAGGATCAGAACAACAGCTACCCTAAGAAGCCCTAAGTGGCATTTTAAAGTATTAGATGGAACCCTATCGAGTATGTCCTTCACTAAAAACGAATTAGACTAAATATTTTAAATATTTCTGAAGCAATTTAAGGAATCTATGGACAGTCTACTGCTCATTATAACAAATAAAAGACGTCCAAAATGCTAAGCCTCTTTTTTAAATTTTCAGAAAATCAACACGGGTTTTGAAGGACTCCTACTGGAACGAAACAGTAGGTTTTGCTGAGGTTGGCCTTAAATTGAAAGCAATAGTCCAGATAATTAGAAAGCATTGGATCTATGAATGGTTTCTAAGCTGAAATAAATATACTATAGGATTTAAAAGATAGGTATGGGATGAAACGGTCAAACCGTTAACGTTTTTAATTCTTAATGTTATCGGGAATTTGAATATGCAAAAATATATACGGTGATCCATTTAAAATAACAAAGTCAGGTTGAATATCTCTTAAACTAAACAACATATTTTTACGATTTCCACTTCGACTTTACTTTAACTTTTTTAATATTTCCTACAGAACTCTACATAATTCTAACGACCCGTCTATCCAGACTCATCCTGTATAGAATTCACTTTTTACTTTTACTTTTCAGTGTTAAGGCAGTTAATAAAAATATCATCGAGACATATTCAAAGATTCATGATTCATAAAAATTAGTATATTGTAGCCGACATTTTGGATTAACCATTTTTAATTTCTTATTTTTCGTATGAAATTCGTAATCAGTGACCTCGGAAACACTTAAATACCAAGTTTCATGAAAATACCATTAAAATTAGTATATTCTAGGAGCCATTTAGAATTTTTTATTCCAAATTTGTGACCAGACATCTCCAAAACACTTAAATACTGTGTTATGCAACTCCTATAAAAATTAGTATGTTCTATCCGCCATTTTGGATTCACCATTTTTAATTTCTTTTTTTCGTATGATATTAATTTGTAATCAGTGACCTCAAAAACACTTATATACCAAGTATCATGCAAATTAGTATATTAGAAAAATTAGTATATTCTAGTCCCCATTTTGAATCCACCATTTTAAATTTCTTATTTTTTACACCAAATTCGGGATCAGTGAACATTGTAAAATAGTCTAGTCAACGAATGGTTTATAGCGAACATTGGAAAAAGGTAGAGCATTTTTTTTCAGGAATGTGTTTAGAGTAGTTAGGAGGTAAGATTGCTAAAAGTCCCCGCTCCTAGCTATACAGCTAAGGGTGGTAGGGGGCTGCAAAGGTTACATTTTTGGGTTTCTCAAAAACGGTGGGCTCTAGGAAAAAAATGTTCGTATGAAAATAGAAGCTTATCAAATTTCCTACAAGATTGTTTCTATTCATGTTTTCTTTATTCCTTCTAATTTCGTCAACAAAGAGATTATAAAGAACATAGAAAAGGTTGGAATTTTTTTCTTCAGGAATGTGTTTGGAGTAGTTAGGGAGTAAAAATACTAAAGACCGGGGACTTTTGGTATGTTTGCCTCCTAACTACTCTAAACACATTTCTGAAGAAAAAAATTCCTCCCTCTTTTATGTTTTTTATAACCTCTTTCTTGACTGACTAGAAGGAATAATGAAAATATGAATAGAAATAGTCTTGCAGGAAATTTGATAGTCTTTCATTTTGCTAAGGACAATTTTTTCCCTAAGACCCATGGTTTTCAAGCTATCAGCAAAAACTCCAAAAACGACACCTTTCCACCCCCCTCCCTTTCTTAGCTATGTAGCTAGGAGCGGGGACTTTTAGTATGTTTACCGCATACCTACTCCAAACACATTTCTGAAGAAAAAAATTTCAACCTCTTCTTTGTTCTCTAGAACCTCTTTGTTGACGAGACTAGAGGGAATAAAGAAAACATGAATAGAAACAGTCTTGTAGGAAATTTGATAAGCTTCCATTTTGATGTGAACATTTTTTCCCTAGAACGCACCGTTTTCGAGATATACAAAAATGAAACCTTTCCACCCCCCTCCCACTTTTAGCCGTATAGCTAGGAGCGGGGACTTTTAGTATTTTTACCTCCTAACTAGTCTAAACACATTTCTGAAAAAATATCAAGTACCCTCTTCCATGTTCTCTACACCCCTGTTTTAAGCGTTCGTTGACTAGACTAAAATCACAACAAAGTGTTTGTACAATACACCTTACAACATTAGGTTCCTGATTGTGTAAATTAAGGAGGCCTCTTTGTTCATAATTTTTTGCTATAGTCGAATTTTTTAAAGACTACCGACACGTGACCACCTTGATATGTATAAATAAAGATGAAAACGACTTATTTCTTGAGTTTAATTATTTAATTTAGTTAACACATTTATTGTTAATTATTATTAAATATTTATTTAGAAAATTTATAATTAAATTAATTATTTATTGAATATTTTAAAAGTCACGTGTCGGTAGTCTTTAAAAAATGCGATTATACTCGTAACAATGCTAAAACATTTAAACAAATCAAATTTCCAAATGTAAAACAATAACAAAATTTCTCTTTGAAGTTTTACTGATGAAGTTAAAAAATAAAGGTTCAAATAAAATAAGACAATAATTGGATTTTAATATGTTCATGTAAATGAAAATTGTTTATTTTTGTTATTTTATTATGTTATTTTTGCCAAAGGAAAAAATAACGAGCGATCGTTATTTAGCCACTGTTTTTGCTTGATACTTGAATTATACAAGAAAATAAAAACTTTCCTTACAACGTTTTCCTAAACAATATTTTTAAGCATAAAAATTGTCTATCAAGTATATACAAGAATGAATAAAACTATTATTTTCTAATGCTCTGGTAATTGATAAGATTAAGGTCCGGATGAGGGTCCGGATTATATTTGAGCAAAATGGCCTTACTATAAAAAACTGCATTTTTTTCGATCAAATGGCTGTAAATTTGGCGCAGTACAAAACTCGACAGTTTAAATATACTAATATAATATCCCCATAATTTTCGACAAACTTCTACAATCAGGTCCAGGGACCAAAATAGGATATTTTTTATCTTGAAATTATAGATAAAAATGATTAATAAGAATAAGAAGGGTTAAAATGTTAACACATGACTTTATCTCAAAAAATTATAGATTTTACACAACTTTATATATGGTGACGTCGAAGAAGGTCCATGGAAAACAATTATTTCCTCCCTTGGAGATGGTTTCTATAAGACGTGAATGAGGAAAAATTTAAAAAAAATATAGAAATACCATTGTACCATTATTATTCGAATAAGCAGAGCTGCAGGTCTCATGTAATAAGAAAATAATCGTAAAGAATACGTCCGATTTTACGTTCGGGATGCACCTAAATTATTTTCTTATAACGTGAGACCTGTAGATTTACTTATTATAGACTATGGGTCTAAAACAGAAAAATCGAGGTGACAGTATAATGTTAAATATATTTAGGTCCGCGAAGGCTTTTCTTCGCCGACTCACAGATATGTCATCAGTAATTTTGATTTCTTCAAATTATCAATTTAATACATATTTTTAAATAATAAATTGTCACTCTTATTACTACCTCATATCTCCCCACTTTAATAAAGTACGACCACGTTGAATGACGGACACGCCTATATCGTGCATTTAACAACAAACAATCATCGATGTAGGTTGTAGGTGCATGTAATAATTTTTGAAAATTTTTTCTTCACGCATTGATATCTTCAAATACTTCGTTTAATCTCGACGGGGGTGGCCACTCGTTGATAATAATCTTACGAAGAACAAAAATTGTTGTTCATAGCCTGTTGTAAGTACAACTTGTCACGTCATTAACTAATAATTTAATGATGAGTCCAATTAATTAATGTTGGTTCGATTGCACTTCCGCTGTCACGTTGAAATATACGCTTGAAATTGCTTGAGGTTATTGTTTGGGAAATTAATTGTGACTGTATTTGTGGCAATGCATAGATTTATTTATAAGAAAACATTTCGATTACCAGCAATCCTATGAGGAAAGTTTTTATAAAATGTTATTATCAACTGTAATAACCCTAGGGCATTGATAACAACCGAAATAATCTTGTCATATCTTGAAAGTACATTTTTAAAAACACCCCGACGCGAAGCGGAGGGGTGTTTTTCCAAAAAAATGTACTTGATGAGGATTCATCAATGCCCGAGGGATATTCAACGAGATAATTTTTTTTAAATTTAAATTTAACGTCAAAAGTGACAATTCGTTGAATTTTAAACGATATCGCGTCGGCAGAGCAATTGAAAATTACCCTAGGGTGATTGTCAGTTGAAGTTTTATGTGATTGGATAAAAATGAACATGTGACTGAAAATTGTAAAATATGATTGGCTGTGTATATGAAAAAAAAAATTATCGACATAATAATTTGATTTTTAAGACCACTCCCAAGATAGTATCTAGAGATTTACCTACTTCACAAATACAAAATTTTCTGAAAAATAAAATCCGTAATAATAAATCTGTTTTCCCGGAAAATATACATATTAATTGCCATATTGCTACAAAAGCTGCTTATACTAGCTTATTTTCTATTATTATGTATAATATACATATTTTTAAATGTATAATATTGAGATTGAAAACTCACTTCAATAATTTAAGAGCTCAACAGCATTAGGTAGATGATTTAAAAGGGAGTTTTCAATATAATAATATAAATTGAATAATTTATATAATATTTTTATATTTACCTACGCTTTTTAACTTTGTGATAAAAGAAATTGCGTAATTAATTAGTTATTATATCAGTGCTAATGTTCATCTAACGTTAAGTGTTAAACTTAATTGAGCTTTAAGAACCGGCAGAACATAACCATAACTCACGTGTCACTCAAACATTCCATCCTGATTTATTTAAGTCATTACTTACTTTACTTGATAAATAAGTAATAGATAAACATTTAATAAAGCAACAATTAATTTTCATATTAAAGTTTCTCTATAATTTAGAAAATGAAGAATTAATACTTAATTTTTTTTCTTTACCTGCACGTGACCAACTTAATATTTTTATGAATTCACATGAGAATGACGTAGGTATTTATTGACTTTAGTTAATTTCATTGTTAATTATTATTAAATATTTATTTAGTGAATTATTATTTAATTAATTATCGAATTATTTATGGAGTAGGTACCTATTAAAAAAGTCACGTGTCGGTAAAGAAAAAAAATTCAGGTTTACTTATTTTTTTTGCTCAGAAATAAAAACTTCTTCTGTATACCTTTCAAAGATGAGAGGCTTGAATCCCGAAAACGCTATCAGTTGGCATTTTATTAATTTCAGTGTCTATTTGGTCTAAATTGAATACACAAGAGCACCACAATTGGTACTAATGTGCTGTTGGAAGCCCTATAAGAAGGCTGTTACTTTATTATTAGACAATCAATTCGAAAATGCAAAAATATAATAAGTGGTTTATATAAAATTAAGAAGTTTTAGTAACTAGCTACATCTAGGTATAACTGAAAGTTTTAGAGGTCTTCTTCTTCGTAAGATAGGACTGAGCTTTGCTCTTTTCTAAACCAAGATTCACTAAAGCTGTCGATTTCTAAACACTTGCAAGATAACTTCCGGCCTCCTTTTGAAGTGCATGGAGACGCTGAACCAGATAACCAAAGATAATGTCCTTAGCCTTAGCTGGGTCAAAGAACATCAAGGAAATAAGGGTAACGGAAAAGCAGATAAGCTAAAGGTTCAAAAAGTCTTCCCTGTAGCCCTAAACCAATCATAAAATCAGCCTTAAAAACTCTCGATGCCATCCTTAAGAACCGCATGCTCGTCTAATACACACTACAAGATGAACAAATAATGCAAGCTGTCGCCAGAGTAAAAACTCCATACCAGCTCCCTCCAGAAAGCTTGCAAACTACTGTCTAAAACTGTCCCGAGTTAATCTTAGAACAATTGCAGGGATACTCACGGGACACTGTCGGCTTTATAAGCAGCTTCACACACTGGGAATAGTAGATAATTCCAGATGTTGAGCATGCGATCACGAAGACGAAACCGCTGAACATGTGCGTTGTCAGTGTCCAGCTCTAGCGTCCACAAAAGGATCCGTATTGGAAGACACGGCTCAACATTCTGGCTCAACATGGCTAGAAAAAGCGCCAGTCCTCTTTCCAGAGTTTTGGAGTACATTCTAAAAGTGGGATGGCTTGGGACCTGATGGGCCTGTGGACGCTGCTTGGAGGTTGTACCATGGGCCCAAATAAGTGGCCTAAGTGCTGGGTGCTTGTTCCCCTTCCACTACTAATCCAGATCCAGATCCAGCTATCGAATTTGTTAGTGATTCCCAATACTGATCGATTATAAAGAACTATTAAACGCCTACCAACACTCGTTGAGACAACCCCTATCCATATACATTTTTAATTTTATCGACTGATGAGGTTATTGATTTTACTATTATAACATATCTGAAAATATCGAAAAACATATAATTCGTAGCTCATAAATTTTTCACTACCCATAAAAATAAACGAAAAGGTAATTAACTAAATAAAATAAATAAATAATTCAGCATTATATTCAATACATAATCCGTTTTATTTCACATATCACATCCTAAAAGTATAAATAAATTTTTATTGCACGAATTTGATTATTCTATCAGACAGTTTTTTTTAACCAATTGAACATTTTATGTACTACTTGAATATAAGTAAAGCGAAACGATTTCGATATCACTCAAGAGACAACCAGTAGCTGCTGTAGAATCAACTACTTTTGAATTCAAGCACAGAAACTTGTTTTCACTCAAAAAGTGTGAAAAGTAATAAAAAATGGTAATTTTTTCTCCAATAAAATAAATAATAGAAAATTTAAAATGTTAATTATACTTTTAAGAATAAAATTTGTGTTGAACTTCGCAATCAGCTTCAACTTAGTTAGAGACGTGTTGTAAAAGTATTCAAGATGTAAAGCATGACAAGATTGAAAATGTAAGAAAAATAATCTTTTTTAGGATGAATGATGAAATCAATGATTTTTATACCCAATTTAATACAAATGAGATATAAAGTAAAAGTTTATTCAAAATATCCCACTCAGATTCACCAAAATCCTACAAAATATCACACTTAAAATCGCAAAAAATAAGACAGTTTCGAACAAGTTAGATAATATCTTTGTAAGCTCTTTGGGGGTGGAAGTGGATTCAAATGTGTTTGTGAAATTCCATATTATCTTATATGCTGAAAATGGTTAAATATTTATTATTTAAGGATTTTAGTATCATTATTATCTTAAAACACCATACTATAGTAAATAATATGGAATTATGAAAGAAGCCATCGGATACTTTGCGTGTAAATATAGCTGTTTTAGTCTAACGTGCTTGTATGTGTAAGCTTATTTAGCTAATTTTAAGCTTTACTTTTACTATCGGGCCTCTGAAACCCTATTTCAGTAATTTTTTATATCCAAAAGACCCAAGAATACTACGTAACAGTCAAAAACCCACTTACATAAAAAAATTAGGAAGTAAAAAATTAGCTCAGAATTTCACCTTAATACGTCTGAAAATCACTCTTTTGAATAATTCCCTCACAGGTGCTTCCGGAACTTGATACAAATATCTCTTTCAAGCTATTATTAATGATCAAAAAGAACTCGTGCCAAAGCTATAAAACTATAATCACTCCAAGATTTAAGACCAACATTTACACGTAATTTTGCCATCGTAATGATAGAATACTAATTTTGCGCATCCATAAATTTTCATATAAAAATGCTATAAATATACCTTCGTGTAGCTTAAAAAACAAATAAAAGTGTTAACAAAATATAAATTTAAAACTAAGTAATCCAATTAACTTTTGAGATAAAAGCAAGAAGTATTTAAGTTTAAAATAGGTAAAACAATAGCGTATATGAGTGTTTTGTAAATTTTTGTTTACAACACAATATAATTTAATGAAAAATGTTGATTTTCTTAACATTTCTCATAACGCAATTTTCCTTTTTCTTTTTACGCGACAACATTTTAGTACTTCGTAATATAAGCTCGACACATTTATTTCTCTTAATGCAACATAAATGCATTCAAGTTTTATGAGGTGTAGACAAATAATTTCTCCTCGTTTACTCATTTAGATTTATGTAGAACTATCCCGAGCTTTCGTAAGCTGTTAAAAGGAACGGCTTTAATACAAAAGCAAAAAAAACAGAATCAAACTTTGAAGAAGTTTCATTAAGGTACGTGATTCCTAAATAAAACAAAAAGAGCTCTCGAAAATTTTCCTGAGTAGTTTCAATTAATTATTTTTCCTTATTAAAGAGAAATAGTTTTGTAAAGTTTAAAAAAAATAAACAATGCTGCTTCTTGAACTCTATTTGGATAACATTTTCAATATGCTCATAGTTAGCTACTAAATGGGAATTCTGTCCATCCTTTTGACATGCATGAATAGTTTAACATGTATAGGTAACCCTTTTAAGGTTTCTCTTTCCTTTGAAAACGCTTTTAATGGAAATAAAGTTTCAAAAAGCAACCTTTTAGTAGAGACGCTTATTATAACAAATTCGACAAATTTATCTTATAATCGCTCTAAATAAACTTACTAAACTGTTATAAAATGAATCTTAAATCTAGAAATACCTTCATTACAACCCCTCAAAAGCTAAGTCTTGAAAACACAATATTTTAAAAAAATTCAAAATCACTTTCAAAATGCATAACAGCCATCCTACTGAAGATAAATTTTTTCAGATCCACGATTAAGAGTAGTCTTTTTAGAGCCTTATTATCCAAATATTTTAAATCTAGAAATGCCCTAACCATATTTATTCAAGCGCGAATAATGAATAACACAAAATTTTTGATAATATCGAAACTACCTCAAAGTACAATCACGACGGTCAGACTGACGATAAATATTTTAAATATTATACATGTATACCAAAAAGTTATCTTCATCAAGTCCTGTTAACAAAATAATTTTAAGTCTAGGAGTGCCCTAATTACAGCCCCTCAAAATGAAAACTTAAAATCACAAAATTTTTCATAAACTCAGAACAACTTTCAAAGTACAATCACGTTGGATCTACTAGTGATAAAATTCTTAAATATCGCACATGTATTCCCAAAAGTGGTCTTTAAAAACTCTATTTATCAAAATAATTTTAAATCTAGTAATGCTTTAATAACAGCTCCTCAAAGTGAAAAATGGAAAATCACAAAAGTTTTTATAACATCAAAACTACCTCAAAGTACAATCACGACGGTCAGACTGGTGGTAAAAATTTTAAATATTGCACATGTGTACCAAAAAGTTATCTTTATCAAGTCCTGTTATCAAAATAATTTTAAGTCTAGGAGTGCCCTAATTACAGCCCCTCAAAAAGAAAACTAAAAATCACAAAATTTTTAATAAACTCAGAACTACTTTCAAAGTATAATCACGTTGGTTCTACTAGTGATATAATTCTTAAATATTGCACATGTATTCCCAAAAGTGGTCTTTAAAAATTCCATTTAACAAAATAATTTTAAATCTAGGAATGCCCTAATAACAGTCCCTCAAAGTGAAAAATGAAAAATTACAAAAGTTTTTATAACATCAAAACTACCTCAAAGTACAATCACGACGGTCAGACTGACTATAAATATTTTACATATTACACATGTATACCAAAAAGTTATCTTTATCAAGTCCTTTTATCAAAATAATTTTAAGTCTAGGAGTGCCCTAATTACAGCCCCTCAAAATGGAAACTAAAAATCACAAAATTTTTCATAAACTCAGAACAACGTTCAAAGTACAATTACGTTGGTTCTACTAGTGATAAAATTCATAAATATTGCACATGTATTCCCAAAAGTGGCCTCAAAAACATAATTTATCAAAATAATTTTAAATCTAGGAATGCCCTAACAACTCTTCAAAGTGAAAAACGAAAAATCACAAAAGTTTTTTTAACATCAAAATTACTTCAAAGTACAATCACGACGGTCAGACTGGTGGTAAAAATTTTAAATATTGCACATGTATACCAAAAAGTTATCTTTATCAAGTCCTGTTATCAAAATAATTTTAAGTCTAGGAATGCGCTAATTACAGCCCCTTAAAATCAAACTTAAAATCAGAAAATTTTTCATAAACTCGGAACAACTTTCAAAGTAGAATTACGTTGGTTCTACTAGTGATAAAATTCTTAAATATTGCACATGTATTCCCAAAAGTGGTCTTTAAAAACATAATTTATCAAAATAATTTTAAATCTAGGAATGCCCTAATAACAGCTCCTCAAAGTGAAAAATGAAAAATCACAAAAGTTTTTATAACATCAAAATTACTTCAAAGTACAATCACGACGGTCAGACTGGTGGTAAAAATTTTAAATATTGCACATGTATACCAAAAAGTTATCTTTATCAAGTCCTGTTATCAAAATAATTTTAAGTCTAGGAGTGCGCTAATTACAGCCCCTTAAAATCAAACTTAAAATCAGAAAATTTTTCATAAACTCGGAACAACTTTCAAAGTAGAATTACGTTGGTTCTACTAGTGATAAAATTCTTAAATATTGCACATGTATTCCCAAAAGTGGTCTTTAAAAACATAATTTATCAAAATAATTTTAAATCTAGGAATGCCCTAATAACAGCTCCTCAAAGTGAAAAATGAAAAATCACTAAAGTTTTTATAAGATCAAAATTACGTCAAAGTACAATCACGTCAGTCCGACGGGCGATAAAAATTTTAATATTGCACATGTATACCAAAATGTTATCTTTATCAAGTCTATAAACTATATTTAAAAAAATGTATCATTAACATCTTCAGAGTAATGGCGTCGGGGTAAGTTTTTTTAAATATCAAGGGGGTTATTTTTTGGTATTTTCTGAAAGAGCATTTCATTCTGATTTAAGACATGTGTTACAAATAGGGATTTCGATTTTAAAAAATTTAAAAATCTTGGGATTTCCAATGAAAATGAATATGGAAATTTTTACTAAAAGTTTTCCAAATGCACTTCTAAGAAGAAAAAACTGTTAGTGGAGAAGGAAAACTCACAAATTTACTTTTCTTAAGCGAGAAATAACGAGATGTTACTCTAATAAAAAGTTAATCATTTTTTATTAGCATTGAAATAGGTAACCTAAACAGTTGAATTATTTTACTTTTTTTAATGGAAAATTTGATTTGTAGTACATGGCTGAAATCAGAATAAAATGATCTTTCAGAAAATACCGAAAAATGACCCCCTTGCTATTTAAAAAAAATTGATCCCGACGTCCCGAAAAACTTGAAAAATGCCCATTTACTTTTTTAGCGCAATCACGGCTTTCCTGTCACTTATTGCATACGTCTAAAATTTCCGTTTTAACTTGTAATGTTCTAACTAGAAAATAAGGGTTGTAGAAACTATGATTTTTTGTATTCCAATCTTCTCCACAAACAAACGACTTTGTTACTCAAGTGACTCAAGTTTTACAAAATGACATCAATTGAACCTCTGAAATGTAGCTAAAGCTACCTAACACACTCAAAAGATTTTATTTATTCCCCAAATTAAACTTTCTACTTTGACACCCAGACTTTAATCAATAGTTAGCATTCAATATTACCCTTAATTACTAAAGTTTGTTTTTGTTTACATAGGAAACAAGATAACTTTGACGTATTTGTATTGATAATGATATGTTAAATTGAGGTTCCATAAGCGTAGGCATCTCGACTCTAGATTTTCGTGTAATGCAATGTAACAAGCAAGAAACTACATAATAGTTTAAAAGTTTTTGGCATTCGCAATAGAAACTAATTGAAATCAAATATTACATTGGGGTAGTACGCGCGTACTAGGACCCTTTATTGTTTGACGCTCCTTAACCTGGAGCGTATACAAAGAAGCGCGGTTTAATCCATTCCAATGGGCTTACGTAGAAATTTAAAGTGAATTAATTATGTAATAAGACATATTGAAGATACGAGTACGAGTTCATGAAAGCCCTTTTAGATCAAAAATTTAAATTCACCTAATCCAATCTGTCTCGGTAGTAATCTTAACATCATGATCAAGGGTGTTAAACTTGTGGGGTCCCACAAATTACAGTACATTAACAAGCATCTTTGAGAAAAATAATTAATGAAAGTACTATAGATAAAGATTTTACAAAAGTATCCAAACCCGAAAGAAAACTCTGTTAATAAAGTTGTAAATACACATTGAGTTATTAATTATTATCATTTTACAATTTTTTTTAATTCTCGTGGAATGCTCGTCGGTACACAAACAAAGGTTATATTTGAAACTATGGAATTCTAATAATGCCGATTTAAAGTTTGACGCTTCAAAGTTTGAGTAACGAAGCCACAGACTTCATATAAAATATGATATTTTGATACCATCACGTATAAAAATGTACAGATCAATGAGACACCGATAGAACGTAATAATATTTTTGTTTTATTTTTAAATTAATTATAATCAGTTTCGCTTGGTGTTGTAAAACTATACAGTGTGTCAATTTAAAAAGGAGTCATGGGTTATAACTCCGAAACTGTAAAATATGTCAAAAATTGCTCAGAACTGTTTTTATAGTATACAGGGGGAACTAAAATGACGTATACTAAGTAATGCATCTTCAGCTACCCTATGGACTTCAGCCAACGGAACTAAAAAATCTAAAATGGCAACCCTCTTGTGATATATCGTTGGAAAGCTCTTAAAAATCCCTTTACCGTGGTACCAGCATAAGCTGGTTTTTTAAAATTTAGATTGAAGTTCCAGAAATCTTTGAAACTAGGCAAACAGAGAGTCTAACTCCAGTCAAAAGTGCCAGCAGTTGAAATTAATTGTCCATAGAACTAGTACAATTTTGACTTTCTCATAGAAATAATAAAGCAATGGCAATTATTTGGAAACTTTAGGAAATTATTGGTTTTAAAGGGTTTTAAGAGAAGTGTAATTTTTTAAAAGTATTATTTGAATCAGTGAAAATTTCTAAATTACCAAACTTTCCTTATAATATGGCACTATTAATAAAGTTAACTTGAAACTTTTCTTACTTTTGCCTACATTTATTTGTAAAGTTTGCACCAACGAACTGTTATTATTTAAGATAAAAAAGTCGACGACCTGTAAAAGTAAATTCAATAATAGCTTTTCATAAAATTTTCTTAATCAAATAAGTTCACAAATAATTTACTTTTTCGAATAATTCGATTGTTAGAACTTTGAATACATTTTTGACTTGAAACAATGAAACGATGAGCGTAGTAATAAATTTTTTTAAAAGCTTTTTTATTAGAAATAAAAAATAATAGAAAAGTATAAAATTTATATCTGAAGAATACCTTGTTTTAATATCGATATAACACGAATCTTATTTTAATCATTAATAGAATATAAGTAAATGCGTTTATCCCCTGATAAATGGCCAAAGACATGCCTCAATCCTAAGAGAGATGGAAGAACACTTAGTATGGTGTCTGACAAAATAACCAAACCATTATACCATCAAAAAAAGTTATGGAATAAACATTCCGACAAAGGAAGATGGGAATGCAAGGCAGTCAAAATGAATGCACTTGTATTCTACACAGACGGCTCTAAAAACCCAACAGAAACAGGAGCTAGAATCATCGGAGACGGCAGCTTGACGTTACGTTCGAAGGCATAGATTGATGGGTCTGGACCAAAATACTGCAAATTTTATGTTAAGAATAGGTCAACTTTCTCTTGTAAATTTTCTCATTTTATGTTAAAAACAGGTCAACTTTCTCTTGTAAAGCTTGACGTTACGTTCGAAGGCATAGATTGATGGGCCTGAACCAAAATACTGCACATTTTATGTTAAAAACAGGTCAACTTTCTCTTGTAAAGCTTGACGTTACGTTCGAAGGCATAGATTGATGGGCCTGGACCAAAATACTGCACATTTTATGTTAAAAATAGGTCAACTTTCTCTTGTAAAGCTTGACGTTACGTTCGAAGGCATAGATTGATGGGCCTGAACCAAAATACTGCACATTTTATGTTAAAAATAGGTCAACTTTCTCTTGTAAAGCTTGACGTTACGTTCGAAGGCATAGATTGATGGGCCTGAACCAAAATACTGCACATTTTATGTTAAAAATAGGTCAACTTTCTCTTGTAAAGCTTGACGTTACGTTCGAAGGCATAGATTGATGGGTCTGGACCAAAATACTGCAAATTTTATGTTAAGAATAGGTCAACTTTCTCTTGTAAATTTTCTCATTTTATGTTAAAAACAGGTCAACTTTCTCTTGTAAAGCTTGACGTTACGTTCGAAGGCATAGATTGATGGGCCTGAACCAAAATACTGCACATTTTATGTTAAAAATAGGTAAACTTTCTCTTGTAAAGCTTGACGTTACGTTTGAAGGCATAGATTGATGGGCCTGAACCAAAATACTGCACATTTTATGTTAAAAACAGGTCAACTTTCTCTTGTAAAGCTTGACGTTACGTTCGAAGGCATAGATTGATGGGCCTGTACCAAAATACTGCACATTTTATGTTAAAAATAGGTCAACTTTCTCTTGTAAAGCTTGACGTTACGTTCGAAGGCATAGATTGATGTGCCTGAACCAAAATACTGCACATTTTATGTTAAAAATAAGTCAACTTTCTCTTGTAAAGCTTGACGTTACGTTCGAAGGCATAGATTGATGGGCCTGAACCAAAATACTGCACATTTTATGTTAAAAACAGGTCAACTTTCTCTTGTAAAGCTTGACGTTACGTTCGAAGGCATAGATTGATGGGCCTGAACCAAAATACTGCACATTTTATGTTAAAAACAGGTCAACTTTCTCTTGTAAAGCTTGACGTTACGTTCGAAGGCATAGATTGATGGGCCTGGACCAAAATACTGCACATTTTATGTTAAAAATAGGTCAACTTTCTCTTGTAAAGCTTGACGTTACGTTCGAAGGCATAGATTGATGGGCCTGGACCAAAATACTGCACATTTTATGTTAAAAATAGGTCAACTTTCTCTTGTAAAGCTTGACGTTACGTTCGAAGGCATAGATTGATGGGCCTGAACCAAAATACTGCACATTTTATGTTAAAAACAGGTCAACTTTCTCTTGTAAAGCTTGACGTTACGTTCGAAGGCATAGATTGATGGGCCTGGACCAAAATACTGCACATTTTATGTTAAAAACAGGTCAACTTTCTCTTGTAAAGCTTGACGTTACGTTCGAAGGCATAGATTGATGGGCCTGAACCAAAATACTGCACATTTTATGTTAAAAATAGGTCAACTTTCTCTCGTAAAGCTTGACGTTACGTTCGAAGGCATAGATTGATGGGTCTGGACCAAAATACTGCAAATTTTATGTTAAGAATAGGTCAACTTTCTCTTGTAAATTTTCTCATTTTATGTTAAAAACAGGTCAACTTTCTCTTGTAAAGCTTGACGTTACGTTCGAAGGCATAGATTGATGGGCCTGAACCAAAATACTGCACATTTTATGTTAAAAATAGGTCAACTTTCTCTTGTAAAGCTTGACGTTACGTTTGAAGGCATAGATTGATGGGCCTGAACCAAAATACTGCACATTTTATGTTAAAAACAGGTCAACTTTCTCTTGTAAAGCTTGACGTTACGTTCGAAGGCATAGATTGATGGGCCTGGACCAAAATACTGCACATTTTATGTTAAAAATAGGTCAACTTTCTCTTGTAAAGCTTGACGTTACGTTCGAAGGCATAGATTGATGGGCCTGAACCAAAATACTGCACATTTTATGTTAAAAACAGGTCAACTTTCTCTTGTAAAGCTTGACGTTACGTTCGAAGGCATAGATTGATGGGTCTGAACCAAAATACTGCACATTTTATGTTAAAAACAGGTCAACTTTCTCTTGTAAAGCTTGACGTTACGTTCGAAGGCATAGATTGATGGGCCTGAACCAAAATACTGCACATTTTATGTTAAAAATAGGTCAACTTTCTCTTGTAAAGCTTGACGTTACGTTCGAAGGCATAGATTGATGGGCCTGAACCAAAATACTGCACATTTTATGTTAAAAACAGGTCAACTTTCTCTTGTAAAGCTTGACGTTACGTTCGAAGGCATAGATTGATGGGCCTGAACCAAAATACTGCACATTTTATGTTAAAAACAGGTCAACTTTCTCTTGTAAAGCTTGACGTTACGTTCGAAGGCATAGATTGATGGGCCTGAACCAAAATACTGCACATTTTATGTTAAAAACAGGTCAACTTTCTCTTGTAAAGCTTGACGTTACGTTCGAAGGCATAGATTGATGGGCCTGGACCAAAATACTGCACATTTTATGTTAAAAATAGGTCAACTTTCTCTTGTAAAGCTTGACGTTACGTTCGAAGGCATAGATTGATGGGCCTGGACCAAAATACTGCACATTTTATGTTAAAAATAGGTCAACTTTCTCTTGTAAAGCTTGACGTTACGTTCGAAGGCATAGATTGATGGGCCTGAACCAAAATACTGCACATTTTATGTTAAAAACAGGTCAACTTTCTCTTGTAAAGCTTGACGTTACGTTCGAAGGCATAGATTGATGGGCCTGGACCAAAATACTGCACATTTTATGTTAAAAGTAGGTCAACTTTCTCTTGTAAAGCTTGACGTTACGTTCGAAGGCATAGATTGATGGGCCTGAACCAAAATACTGCACATTTTATGTTAAAAATAGGTCAACTTTCTCTTGTAAAGCTTGACGTTACGTTCGAAGGCATAGATTGATGAACCTAAACCAAAATACTGCACATTTTATGTTAAAAACAGGTCAACTTTTTCTTGTAAAGCTTGACGTTACGTTCGAAGGCATAGATTGATGGGCCTGGACCAAAATACTGCACATTTTATGTTAAAAATAGGTCAACTTCCTCTTGTAAAGCTTGACGTTACGTTCGAAGGCATAGATTGATGGGCCTGGACCAAAATACTGCACATTTTATGTTAAAAATAGGTCAACTTTCTCTTGTAAAGCTTGACGTTACGTTCAAAGGCATAGATTGATGGGCCTGGACCAAAATACTGCACATTTTATGTTAAAAACAGGTCAAGTTTCTCTTGTAAAGCTTGACGTTACGTTCGAAGGCATAGATTGATGGGCCTGGACCAAAATACTGCACATTTTATGTTAAAAACAGGTCAAGTTTCTCTTGTAAAGCTTGACGTTACGTTCGAAGGCATAGATTGATGGGCCTGGACCAAAATACTGCACATTTTATGTTAAAAACAGGTCAAGTTTCTCTTGTAAAGCTTGACGTTACGTTCGAAGGCATAGATTGATGGGCCTGGACCAAAATACTGCACATTTTATGTTAAAAACAGGTCAAGTTTCTCTTGTAAAGCTTGACGTTACGTTCGAAGGCATAGATTGATGGGTCTGGACCAAAATACTGCACATTTTATGTTAAAAATAGGTCAACTTTCTCTTGTAAAGCTTGACGTTACGTTCAAAGGCATAGATTGATGGGTCTGGACCAAAATACTGCACATTTTATGTTAAAAACAGGTCAAGTTTCTCTTGTAAAGCTTGACGTTACGTTCGAAGGCATAGATTGATGGGCCTGGACCAAAATACTGCACATTTTATGTTAAAAACAGGTCAAGTTTCTCTTGTAAAGCTTGACGTTACGTTCGAAGGCATAGATTGATGGGTCTGGACCAAAATACTGCACATTTTATGTTAAAAATAGGTCAACTTTCTCTTGTAAAGCTTGACGTTACGTTCAAAGGCATAGATTGATGGGTCTGGACCAAAATACTGCACATTTTATGTTAAAAACAGGTCAAGTTTCTCTTGTAAAGCTTGACGTTACGTTCGAAGGCATAGATTGATGGGTCTGGACCAAAATACTGCACATTTTATGTTAAAAATAGGTCAACTTTCTCTTGTAAAGCTTGACGTTACGTTCAAAGGCATAGATTGATGGGTCTGGACCAAAATACTGCACATTTTATGTTAAAAACAGGTCAAGTTTCTCTTGTAAAGCTTGACGTTACGTTCGAAGGCATAGATTGATGGGCCTGGACCAAAATACTGCACATTTTATGTTAAAAACAGGTCAAGTTTCTCTTGTAAAGCTTGACGTTACGTTCGAAGGCATAGATTGATGGGTCTGGACCAAAATACTGCACATTTTATGTTAAAAATAGGTCAACTTTCTCTTGTAAAGCTTGACGTTACGTTCAAAGGCATAGATTGATGGGTCTGGACCAAAATACTGCACATTTTATGTTAAAAACAGGTCAAGTTTCTCTTGTAAAGCTTGACGTTACGTTCGAAGGCATAGATTGATGGGCCTGGACCAAAATACTGCACATTTTATGTTAAAAACAGGTCAAGTTTCTCTTGTAAAGCTTGACGTTACGTTCGAAGGCATAGATTGATGGGCCTGGACCAAAATACTGCACATTTTATGTTTAAAATAGGTCAACTTTCTCTTGTAAAGTTTGACGTTACCTTATAGGGCTTATAATAGGCCTTAGCGAGACTAACCCTGTATAAAAGCGCCCTGATAATAAAATAAGTTAATGGTGCGGCGTATTATTTTCCGTTTAATCAAAACTTTCTCACTACAAATAGGACAATTTGATTCTACAATTCTGGTGAACTTTCTGTCTCTCGAGTTTTCTCTTAAAATCCATGGAAGTTTGACAAATCATACAAAGTGTAATCATAATAAAGTTTAAACATTTTACTTATAATAAACTTGAAGGCCAAATTAAATGTTATTTATACAATTAATTTTTAAAATGTGTAAAATATTTAATTAACAATAAATATTGAATTTGTAATAATATCCGTAGTAGCTTTTAACTTCTTGTAAACAAAATTTACTTTAAAATGGGAAAGAAATTCGAATGTCACCCTCCACAGAGTGGTATTCGGTGGGTAAATAATGTGTAGAGAAAATTAAACGTGAAAATAGAAAATAAAAAGTGTCTCAAACTAAAAGTTCACCTTTACGAACACCCGTACAGACAGACAGGCTTTGTCAACATTTTCTTTGCATTTTTGAACTCAGGGAGGCACAAAATTAATTTATTTTAAAGTTAACGAGGTATACAAAAAAGTAAAATTAAAAGAAATTCTACAAGCCTAGTGGAAAAGAGAAAACCTATTTTATGTGGTCATAATAATTAAACTGTAGGCAGAGAAAATTTGTGCTCTGAATACATAATAAAAATTTTGTGGTTACCTATTTACTTGTTTAAAACGAATCAACTGCTTTACAAACAGAGGGCAAAATTCCTCTATAAAGTAGGTACATACGCGTACTATCAAAAAAGTGAAAAATATTCGTTGCTGGTAAAAAAATAAAAAAGTTTTCACAAAACACATTTGGAAAAATTAAAATTGTTAAAAATTAAATTATTAAAAAAAATCGCTTACATTTATTGTCATTTCTTGCAAATCCATTGTGAAGAATCGTTATCCTGAAGCAAACAAAATGTGTTAAAATCATAAGAAAGTTTTTCACCAATCCACTAACAAATTCATAAAAGTTGTATTTTGAAACACTTTTAATCGCCCTTTTAATTAACACACTAATAATACATTTAAAAAACTTGTTAAAACTACGAGCAGTTTAAGTCTTTGATTGATTTGTCTAACTAAAATAAATATGTTGTAACAAATCGACTCTAGCACCAAATGGCGAGTTTCCTTGAAAAATTCCGCGATAAAATTTTTATCAACTGCTCACGTGCAACGTGTAATTTGCATAAAATTAAAACTTTTAATTTTATTAAGGTAAATATTATTTTACTTAAATCTCATTATTATAATAATTATTGCATACAAAGTGATTCAAACATTATTAAAAACAAATTATACATTTATTTTTATGTAGACACAACTGGAGCTAGTTATGCAGTGGTATTTTGTTCCAAACATTGAGGCGGATACTCCCAGTTATTTATTGTAAGAGTTACGTAAATAATTTTAATAATTTCATATTAACATTAAAACAATAGAACATGAAAAATTTCAGAAGAACAATCAACATGTCCAACATTTTAAATCGAACAAATTTATATAATATTTTGACTTTCGAAAAGTAGGCGAAATTGTTCTAATACGATTCGTTTTCAATTTGATTAAACTGGTCGATTCTAAGAAAATCAATTACTGTGTGTATGATTGTAAGATATACAAATTATTATCTAGAACATCAGGATTGAGGCAGTTTAACCACAGCAGCGAGCAGTTACAAAGCAGCCGAGGTTTCGATCCCAAATTATCACAAATACTCGATTTACCATTAATTTATCAATTCAGCATTGACTACTAGAAAGGAAGGCTTTTGAAAGAAAATAATACTGTTGTATTTTCAGTTCTAATGAATTCATACCTATTTCCGCATAGCTTATTACACCACTTAAGATCGGTTAAAAAAATAGTAAGTACAGATGAGCAAAGAAAGACTAACAAGTTGAGATTGTATACAGAGTGTAACAAATTTGACCCTAAGCATTGCAATCTCACTTATTAGTAAAGATAGAATGTTGCCAAGCTCATCGCAACTTGAATGTGAAAGTTCCTGGCTTAGTAATGAGGATATTTAACGG
The DNA here is from genome assembly GCA_963924605.1 of Malthinus seriepunctatus. NCBI lineage: Eukaryota > Metazoa > Arthropoda > Insecta > Coleoptera > Cantharidae > Malthinus > Malthinus seriepunctatus. The sequence goes on from OZ004600.1 coordinate 15,809,718, forward strand.
AACAAGATAATAACATAAACGAGACCAAAAACTGTAAAAATAAGTAGAGGAAGACCTAGGACAAGACCAAGAGATGGCATATAGATAGTGGCTAAAGGAACGTGGGAACAGATGTAACAGCACAAGCCATCATTTCAAAGTAATATCTGATTTAATTATTTTTTTATCAATTAAAAAGTGAACCCCCGAGTTTCTTTTACGAGAGATCAAGCATCTTTCGTTCTCTACGATAGTTTGGCTGATTTGATTATTCTTTTTTATCAATTAAAAAGACAAATTCAGCTGTCAATTAAATACCAACCCTTAACTGACATTACAAGTACCCAAAAAGTCAAAAGCTAGTGTGTAAGACTCCCGTGTGAAATGGATGCATGTATGTTCCTCGAGGCACACGTTTGGGACCTCTATTTTTACTCTTTTTGTAAACATTTGTTTACACATCAACTTTAATGAGTTTTTTAATATCTAGGCTAGGGACTTTCTCTAAGGGCACCGCCTCCATTAACTTTTTCAGTTAACACAACGCTTCCGGTTAAACCAGAAATTACTAAAGTATCAAAATTTTTAGGGACACTTTGTATATTTTTTAATATTTTGGAAGCTCGTAAAATTAGCTTTCTGAGAATATCAAATTAAATTTTAATGAATAAAAAAACAAAATTACGAGATATGACAAACGGGAAAAAGTTCCTCGTATGGCCACATCCGTTGTTTTTCATACACATATTGGGTTGGAAAGGAGCAACACATGGGAATTTTTGTCCTAATCTAATTCCTCGCCTGATTGTCATATCAAAAATTAAAAAAAAATATTTGCCTCAGGGTACGACAGCCCTGAGCCTATTTCATATTGTATGATAAGATAAATCTTAAAATCCTATATTTGGGTTTAGAATTCTTCGGTTACCGTTACGGGAAATAATAATTAGACACAAAAATTTTTGATACCTTTACAGAAGAATACTTCTTATTTCAGTCCAACTGATTAGTGATTGTTAATGTTCGATATTTATTAATTGTATAATTAATTGAACAGTGGAAATTCTGACTCAATTCTGTCCACCGAACAAATGCAGCTTAGCCACTTCCCACAAAATTCTGTGAAATAAGGGTGACGCATATCAATTTTTGTGTGAGTGTTATAAACCGATTTTTCAAAATGTGTTAAGTGATTATTGGGAAACCTTTTAACGTAGATTTCTGTGGCGCTTGTGCATTTTCGAGTTATTACATTAACTTAACCTTTTTTAAATATAAACCATAGACGGCTATGACTTCATTAAATAGAGTATTTTTTTCTATTTTTAATGATACTAGATCATAAATGCGCGCTATACGCGTTCTTTCTCTCTCTCTCTCTCTCTCTCTCTCTCTCTCTCTCATACACACACAGATGACAGATAGGTTGTTAGGTGACCCCCCTGACATACGACATGAGAGTTGAAATGATATATGGATGGCATGACAGATGAATTCCCCTGACATATGAAATGATAGATGAAATGAAATAAGGCATATGACATCTATCAATCTAATTTATCATCTCCTTCTGTCAATCTCATCTGTCATTTCATCCTATCTGTTAATGTCATCTGACATTTCATCCTATCGGTCAATCTAATCTGTCAGTTTCATCTGTCAATCTCGTCTGTCGTTTAAACTCATCTGTCATATCTCATATGTCATATAATTTCATCTGTCAATCTCATCTGTATTTATTCTCATCTGTCATCTCATTCTATCTGACACATCATATCTCATAGGTCAATCTTGTTCTTTTTCCCTCGCTCTCTCTCGCTCTGATTGACAGATCATTTTCTTCTCTATATCTGTCTACTTCGGACCTTACTTGTGCATTCCTTATGGCATGCACCAGTTTGAGTGAAAAACACGATATAATAACAATAAACAAATAAACTGACAGGTAGTTTATCTGGGAGTTAAGTTGTAAAAAACATTACACCTCCATCTTACTGTAGGATAAATCCAATAACTGAAGGATAAATTTTCTACAAAGGTACCTGCTACTAATGGCCTTTTGCACCGATTTTAGTTTATGTGGCAAATAAATTATATTTTGACAACTTATCCGCCAGATAAACTATCTGTCAGTTAATCTTTAAGCTGTGCAAACGGGCATTAGACTACAAATTTATAAACTCAAACTAATTTTAGGTGCACTTGAGTGCACTTTCCATTTCGAAACTTTTTAGGGAGGCAGTTAAAATTTGACAACACCCAAAATAAGGGCCACTCTAATGCACAAATATTAACAACTATTGCTATTTACAGAATTTAATTTCTTAGACTTATTTGACACCTCAATTTAAACACGCACAACTGGAAGAAATAAAATGAATTATATGGCTTTATATGTTTTTATTATCAATCCACCCTTTTAACTTAAGTGGTAGTTTATTAAGAAACTTGATTTTGAACTTTAAAGGGACAAAATTATAATCAATAGAACAAAAATTGAGTATAATTTTGTAAAGATAGTACTCCAAACTTAAACTCAAACATCATTAGCATTACTATATGCATATTACAAAATATGTATGCAAAACACAACTTGGTTAATTAAGTATGCATACAAGTAGGTGACAATTTGCTTTATTCAATCTTGTACGGGATATAATCAACATTTAAGGTAAAATTTCAAAATGTTTAAACGCAAGAAAATTTAATAATAATTGTTTTGTTTAAAAGTAATTTTCATTCCACGTATCCACGTACGAGATATTATGTGAACACCATATTGTTAATTATAATTGTTGTTATACACAAGCGTGGTAAAATGAAATTACTAGCTTTACTGCTTACTGCAAATTCAATTTAAGCATTATAATTATTGAAAGTGTACTTTCAATTTAGTCAAATTGTCGGAGATTATTGAGGTAATTATAACAAGCATACATTTTATGTGCAGTTTAGTTCTAAAATTCAAATTAGGGTAGTAAGGGGGTGGCTTGAATCGTTTTTGTTAATGGAACAAACATGCTTTTGAGATTTGGGTGTTATGTAAATAAATAATTTGTGTTTAATGGCAATAAAAAAATTTATTTATCCCTAAAGGTTTACGAACCAAAGTAAAATAACAATTTTAAAGTAAAAGCTCAAAAATCCTTTTTGAGTTTTTCCGGCGTAATATTTAAGTTTAATATATTCAATGTAAGTATAAAAATATTTCCATAAACCCTAAACGGACATTTGTTAATACAAAATATTCATAAAAGTACGTAACTTGCAGCAGTAAACATTTATCTCAATAGCAATTTCCTTTTTAACCCATTTCTTGACCTCATAAAAATTTGGAAATAAATCTTATATCGAATTTCTTATCAAAATAAAAGAGATGTATACAAACATTTTAGTAATGTTTACAAACTTCCTTTCTATTATTTTCAAATGCCGCAACTTCTATTTAAATCTGACTTTTTTGTCACCAAATATCAATATTTGTAAAAATATCGAATTTTTACCACAGGGCGCTGTCGAGAAGGAAAATATAAAAGCTCCAAAATATAATTATCGAACAAACTTTTAAGTTACACATTAATGCCCGGTTGGATAAAAGAGAATTATATTTTAATCCGAGAATTAGATTTATAATCCTTTGATATGGCAACGTTATACAAGGCAATATCAAATTTTGACGTTTGTAAATAAATATTAAAATCTGAGGTTAAGTTCTTTTTGTGTTGAGTTGTGAAAACAAACATCAGACTTTGACATTTGTATTTATTTATTTACTGCGTAACGTTGCCATATCTAAGGATTATAAATATAATTCTCGGATTAAAATATAATTCTCTTTTATACAACATAAGAAATTTAATATGAAAATATTAAAAATTTAATAAATCATTCAAAGATTGCGACATCTATCGTTCAAATGGGAAGTTCCTGAAAGGGGTGTCACGTGTTGTTTGTTTACAAACGACATTTTTACATTTGACTGGCGTTATTACTGATCATTATTTTATCTAATACTGGACGATGTTGAAACAACCAGGACTATACTGATATCGTGACAAGCGACACCAGGTCTGTCGGATTTTTTTGGTACTATCTTCTCTCGCAACATTTAGTATTTGATGCAAGTTTGACGTGTGGTTGGTGTCTTAGAATATAAGGTTCCAGAAGGAGACTTAGCCACCGTTGCATATAAGAGAAAATGCCACGGAAACGACATTTTCGAAAGCTATGGATGACTCATTTATTCCGTCGAGTTTACATTATCATTGGCTGTCATGATCTTTCCTTATAAGTGGGAGTATAAGCAATCATTTCTATCGGAGAAATTGACTGGAAATCGCTATATGAAGTGTAGACAACCATTACGATCCATATTTCTAGCTAAACGGCTCTTTCCTGGTAGAGTAGCGGTGGTTATTTATTCAATGGTTGGTTCTGCGATATGAGTTTTAATAGAAATACATAATAGTTTTTGTTCAGTGCCTCGATGTAAATCATAGATTAAGAGAAATCCAAACTTAAATGTGTGACCTGTGTGTGAAAAGTTAGTTCATGGTTTTATTTTGAGGGTGCTGCGATCTTAATCTGAGATCCCGATCAGACTCGTAGTTTTTGACGAAATTACTTCAATCATCATAATATAATGTCTGTGGTTGGACCCCGATATTATCTAGATAGATATCTAAATCAGCGTTTCTCGACCTTTATTCATGTGCGACCCCTTTGCAATATAAAATTTTTGGCGTCCCCTTTGTAAAATAAAAAATTAGGGCACCCTAAATCGTCGCAGGAAAAAAATTTTGTCACCTCAAGGTCAACGCGTTTCAAGAAAAGTGGAGAGATTTTATTATCTAATAATTTTATTTAGCTTAGTACCAGTATTATAAAGCCTAGTTAACCGAAGTTAGCAAGTTAATTAGGTTAACTAGACGTTTATTTATAATTTCAACTAGGCTTTATAAGGGCCAATAATAAATGACTCAACTGAAATTATAAATAAACGTAAATTTCACTATTTTGTCCAATTATGTCAAACTAAAATGACAGCTAACCTTAGGTTGAGTTTCAACCTTCATTTCTAATACTGTCTCACCACTGAACACAACTCATCATTTTTTTTGCTTTACAATGACTTTTAGAAGTAAACCTAAACTTTCTGCAAATAAAAAGTAAAGAATTGCGACAATCGAGAGATCAAATGGAATCAAATGCTGAAGTGGGGTCGAATGACACTAATCGATTGTCCCTGGTCTCCGATAACTTTTTTATTGCACCTAACCTAGCCTAATCTTTTTTTTCTCGAGAGCAGGGAGAAAATCTTCACGGCGAGAAATACACCATTTAGTGGAAATCATACGATATGCCCTACAATCTACTATTACTAGCTTCCTTGCACACTGAAAACTGAGCAAAAGCTGTTAGACGTCGTTGAACTCTTTCTTACTTGTGGAATGTAGAAGCTAACCTAACAACCTAACTTTTTCTTAAGTACAAGAAAAAAATCTTCACGACCGAAGATACACCACCAACCCCGTAAAAATCACTGCGATTTCGATGGAAATCGTGCGATATCTTCTACCGTTGATTGAAAGAGTTTAGGAAGACACGCATCGTCTAGTTCAAATATCTACTTAATCCCCTCCCTACCAATAGTTAAAGGTTTGCTTTCTCCGCTGCCTACAAACTAGAAGTGTTGGGTCGAAACTGAATATTTCGACCTATTTCAGACCACTGTCACCATTTGCAAACCGACCCATCACGGTACACTTTGCTCCACAAGGTTGCGTATCTCTTCCCCAACTCTCAATCAACGGTTCTACGTCTACAAACTTAGATTACTAGCTTCTTTTGCACATTTAGTATACGTGATCACTTGATCAGTGTCGCATTTCGCTGGACTCTTCTTTACCTGTAGAGTAGAGGCCTCTCTTGCTCAGAACAGGAGTCTTAGTAGTACTGCTATCGTTTCCCTAACATGGCAGCTAGAAGATAGAGAGGAGCGAATTACGATACCCAGATATTTAATGTACTTTTTGGCCTTAATTGTCTCGCCTTCTAAGACATCGTTAATTGAAGAATTCTTCTCCTACTCATCAGCTTGACTGCCTCGGTCTTTCGTGGCAATAGTTGCACATCAGTTTGAGTCATCAAATTATTTATTTTACTGAGTACTGCGTTTGCTCTCTTTAAACCTAACATTATAGTGGAATTATATACAGTTTTTCTTCTGCATCAGCATTTGTCTCCTTTATACTCCAGATAAGGAAAAACTGTTCAACTGTTCAATCACTTTAGTGTTTATAAATAACAAACCATTTACAAAATATTTCTACTAAGATGTGAAAGCGATTACCTTAATGTTAACTGCTTTTGCAGTGGGTGTTAAACCACTCTGATACCACCTTACCGCCATTTCATTATTAACTCATGTTTAAGCGTGTCCTACTTATAAACAAAATTTATCAACCCTTGCTTTGTTAAAAAGGGTGTAAAGCAAGAAAACTTTTTTCACTTAAAAATGTTAAAACAATATCTAAGTTTTTAGAAAATAGGACGTACTACTACAAGAAAAGTGTATGGTTAAGGCTGCATATTTCAATAAGACTGTAAGTTGTAAAAATTTTTGTATGTATAAAAGTGAACTAAATTCTTATTTCTTTCACTCAGTTTACTCAAAACCTACGTAAATTTAGCTATTTTTAAATAATTTGTTGTGTATTAAATTATTGTTTTATGGGGTAATTCTGGCTATCTTTGTGTAGGGGTTTTAGGTGGTTTTGGAGGAAAAAAAACACCAACACCATACAACAGAAACCAAACCTCAGAAGAAACGCTAAGGTAACCTACGATAACACTGTGATGGGGAAAAAGAGATGTCAGACGCCGAAGTTAACGAGGACATTTGCATTATTTGCGGAGAATTTGGGAAAGACCAAGAACTCTTGCTAAGATGTGTGATCTTTTCTGGATGAGCTCACATTAAATGTACCAATGGAGAAAAAAAGAAAACATTTGTGTACGATTTCTACCAATGTACAAAATTCTGGGTAATTGCCACCCCTGGCCGATATTACCCCAAGCTGCGGGGTAATACCGGCAATGCTATATTTTTTTAAATTGTTTTTATTTTTTTTAAACTGTTTTGTTAATTTCTAATAACCATGTATTTTGTTCCCTAACGTCTTATCTTTCATTTAAACCTCCCAGTTCCCCTTTAAATCATAAAATTTCGGAGATATTCAAGAGTTTCCTTATGGGGCCGCCATTCCCCCACTCTCCCCTACACGCGTGCAAGCCTCTAGTTTCCAATGTTAAAATAAGTTACACCTCACTTACACGTTGTAGGCTATGCGCGGGTAAAAGTCTATAACTACGGCTGTAAAAATATATATTTCAAAATAGACGTTACTCAAATGTGTGTAATGTGCACCCCTTTAAACATCTAACAAGTCGTTTAAAATGTACGAAGTTTTCAATATAGTACATTGCAATACATGGTCGGTAAGTGCATATTTAACAAATCCAGAAAATGTTAGCAAAACGAGACCCGTAGGGTCGAGTTTTTCTAATTTTCGAGATTTGTTAAGAAAAGCACTTAACGATCCGAGTATTGCATACTATTTTTTGCACAATCGTGAAAAATAACTAATAATAAATTCATTTTTTAAACTGACACTAGTTGACAGTTGTAAATAATTTTTATAATTTTAAAGTTTATTCAAAATAGTAACCGCTGGAGAACAATGTTGTCCCAGTAACAAGAATAAAAGTAACAAATAGCTCAAACATCTGTTTCACTTACCACCCTTGTGCTTTTGGCACAGTATACTTATTTGCTACGCATACAGTAGTGACAACCCCATGGTTACCATTGTATTTCTTGTCGCCAAAATCAGTGACCTTGAACACCGTCCGCCATTAATCGGATAGTATGAAGTATATAAGCGCGCGTAAATTCAAAATTATTTTTATAGGTTCTGTCAGCTGTCACTGTTATTTTTATATCTATTTGTAAAGGGTAGCATAAATAAGTATCTGAATGTATTGAAATCATGTTTCATTAGTACAAGGTACCTTCCGTTTCGGTTTTTAATGCAAATAAAAAATATTTAATTTATAAAAAATATAATAATAACGTGCACATTCGATTTGTCATTCATGCTCGTTCATGCCGACATAAAATTTATAAAAAATAGTTGCCTGATTTCTTTTATCATAGGTGACTATATTGAATGTGCACTGTATTCAACAATAACCCGCCATTAATCGGAGAGTACAAATTCACGCATGCGCAAAACAATATTAGCGACACAATTTTTGCACGTCGGCACTACTGTATGCGTAGCATATTATTATACTGTGCTTTTGGTTAAATATTTCGAAATCATTATTTTATTGTTTCTATGGACACATACAATGGTTTGGTAAAATCAACTTTCTGTTAGTATAAACTAGTGCTGGCAAAAACCGTCAAAATTGCAAACCGGTTACCCGTTTTTTAAATTACCCGGTTCGATTAATAACCGGTTTATTCGGATTTTAAAAATAACCGTTATGCTGGAATCGCTATCCGGGTAACCGCTATCGGGTTAACCATTATCCGGTTTTCGCGGTTTTCAATTCTTTAAGAACCGCGGTTAACCGAACACCGGTTTACCGGTTAACTGAATAACCGGCTTGGATTGCCAGCACTACTGTATAGTGCTTGAAGAGAATGAATATAGATTTCAAAATTTTTGCAGTATTTAAAGATTTAAACTTTTAAACTAAAAATTATAAAAGAGCTTTGTTTAGATTCGGCACCTGCAACTTACAACAATCTGCATCTGCACATGATAAGAAGTATAAAGAACTAACTGATCAGACTACCAAGAGGCAGCAAAACAGATTTCAAATTCAAATAAAAATTCGTTTTACAACTAGTAACTAAAAATAATTATTTAAAATTAAAGCTATTAAAAAATTAGAACAATTATCCGAAAATCGCATAAAAACCGGATAGCACAATAAATAATAATTATCAACCGAAAACCGGGTAACCGCTATTCGGGTAACCGTTATCCGGCTTTCGCGGTTTTTAATTTTTTAAAAACCGCGGTTAACCAAAAACCGGTTTACCGGTTAACTGAATAACCGGTTTGGATTGCCAACACTAGTATAAACATTGTTGGTAAGTACAGAATAGAACACGATTGTGCAAAAAAGTATTTATCAGTGTTACTAGAAATTTTAAATTTGGCAGTCAAAGAAATAGGATCTGCATACAGCTTACCCCATACAGCAAAAAAATCAAGATATTACGCAGGCGTATTCAGGAAGGTCAGCGTTTGATATGCGTTTGAAATTATGGTCTAGCAAATATTAAATTATTTGATATTTATGAGGATAATTATAGAATTTCATAGTGGCGCTTTTAGGAAATTATACGGTACATGGTATTATTACTTCATTATGACAATGTAAAATGGATAATAGTCCTCATAACAATAAACATCTGAGAATCTGTAAGAAGGAATCACTATCTTTGGGGTTGCGGTTCATGGAAGCTTTTGTACACACGACTTTGACTATTATAACAGACCAAAATTTTAGAAATTTTCACGGAAACTTATTTTCAGGCATATTGCGCGGTGTCCTTGTTAGAAATCTCGATTTGATGAGTGTATGTCGTGTAAACTCGATAACGAATAAATTGTTAATATTGTTAACTTTAGATTATTATCTAATATTTAAACTAACTACGCTTTACAACCTAATTACTGAATATTATATTTTTACCTTATATTTAAAATACCGACTAAAACCATTAGTAGTGTCGTCAGTCTCGACAAGTTTACACGTAACATGGCAGAAAAGGAACTGTGTTCAAATTGTGTTAATTGCGCTCTTGGGCCTATACTAAAATTTGGAAATTGGATAGGTCTTCCGTTCTTTAAAATCTCTTGCGTGCACATAAATAATATACCAAAATTTAAATCTGAAATTTCAAAATTGTATTTATTTACAAGTTTGTGTACAGTTATAATTTTAATAATGTCCAGCATGTTTTGCTATATTCGTCTAGTACAAGCTATAGCTCTTAGTAATGGAGGTTTGTTTGATGTAATGCTAGTAGGTCTCACATTTATAACTTCAATAGTTATTATTATTATTATCGTTTCGTTTATATTTCGTGCACATTATATATTAAAAGCAGGGAAACAAGCTGAAAAAATATTACATACATGGCGAAGATTCAAAGCGGACATTTTACAACCTGTTGAAGATATCAAATTTTTACGAGGGCGCACTTATTTGTATATGTTGATTACTATTTGTAGCACTTCTATTTGTGCAGTAATACAATTTACTTACGAAATAGACCCGAACTTAAGTTTTGTTGAAAGAATTGGCACCGTGTTATTCTTTTACACAGAAATGACTAGCACATTTATATTAATAACTCTTGCGCATTACTATAGAAGAGTTTTTGATCGAGTGTATTTCTGCCTTAAGGCCGACTTGGAATACGAGTTACAGAAAAATCGATTTCCTTTATTGCAATTGAGATGTGGAAAATTAAACTTGAAAAAATCTTTATCGATGTATTGTCAATTTTATGAAAGATTTTTCTATGTTTTACAAAATATTAATACGTGTATTAATCCTGTAGGCTTGCCTTTATTATTAGGAGCCACTTTAATTTTTATTTCCTTAATCTACATCATACTTATGTGTTTATGGCATGATTTGTCCAAATTATTGAATCCTCAACTCATATGTTTGCAAATGGAGCTTTTCATAACTGGAATATTATTCTTTTATGCAATATACTTATGCCAAGAAATTCACGAAGGGGTAAGTTTTCTAACTGTTTATTTCTATTTAGAAAATTAATAATTTTATTATTTGTGTTGATTATAGTAGTGAACCTTCGTTGCATATTTTCCTACCGGTTATTTTCCTTTTACCAATCCCCGCAAATATTTATATTGATCTCATCTTTTTATTATTTTGTCATCTAGTTCCACGTAGTCGCCGTTTTTCCTTACCACACGTTTATGGTATCCTTCCATTTTAATTTTCATCCTATATTTCACACATTTGATCAAATTTCTGAATTACTTCCTATCATATCTACAAAAATACCATGCCTCATAGGGTCCACATTTTTTAATCATTCTGTCTCAAATAACATTGAACCATTGAATGTAGGCTTGAGGATGGATCTTTGCTTTACAGTAAACTAGAATATTATACAAAGTGCAAAGTCATGGAACTGACAAGAAAAAGAAAACGGGAGCTGTGGTGGAAATGACTTTTCTAAGAGTTGGCGGATGTCTAGAATACATAAGGAACGGCAAAATAAAAAGCACAATACACAAAATTTTCTTCCTTCTTTGTAGTAGTTGTTAACGAAAATATACTCTATCTTTACTAACCTGACTACCAAAATCGATTCCTCATTACCGTGCCGTTACAGTTATTTCCACTGATCGCAAAAAAATGTTTATAATAATCCGCTTTCATGTTCAAAAATCATGGAAAGATAATGCAAATCTTCATTTTAATGTGTTAGTAATCACAGATGCAAACGACTTATTTGTTATTTCTTTATTCATAATTTGATTGCCTTTTTTAGACTACCTTTTTTTTCAGAATGATGCTAGTTTAATATATTTAAATAAATATCCAATCAACCATTTGTCAGTTGAAGAAGCACTTATGGTTTGTATTCTTATTTGAATGAGGAAGATGCATGGATTTTTAAAATCATTTATTTTCAGTTTTTATTGTTAAATTTGACTTTCTTATTATAAATATCGTTAAAAAATTTCAATTTGTAATTATTGAAAGAAGATAAAGGTTTTTTTTGTTTTTACTTTCTTAAATAATTCTAAAATTTATTTACTATTAATTCTCCAAAAAAAGTAATACTTAACTAATTTATTAATGTGCAAATTAATGTGACTTAAAAAGAGTTCATATGTTTTTATTAAAAAATCATGGAAAATAATCACACCACAAGCATTATTAGATCGTCCACACCCACTAGGGTAAACTCGCGAATCTCCAAATTTGGCGAAATTGAGTTAAATAGTAGTTTTGAACGGTAGATGACCATGACCAATGCACATAATAGTGAAGTTTTGGATTTGTATCTCATTCCGTCACCTTTAGATACAGCCCTTTTAAACTCGAAAAACTGTACAAATCTTGATTTTTGACTACAATAAACTCGCGAATTTCATGTGCTAATCTTTCAAAAACATTTTTTTTCTCAGTTAGGTATTAAATAATTCATTGAGCTGATCTTTTTTAATTTAATAGAGTAATTATTCAGAAACAGAAAGTTATTTTTAAAGTCAAAAAAAAATCTTCAATTGTGGCACAATAAAGAATAATTTTACAAGTGTAATATTTATATTTAAATAAATTGGTTTATTTAAAAAAATACAGAAACAAAAAAGCTATTGGAAATTATTCCAATTTCTACAATTTCCATCTTACTAACTGCGGGATCGGTGACCGTAGAAAATATCAATGTCTCTCAAAATGACAGATACAATCGCTGCTAATCAAGCATCAAATGAGCATAATACCTGGCATTCCTGGCAAGTTGTCAAAAAAAGGAAGAGACTTAGTCAGTCTCCAGTGGAAGCTTCCGAAAGTGAATTCAACCTCCAGGTCAGTACTCAAAATAGATATCTTACATTATCAGATGTTGAACAGCAAACGGGAAATGATGAAAATATGAGCAGTGCGTCTATTCATACCAATACCAAAATACAAAAACCACCTCCGATTTATATATATGGTGTGAAGGACTTTAAAGAAATGACAAATTTCATTGCAACAGTCGTTGAAGAAGAACAATACTACAGCAAAATATTAGGGGACGATACAGTTAGAATCAACACAAATACAACTGAATCGTACAGAGCAATGATAAAGCACTTAAAAGAAGCAAACGTTGAGTATCACACGTATCAACTGAAACAGGAAAAGGCCTATAGAATAGTAATTCGCAATTTACACCACTCTATACCTATTAGCGAAATAAAAGAGGAACTCGAAACAAAAAGTCATATAGTGCGTAACATATTCAATGCCAAACACAGAGCAACAAAAGAACCTCTTTCACTTTTCTTCGTAGATCTAGAACCTAGCGACAATAATAAAGCAGTTTTCAATATTGAACTTTTGTGCAACATGAAGATTAAAATTGAACCACCGAAAAAGAAAAAGGAAATTATTCAATGTACCAGATGCCAGTCTTATGGACATTCGAAAGCCTATTGCAACAAAGGTTACTACTGTGTAAAATGTGCAGAACAGCATAATACAATCGAATGTAAAAAGTTAAGAAATACTCCAGCCAAATGTGCACTTTGTAGTGGTGATCATCCAGCGAATTACAAAGGTTGTACCGTCTACAAGGACTTACAAAACGCCAGAAATAATCAAAATAAAACGAATCCTAAATATCAACCGCGAATGCAAGCAACTCCACCGCCTTCCCCGCTGCCGACTACCACCAGTCATACAAACCATCAACAAAATCAAAACAGAACCTATGCCGAGGTAGTAAACACAAATCAAGAAGATATAAATAAAACACTAAAAGATTTTTTAAGCAAATTCCAAGAAATGTTTACACAACTCATGAATCAAAACAGCATGATACTAAATCTGCTTTCCTCTGTCCTTAATAATAGAACTATTAATGCATAAATCTCTAATAATCGCTACATGGAACGCCAACGGTCTTGGACAACACCGCCAAGAAGTCGAAACGTTTATAAAGTTGCATAAAATAGACATAATGCTAATCTCTGAAACACATTTTACAGAGAGGAGCTATTTTAAAATTAATAACTATAACATATACCATACGCAGCACCCTGATGGAACGGCTCATGGGGGTACGGCGATTATAATAAATAATAAAATAACTCACTATGAAATTGAAAAATATGAAACGAACCACCTCCAAGCAACTAATGTCGAAATTAAGACCTCAAATGGTACTTTTATAGTGTCTGCAGTATACTGTCCTCCAAGACATATCATCAAGAAGGAAGAGTTTCTTAACTTCTTCGAAATATTAAAAAGCAGATTTATAATTGGGGGTGATTTTAATTCAAAACATTCTAGATGGGGATCAAGACTAATTAATCCGAAGGGAAAAGAGTTACTCAAAGCGATGGAAATGTACAACTGCGGTCATATAAGCACCGGAGAACCTTCATACTGGCCTACAGATACTAATAAAATTCCGGATCTTCTCGACTTCTTTATTACAAAAGGAATCTCATCTCTCTACACTCGGGTAACGACTAGTTTTGATCTCTCATCCGACCATACTCCAGTTATAGTAACTATAAGTGCAAACATTATAACAATGCAAAATAAGCCTTCTCTCTACAATAAGCAGACTAATTGGGAATTATTTCGAGAACACCTTCTATCAAAACATCTAAAATGGCCTCTCAAAACGGAAGAGGATGTCGATGAAGCCGTTAACCTCATAACCAGATTCATCCAGGAAGCAGCAATGCATTCAACTCCTGCGTCGAAAGAAACCAACGAATGCAACATGAATATTCCATACCAAGTAAGGGAAAAAATTGCCGAAAAAAGAAATGCCAGGAGAAATTGGCATCGTACAAGGCTGCCAAACGACAAATCCACATACAATAAGCTCACAAAGGAATTAAAAAATCTTTTATATCAAATCAGAAATCAATCGTTTCAAGAATTTATAAGTAATTTGTCGCCTTTCCCTCAAAGTGATTATTCTTTGTGGAAAACAACTAGAAAATTAAAGCGACCTTGTCAACAAATTCCCCCCATTCAAAAAAGTGATGGTACCTGGGCCAGGGATAATAAGGCTAAAGCTGATACATTTGCTGATTACTTATCGACAGTCTTTCAGCCACATCCTCCAGCAGTTAACGTAGACGAGAGTGAGGTTGTCAATTTTTTGGAAGCACCAATGCAGATGTCACTGCCAATAAAATATATTACACCAAATGAAGTATGGAACGAAATTAAGACCTTAAATGACAAAAAAGCTGCAGGATATGACCTAATAAGTGCAAAAATATTAAAAGAACTTCCGAGAAAAACTGTTGTAGCAATAACAGAGATCTTCAACGCAGTTTTAAGAATTCAATACTTTCCCCTCCAATGGAAATTTGGACAAATTATATTAATTTTAAAACCTGGTAAGCCTGCTCATGAAACAACATCTTATAGACCGATTACATTATTACCATGTCTATCTAAACTGTTAGAAAAATTAATCCTCAATCGCCTAAAACCCATAGTGTATAAAAATATTATTCCGGATCACCAATTTGGATTTCGTGAGGAACATTCAACGCTACAACAAGTTCACCGAATAGTTAAAAATATTGAGAGCGACTTAGAAGAAAAACGTGTATGTACTGCTGTTTTTCTAGACGTCAAGCAAGCTTTTGATACTGTATGGCACACCGGACTTTTGTATAAAATTAAAAAAGATCTACCGTATCAATACTATTTGCTGTTTAAATCGTACCTTAGCCACAGATTCTTTAAAGTCAAGCAAGGAGACGAGGATTCACAATACTGCTTAATAAAAGCAGGAGTTCCACAAGGAAGTGTATTAGGTCCAATCTTGTACCAGATATATACAGCAGACATACCAGTATTAGAAAACGTAACAACGGCCACTTTTGCTGATGATACAGCAATTCTTACTTCTCATCAAGATCCAGTTCAGGCAGTAAATAAATTACAAAACGCTCTCGATCAAATAGAATCCTGGCTAGATAAATGGAGAATAAGAATAAACCAAAGCAAATCGGCACATATAACGTTTACATTACGACATATTGCAACCGATCGAGTTCAGTTAAATGGAGAAGTTCTACCGTTACAAGAAACCATAAAATATCTAGGAATGCATTTAGACAGAAGACTGACATGGAAACATCATATTACTGCGAAAAGGAACGAAATTAACATCAAATTAAGAAAAATGTACTGGTTACTAGGAAGAAAGTCAAACTTATCTTTAGAGAACAAGTTATTATTATATAAAGTCATCATCATTCCAATATGGACATATGGTATCATGCTATGGGGTTGCGCGAAAACATCTAACATCAACGTCATCCAACGCACGCAAAACAAGGCTCTACGAGCTATCGTGGACGCTCCGTGGTATGTGAGTAATGAAACCATACAAAGAGACTTAAAAATTAAGTCAATACGGGAAGAGGTTGAAACACGTACAAAAAAATACGTTGGCAAACTAAACGGTCACCCAAATGAATTAGCCACAGCTCTCCTAGTTGAAAATCAGACTCGTAGACTGAGGAGGACCAAAACATTGGATCTCATACAAGAATAATTCTATAAAGAATAGTTCTAATTATTATAAAATGTGTAATTATGAAGTGTCATGGGTTTTACATTGCTTGATTAATTGGGTTCCATTGATTAAGTGATGTAGAACCGGTGACAATATGATGAGAGTTGTAAGGGAGTAGC
The DNA here is from genome assembly GCA_963924605.1 of Malthinus seriepunctatus. Taxonomy (NCBI): domain Eukaryota; kingdom Metazoa; phylum Arthropoda; class Insecta; order Coleoptera; family Cantharidae; genus Malthinus; species Malthinus seriepunctatus. Next base: position 15,826,218 of record OZ004600.1, read on the forward strand.
ATCAATGGATGCTACACCTGGCATGTTGATTTTCTTTTATAATATTTGCTTGTTAGCCTGATTGGCTAGTTGTAAATTCTGCAATAATATAACAAAAAAAAAAAAAAAAATTGTGGCACAAATAATTCTTTTTATAAAAAGGAATCTACAAAATTTGTCAAGTTCCCACTTTTAAACGCCATTAACTTTATTTTTCACGATATGGATTGGATTTTTGTGCACAGTTAGGTAAATTGTAGCCTTTAGGAAACTTAATCTCGTACAAAATGTAGTCACGTTACAAAAATAAAGTTTTTTTTTTACTACTAGTCTAAAATGCTATCATTATTAACTCATTTTTAAACAGAGAAATTAAATTTCTCAACCTAGGTAAATAATAAAATATTATAATAATCAAAACTGTTTTTGAGGTAAATAATAAAATATTATTTACCTAGGTAAAAAATGAAAACTGTTTTTATGATTTTTTTAAAGATATTTTTATGAAAATTGATATTACTAGTAGTAAAAAAAATACTATATAAACTACAGTTGAGAATACTATTATAACCCTCGCGCTGTGTATATCCTTCGGCGCTTCGCGCCTCTGGATATAATACTTGCGCTAGGGCTATAACAGTATACTTCTCAACCTAAGTATATAATCTACTATTATATGGAACCATGTATTTTGCAATTCACTACAGTAAGCTGACGCTTATCATGACGCGTGACGTCACACACAATGGCGCGTAAACATCTTGTTTAAACTTCTACTTTTAAAGGAAACTAGTAAATATTTTTTTAGGCTTATTTGTACGCTAAAAATTATATAAAAAATACAGGTATGCTTACTATTTCATGCTAATTCAATATAAAATATATAAAAAAATCATGCATCTTCCTCATTAGATATAGTGTATAATCGAAAGCATTTGTAGGTAGAAGTTCTTATAAAAACACTAACTAAACGAAAACCACTTATTATACTAGGCAATATGCTACCTTTAAATCTGAAGCTATATTCTGTTGTAAGTTAAATAACAGTTTTTAACTGATTTAAAAAATACTAAATCTGAGGCTATTTTTAGGTAGGAGGAGTTGTACTAACGTATGTATTAAATATTATACAATTTCAAGCAATGTGGACGAAGAATTACATCGCACAACATCGAAACTAGTACTATTTTCTACAAAAGTAATATCATAGGCGGCTTAGACCTAGGACTAAGCTACTAGCCCTGTTCATTTCTACTAAGTCCACAAATCCGAATCCACGCCTGTGGCGCGTTTAGACTAGACATTGCACTTCGGAGCACCTCTTTTAAAACCTCCTATTTAGAATAAACCCCTCAATTACAATACACACAAGACCTCGAAAAAATATATAAGTATGCGCCACTGTGTGTCTCAAGACATTTGATACGATTTAAAAGAAGCTGAGGTTCAACAATTTCTATAGTTTGATCACCTCAGTTCACCTATGAATAGTAATTATGTATTGTACTAGCCTGTTTATTGTATAATATCGCTACAATTTTTGCACGTATTATTATAAACACTTATAGCCGTAATTATAGTCAGACCTGTATTTGGAGTGTAAACTAGGGGAAAGTGGGGGAATACCGGCCCGTGGGGTAATTCCAGACGTCAAGTTTCTCCGGCCCTAATTAAAATTTTGAAACGTTTTAAGTCCCCGGTCAACCCTAACAGCAAACTTTAAGGGTTAGTACAAGTTCGTGTCGTTTAGGCAGTGCAATAGCAAGTTATGTAATTTTTTACAAAATAGGACGTACTACTACAAGAAAAGCGTATGGTTAAGGCTGCATATTTCAATAAGACTGTAAGTTGTAAAAATTTTTGTATGTATAAAAGTAAACTAAATTCTTATTTCTTTCACTCAGTTTACTCAAAACCCACGTAAATTTAGCTATTTTTAAAAAATTTGTTGTGTATTAAATTATTGTTTTATGGGGTAATTCCGGCTATCTTTGTGTAGGGGTTTTAGGTGGTTTTGGAAGAAAAAAACACCAACACCATACAACAGAAACCAAACCTCAGAAGAAACGCTAAGGTAACCTACGATAACACTGTGATGGGGAAGAAGAAATGTTAGACGCCGAAGTCTGCTACCTTCTTGCTTCTCTACCTGCTACCGAATTGCTACCCCTGGCCGATATTACCCCAAGCTGCGGGGTAATACCGGCAAATGCTAAATTTTTTTTAAACTGTTTTGTTAATTTCTAATAACCATGTATTTTGTTCCCTAACGTCTTATCTTTCATTTAAACCTCCCAGTTCCCCTTTAAATCATAAAATTTCGGAGATATTCAAGACTTTCCTTAGAGGGCCGCCATTCCCCCACTCTCCCCTACACGCGTGCAAGCCTCTAGTTTCCAATGTTAAAATAAGTTACACGTCACTTACACGTTGTACTATGCGCGTGTAAAAGTCTATAACTACGGCTGTAAAAATATATATTTCAATATAGACGTTACTTAAATGTGTGTAATGTGCACCCCTTTAAACATCTAACAAGTCGTTTAAAATGTACGAAGTTTTCAATAAAGTATTTATCAGTGTTACTAGAAATTTTAAATTTGGCAGTCAAAGAGAAGAAATAGGTAGTAATTTTTGTTTAAATAGGATCTGCATACAGCTTACCCCATACAGCAAAAAAATCAAGATATTACGCAGGCGTATTCAGGAAGGTCAGCGTTTGATATGCGTTTGATATTATGGTCTAGCAAATATTAAATTATTTCATATTTATGAGGATAATTTATTATAGAATTTCATGGTGGCGCTTTTAGGAAATTATACGGTACACATGGTATTATTACTTCATTATGACAATATAAAATGGATAATAGTCCTCATAACAATAAACATCTGAGAATCTGTAAGAAGGAATCACTATCTTTGGGGTTGGGTTTTTGTGCACACGACTTTGACTATAACAGACCAAAATTCCGGAAATTTTCACGGAAAATTATTTTTAGGTATATTGTGCGGTGTCCTTGTTAGAAATCTCGATTTGATGAGTATATGTCGTGTAAACTTCATAACGAATAAATTGTTAATATTGTTAACGTTAGATTATTATCTAATATTTAAACCAACTACGCTTTACAAACTAATTACTGAATATTATATTTTTACCTTATATTTAGAATACCGACTAAAACCATTTATTAGTGTCGTCAGTCTCAACAAGTTTACATTGTAATATGGCAGAAAAGGAACTGTGTTCAAATTGTGTTAATTGCGCTCTTGGGCCTATACTAAAATTTGGAAGTTGGATAGGTTTTCCATTCGTAGAAATCTCTTGCGTGCACATAAATAATATACCAAAATTTAAATATAAAATTTCAAAATTGTATTTATTTACAAGTTTGTGTACAGTTATAATTTTAATAATATCTAGTTTATTTTGCTATAAGCGTTTAGTGCAAGCTATAACGCTTAGTAATGGAGATTTGTTTGATGTAATGCTTGCAACTCTCACATTTATTAATTTCATAGAGATTATTATTGTTATTGTTTCGTTTATATTTCGTGCACATTATATATTAAAGGCAGTAAAACGAGCTGAAAAAATATTACATACATGGCGAAGATTCAAAGCGGATATTTTACAACCTGTTGACGATCTAAAATTTTTACGAAGGCGCTCTTATTTATATATGTTAACTACCATTTGTGTCACTGCTTTTGGTGCAGTAATACAATTAACTTACGAAATAGATCCGAACTTAAGTTTTGCAGAAAGAATTGGCAATATAATATACTATTATTCAGGGATGGTTTCAACATTTATATTAATAACTCTTACTCATTACTACAGAAGAATTCTTGATCGAGTCTATCTGTGCTTAAAGGCCGACTTGGAATACGAGTTAAACAAAAATCGATTTCCTTTATTGATACTGAGATGCGGAAAATTAAACTTGAAAAAATCTTTAACGATGTATTGTCAATTTCATCATGGATTATTCTATGTTTTAAAAAATCTTACTACGTGTATTAATCCTGTAGGCTTGACTTTATTATTTGGAGCCACTTTAATTTTTATTTCCTTAATATACATCATAATTATGTGTTTATGGAATGATTCGTCGAAATTATTGAATCCTCAACTAATATGTGTGGAAATTGAGCTTGCCATAACGGGAATATTATTCTGTTATGTAATATATTTATGTGAAAATTTGCACGAGGGGGTAAGTTTTCATAACTGTTTATTTATATTTACAAAATACTTATTATTTGTGTTGATCATAATTAATTTTAGTTTAAATTTAGTAGTTTCATTGCATATTTTCCGTGTGATCTAATTACCTACAGGTTATTATCTTTTCACTAATCGTTCCTTTGCAATGTACCATGTACCCACAAAATTCTTAGACCGCTTACTTCATTTATGATTTATTATTTGGTCATCAGTAGAGCACGGATTTTAGGACGTTAAAAAGGTTGAAATAGGCGCCTATTTAGGCTATAATAATCTCAAAAATAGGCACAATAATTAAAATTTAGGCAGTTTAGGCAAACTATATTTTTGTACGTACAAATTCAAATTCAATATTTTTTCAAAAACAAATTATTAATGTAAAGAAGCTCAAAGCTCAAAATGAGCATTGGTATAGCACACTTAAAAATTTCTCTAAATTTTCTGCAGCAAAACAAGTAAGCTTCTCAGTTAATACGGATTTATAGGCTGAAAAGGACCGTTCCACGTCACAAGAAGTGATAGGACAAAACTTGAAAATACTTGTATTATAGTTGTGGTAATCAACATGCTCTCCATTTAAAATGTTAGCAAAGTCTTGCACCTGCTTTGCTCCAGGGTTTTCAGCACCACGTTATTAAATTTTTTCTCAGTTTTTTTGACTATATTTTAATAGTCACAGTTTTTCGAAATTTGTATAATCTCTAGTAAATTTCACAAGAGTTGAGTTTTTAAATATTTAACAAAAAAATTTAATACCATATGTGAAAGTATTTAAATCTGCCTAACTCTTGTTAGTAGAGAGTGCTTTTATTAACGGCCCTTTCTTTAGTATTTAAAAGTCAAACTCTTTTGTACAGTTTACAAAAAAGGGATTATAAAATCATTTCAAAAAACCCTGACCTACACTAAACCAAATTAATACTATTTATATATACCATTTTACGATTTTACCGCAAACTGTGCAAAATAGCTGATTGTCTTGTGTGGGAAGTTGCTGGAAAACATTATTGTTTTCTGCACCTTGTAACCACTGTTTAACTTTAACTCTCATACATTCTTTGATTTTAGGCATTTCTTTAACTTTTTAGTATATCAACCACACTGTAACGAATCGAATCAACCATTTAACACATGCGTCGCCTTAAGATACCAAGTTTTAAAGAAGATAAAAACGTATTTCTACCTTTTAAAATTTTTTAGGCAATACAAAATATTATGACTCCCTAATATCATAATAAACTATATCCCATATCGCCTTATTTGTTATTTCTGTATTCACAATTTGATTGGCTTTTTTAGACTACCGTTTTGTTTCAGAATGATGCTAGTTTAATATATTTAAATAAATATCGTGTTAACTATTTATCAGTAGAAGAAGCACTAATGGTTTGTATTCGTATTTGAATTAGATATAGCATAATCGAAAGAATTTGTAGGTAGAAGTTCTTATAAAAACACTAACTAAACGAAAACCACTTATTACACTAGGCAATGTGCTACCTTTAAATCTGAAGCTATATGCTGTTGTAAGTTAAATAACAATTTTTAACTGATTTAAAAAAATACTAAATCTGAGCCTATTTTCAGGTAGGAGGAGTTGTACTAACGTATGTATTAAATATTTTACAATTTCAAGCAATGTGGACGAAGGATTACATCGCACAACATCGAAACTAATACATTTTCTACAAGAGTAGATAATATCATGAGCAGCTTAGAACTAAACCACTAACCCTGTTCATTTTCACTAGCTATACACAAAATTGTAACCACGCTAGTGGCGTTTTTAGACTGACATTGCTCTTCGGGGCACCTGTTTTTAGTTCTTCTATTAAGAATGAACCCCTTAATTACAATACACACAGGGCCTCAAAAAATATTTAAATGCGCCACTGTGTGTCTCAAGACCAAATTTGATATGACCTAAAAGAAGCTAAGGTTCAGCAATTCCTAGTTTGATCAGCTCAGATCACCTATGCATAGTACCTATGTATTGTAATAGTCTATTTGTACAATATGTTATTAATTTTTTTGGACGTATTTATTATATTATAAACACAATAAGAGTTTTTCTAAAAACACTAAAAATATATATTACAACGGTACATAAAAATTAATGTATAGTCTTGATTGACTCATTACCCATTAAATATGTTTAGGCATTTTTGCCATATTTAAGCGTTTTGGAGCTTTTCCTATTTTTTGGAGAGGGGTTTGGAACACTCTTATAACTCCGATATTTATTAACAAAAATAAATTTTTTTTTCAAAAATTACGCTGGTTTCAAGAGTGCTGTGATGTGGTATAAAATCATCCGCGAGAGGTATTTGCACTATGAAAATTACTTTTACACCACAAAAGCTAGAGGATGGTGTTGTGGAGCTTTCAGAAGGTAATTTTGTCACATTTCCTTCAATATCTTTATTTTTTCAAATGGCAACATATCGGAACAATTCTACCTCAGATAAAGTATTTTTTTCTAAATACAACGATGGAGTTGTTCCGATATGATGCCATTTGAAAAAATGAAGTTATTGAGCAAAATGTAACTAAATTACTTTCTGAAAGCTCCACAACACCAACCTTCAACTTTTGTGGTGCAAACATAATTTCCATAGTACAATTAGCTCTCACCGATGATTTTCTACCACATCGCTAGCACTCTAGACAACTGATTATTTTTTTAAAAATAAATTTTATTTTGCTTACAAAATTAATTTCTTTGATGCTACTGTATTCAAAATTTAATGTAGGTTTCAAAAAAGTTAAAATATTTATGATGTTCCATTTAAAAATCAAAAGTTGACTTCATTTCCGGCGTAATCGGAAGTGACAGAATTTTTACAAGTAGTTAAAACAATTGCAATTTATGTGAGTATAATCCACACCAAATTTCATTTTGATATGTTGACAAATAACGGAGTTATAAGAGTGTTCCAAACCCCTATGTCACCGGTATGCAATAGTATAATTTTCTCAACGTTGATGTTGTTGTACATCATTTTAATGTAAGTACGTTCTTTGGCTTAACGTTCTTGTACATCGGACGAATAATAATGTATTTTTACATTGACTAGATGTTCTTTTTTATTGAAATAGCGTACCTTTTTCTTACATTTATAAATGTAAGCGATTAAATTAATGTACCTATGTTTTTAATAAAGTATTTATCAGAGTTAATAGAAATTTCTAATTTGACAGTCAAAAAGAAGAAGAGGTATAGTAGTTTTTGATTAAATTTGGTCTGTATGAAGCTCACACCCCGTAGCAAAAAAATCTAGAAACTAAAATCGATGGGCCTATTCATCAGGAAAGATCATGAGAGTCTGAGATGCTTAGTTATTTACTGTGTTGTGATTCTGTCACTCAGATGAGCTGTCACTCGGAAACTCAGCCGCTAATCTCTAAAATGGCCAGTCTCTGGTACATTTTTGCTTAGTTATGGATCCATAACATTCCAAAACTTAACCATTTCTATTGTTTGAAACCGGTTTTTGAACACTTAGGGAATAGATATCTATTCGTCAGTAGATAACTATCTTTTGAGAGACTCGCAGTAAATAGGTTCTGTTACGCTTACAAATTAAGAGAGCTAAATAACTAAATTAAGCGAGTATGATTTCGAAAGTATCTTGAAATCACTTCAGATTTTAGATGCATTGTGTACGTTGTGAATGTTGAATGTCAAGATGAATCAATATCTAATTTAGCTATACTACCAATAGCTATTGCTATTTTGATGAAATTTGCGACAGCTGTTATGTACTATTATTTACATTAGACTCGTCATTAATATAGGTCAACAAGATGACCATAAAAGTGTGATCTAAAATGATATCACAGGTAACGAACCGAAACAAACTTGGCTTGAGTAGTGGAAAGACTACAACCCTGGCATAGGTTTTTCGGATTCGATCCGCCTTTTCGATCGGGTTTATAAAACTTAGTTATTAAAACCTCATATGGGCACTTAAGCGAAAGCAAAATACCGAAAGTAAAATTGTCTAATAAAGCTTCCCAATTTGTTGGTACTATTGGTTCTTCTAGTACGATGGGTTCACTCAAAGGCAGGTATGCAAATAGAAATAATTTGTTTTTAATTTCGTTTTGAATAAAGTATTTGATTTTACCATCTTCGACCAACTTGTTTGTAAGCACTTACGGGACAGGAAACAATGAAACTCAAGACACTCATTAGAGATTAAAGGAAGCCCGCGAAAAAGACTAATGCATGAAGTCTTCAACATATTACTAACTTAAAACTGACTATTTATTTGTTGAGAAATAAAACTGATTTACTGTTTGTTTACTTTAAGACATTAAGAGGCAAGAGACGACGTAAATTGTAATTCCAATTATTTCATCTTACTATACAACATTAGACAAAACTAGTAAGCAGCAATTTTCTACAAAAGCCAGGTTACTTGAAACTTAAATAAAGATTAACGGTTAGAAAATGTAAGTAAAATGAAAAATAATAAAGATATTCGAGTAGTTTCTGTCTAGTTATTAGAATAAACGACTAAGATACTAGGTACTTCCAAGCTGGAAAATTGCAATTTATGGAATCATTAATGCAACATGTGTAGTAGTGGAATGTTTAGTACAAATCTAATTATACAATTCTAAAATTTACAATAAAGTTGTATATTTTATGTCGTATAAAACTGAAAACACTTCAAGAAACTAGAAGTATTAACATTTAAAAAAGATTTCCAATGGTTCGGTATAATATCCATTTTTTCCCCTCAATTTACCATTTACTGTACAAGATCATATCTTTTATGCTTTTATGTTTTACGCGATTAAAACAATTTATTTAAAAAAATAAAACTCCATGTCTGTTAAATTAAATATTTAAATTATATAGAAAACAATTTGCCCTAATTTAACAGTTTTTAAGTAATTGAAAAACCTTGTATTACGCACAAATTAGCCTTAGCCATTAAAAAAAGCTTTTATGCTACATAATTATTGATAATTTAAGCAATAAAGTAGCTTTTACTTTTTTAAAACAGTTGGAAATTCTAGTAATTGGTGCTATTAAAATATTATTGATGCTTTCGGCTGTTTTTTAACTTTGTAAGCTTTGCCAACTATATCAAAAAATTTCGTAATATTTTTATGAGTTTAATGTAGAAATAACGGAAAATATTCAAGAGGGGCTTGTTACTTCTTGATCTGGTTTTATAACTTTATTCTTCGGAAGAAAGTGAAAATAGGTATTACTGCATAACTTGGTAAACAAACTGGGATTCAGTATTAATGTTCATATCGTCAAAGTACATAAACAATAGAACTAGAATGGGAAAGGTGGTCACAAAAGCACTATATGGAATTATTCAGAATAAGGCCCTCACAAATAAAACTAAAGAAACAAATAAAAGTCAGAGTCAGAGACAATAAATGGGTAGTATAATTAAATTTCATGAGATGTCTTCGACTTAACTTCGTCTAAAGTCATTTCTCTTAATTTTTCTTAAGGCTTCTTTTTCAAAGATAACTCATGGGTAATCCATAATTGACAAAATACTCAAAGGTCACCTATGGGCGATTCATCATAGCCGACAGGGTACTCAAGGATCACTCATAGGTGATTCCTTAGGTACTTTGTGGGTTAAGAGTTGGATAGTGTTGACAATGACCACAGTATGCCCAACCCTTAATAACCTCTCAGCTAACATTTTGATATTCGACGATAGATGTCGATGGCGCCAGTGTGCTCAATGCCTAATACGCTCATGGTGGCTCCTTATTCAAAGATCACCCATTAGAGATTCATAATAGACAAGATACTCAAAGATCGTCCATGGATGATACATTGTAGCTGACAGGGTACTTAAGGATTACTTTTGAATGTTTCATTAAGTACTTTGTCCGCTAAGAATAGAATTGTGGTGACGATATATGACAATGATCACAGTATGCCCAACCATTAATACGTTCTTGTTGTGTTCCTTACTCAAAAATCACCCAAGAGTTTTACACATTGAGTACCCTGTCAGCTAAGATTTGACGATAGATGACTATGACGTCAGTGTGCTCAACGCTTTATAAATACCCATGGTCGGATTTTATCTCAAAGATAACTTATGGGTGATTTTTAATTAACAAAATACTCAGAGATTACCCATCGGTGATTCATCATAACTGACAGGGAAAGATCACTCATGGGTGATCCATTAGGTTCTTTGTCCACTAAGAATTAGATAGTGGTGACGATAGATGACAATGACCACAGTATGCTTAACCCTTAATACGTTCGTGACTCAAAAGTCACCTATCGGTGATACATTAAGTAACCTCTCAGCTAACATTTTGATATTCGACGATAGATGACGATGGCGCTAGTGTGCTCAATGCCTAATACGCCCATGGTCGGCTCCTTATTCAAAGATGACCCACAGGTGATCACCCTTGGATTGAAATAACATGGAAAGAATTGGAAATACAGTCACTCATCAGGCCCTTCGTTTTACAGTAAAAGTCTTCAGAAAAGAAGTTGTATAGCATTAAATTTCCTTTACTATTTTAATGTGAGGCAAAAAATATTTTTCATGCATTAACGATTTCTCGAAAACCATAAGGAATGGACAACAAATGAATAAGAACAATTTTGTGGGAAATTTAATAGGCTTTCATTTTACTCAAATAATATTATCAATTATCACATATTTATCAAATATAATTTTTTCCCTTGAAACATCCATTTTTAAGATATCAGCGAAAACCCTCTCCGTTAGCCATATAGCTAGAACCGGGGACTTTTAGTTTTTTTACCTCCTTACAATACAATTCCAAGAAGAAAAAAATTCCACCCTCTTTTTCATGTCCTCTATAACCCCTTCGTTGACTAGACTAATAAAAACGTTAATTTTCCGCATATATTCACGGTCTTCTTATTAACTACTTATTATCTCAATTTTGAGATATAAATTAGTTAATTATGTTTTATAAATAATATAAAAAGATATTTAATTTTATGCAATATAATAATACGAAACAACATCAATGACTTTCTTTAACCATTCTTCTCAAATAACTTCATAAATAATTCCGTATAAATACGCAGCCTATGATATTGTAATTAATATTTGATTAAATTTAACGCTTGATTGCTTGTTAATTACAGACTAAATTAATATTAAGTGCTGACATTTACTATTGCGATTTTTAATACAAGTGGAAACTTTCCGGCGAGCTTTCCGGCGAAAATACATGCGCAAAATATGGAAAACGCGCGCACCGTCGCAAAGCCTTTATTTCTTAATATTTCCCTACTAGTTTATGCAAGAGTTGTAATTACTACAACGTCCATTTACGAAAATATTTATCTCAAATAAGCTAGTCTAACTTCAAACGTTAATACATATTTCTGCCAGATTTAGACCAATCACATTAATTACTGGAGACTAGGACAATAATTATTCTGACGTTAAATGTTGTCCTATCTTAGGGGAGGGGCGAGAACAATTTCTTCTAAATTCACGTTATACAGAGTGTGCTATGAATGTTGTAGCACCTAAACATTTTTGACTGCAACTCAAAAAACAAATAGTATCATTACATACTGCAGCACCGATCTCTGATGGCGAGCGGTAGGGATAAGTTCGAGCAGATTTGGCCACGCCTTTTCGATAATTTAAATACGTTTGCATTGGAGGGTATAAATACCAATTCAGTGATCTGCGGATTCCCACCGCTCGCGAACATAAATATGTCTTGTATTATCTAGACTGATCTATTCTCCAAACCCAGAATTGTAGATAGTGACTCGTTCCTAATATGTGTTTACAAGCTGTAGCTAAGTATAGCGTGGCTCCTATTGAGGTATATGCAGAAAACAAGCGCCGCTTTAATAGCATAACATACTTTACTAAAATTTGAACTAATCCTGGTAGTAGAAGTGAATCCGAGTACGAAGGATTGTTCATAATGCTGTACCGAATGTAATCTATTCTTCATTTGATGACTGACACAACTTGCTACATTTGTGGATTTTTGGTATAGACTGCAATGATATTATTAATTTATCAAAAATCGTGGCCCACCATGAATTATATTTTTCTGATCAGCAAGTTTACACTTGATCTATTTACTATAAATCAAATCCAAAGAGAGTAACAGAACAAACTTTTGTACTAAGATGTTGATGATGATAGAAAATTGTAATTAAAGCTACTAAACACAAACCACATAGTAAGTTGAATTAAATCAAACCTAAATACTTACAAATAATAATTTTGGGTCGTTGGGTACATAAATTTAAATAAGGTATAGCATCGAAGGTAATACAAATTTCCGATTGAGTATTCAATTCACAATGCTAATAATATACAGTAAACTAAACATTTTAATTCACTCTGATAGCTTTATGTTCGAAAATGTTAAGGATGTGTAAATCAAGTTCAGCAAAATAAATAAGACAGGTGTAGACGTCGATAGCATAAATATTGATTATTAATGCATTCGGAAGTGAATTTATTTTTGTAATACCTCATGCACATAAACTGACGTAATGTGCATAGTTTAAAAAGTATAAGTTTAAAATTCTTAAGAAATACATGAGTGATTTTCTCAAAAATATCTCCCAGAGGTCACCAATGAATTAGTTATATTTCAACAGTTTGTATCTCTATACCACACGGCGACCATAAGGGGTTGAAAACAGAGAGAGCGCTAGTATGCAAACCCCCTGCAAAAAAAACGATGCTCCTTTTCCCTTTAAAACTAAAATTACTGCGGGTGAGCCAACTAAAGTAAGACGGGGGGCTCGTAGAGGACGACTAATAGAATTTTAAATTTTTAAAACCACTGTATAGGAATAGAGAATTTAAAAATCTATCAAATGAGGCTTCCTTTTTAATTTCAGAATTTGAATTTTGAACTAATTTTGTTGGATAGTTATCAAGAGGGGGGGGGTGAAGAGTTATAAACTGGACATGGCTGTAAACGCACAATGTAAAGGGCTACAGTAAAACCGCTTCGCGTCTGAAAAAACTGTCTGGGAAATTGAACCCATTCACACGTAGTTAGGATTATCAAATATCGATACCTAATCAAACGCTTGGCAAAAATAGAAGATCATTATTATTAAATGAAGCATTCTAATTGTAACGTTTGAATAAAAGTCATCAGCAGACTATATCCAGGGTCATATTATTCACTAGGATGACAACAGCTTATCCTAGTGGTTAGACTGATTATCCACTAGGCTTTTGCAGAAAAGGCTCTAACTTCTAAAGTTACTTTTTATGTGGCAAAATAGCCCTAAATATTACCATTTTGCTTCAACTTTTCAAAAAAATTTCTTCCAAACCCCATGGCGACGACGGTGGTATGCCACGACCAACACAATTTGGCCTAAAGCGCCAAACAGACGTAATCCGGCCCTGACTATATCGCAACAATGGTTCCCAAAGTTTCGTTCAAAACTTTTAAATAGGGGTGCTGCATTCGGCACCCCCCACCGATATCTCAGACCCCGTGAAGCACAAACGGCGGAAATGCGAGCACAAACAAGCACAAACGATTCCCAAAATCTCGTTTAAAAATTTTGAATGGGGGGTGCTGCATTTCCTCGGCACCCCCACCGTTATTTCAGACCCCGATGAAGCACAAACATCGGGAATGCAAGCACAATCGAAGCACAAACGATTCCCAAAGTTTCGTCAGAAACTTTTAAATGGGGGTGCTGCATTTCCTCGGCACCCACACCTATATCTCAGCTCTTTGTGAAGCACAAACGTCGAAAATGCTTGCACGAACAAGCACAAATGAAGCACAAACGATTCTTAAAATTGCGTTCAAAAGTTTTGAATGGGGGATGCAGGAGAAATGGATCTGTTTGTCTAATAATTATTCCTAGTTCAATGGGCGCCTTCGGCGCCCCATCAGACAAGGTGCCCCTATGCGATGCATACCTTGCTTACCGGCTTGCGCCGCCTCTGGTTGAAAATTTGGGTAACTTAAGTGTACCCATTTCTTATAAAGCTGACATAAAAACAATTTTAACGACCTTTTAGCTAAATTTTACTGTCTGCCTGAAAGTTTCCAAATGAAATCAAACTTAGTTTAGGTGTGGCACTTAAATCCTGTAGCTTACTGATCTTAAGTTAAAGTTGAAAATATTAATTTTTGAGGATCAAAATTCAGCAATAATGGTGCAGCCTAAATAACAACTCTTATAAGCTGACAAGCATGTTACGGAAGGCCGAGTAAGTGAGCGTAGAGGTAAGAACACCGTAACTGTTTCCGCGTGGCTTGAAATATCCAAAATTCCTAATTAGGATTAGTAGTAATTACGTCTCTAAGGAAGGGATCTAGTAAAACATTTATCTTCTATTAATTAGCACATTGACTATCAAACCTATCCTATTTTAAAACTGTTGTAACATTTTTACCCCAATATCTTGATTTTGGCTCAGATGAAAGCTAACGCTAATTTGATACAAAAATGTTAATTAAATTCGTCGCAAGTAAAAGAACAAGCTTAAAAAGAACAAAAATTTTAAAAAGTGCTAAATTTAAAAAGTCTTCTTTTTAAATTTGATTTATTATTTTAAGGGCACAGCGATAATGTATAACTGTAACAACTGCTGCCAAAAGTTCTATTAAATTTAATACTACTGTCTGTTACACTTCGTTTATTTAAAAATATTATGTCGTCTTGTAAGTACCTATACGTTGTAATAGTTACAAGTTTGTAGAAAAATTAACAACTCATCATTAGATTATTTGCATTATTTATTTTAATTGCTTTTTTATATTTTTAACACTCAAGTACAATTCTATAGATTACATTACACTATAACATACTGAAGTGTTCTCTCTAGAGACATGTAAAAGGTGGATTATGAAACCTTTATATTTTCCATATTTATAATTTCTAATTAAGTTTCGAAGTTGAAATGTGACAAGTATGCTCAAAAATGAATTTACTAATTGCAATTTTAATTTAAATGTTCTCTATTAAACGAACAAATTTTTTGCCAAAGGTCTATGGCCCAAAGGCATTTTTACTTTAAAAAGGCATGTCAATAATAATATACGAGGGGCATTTCCTAAGTATGTATACGCACTAAGCAGGTCCTCATGAAAATTATTTATTGTAGCTCAAAAAAGATCAACATATTTGATGACACGCTGGTGTCTGGAACCATTCATTAGAGACTAGCACTTACAAGAGTTGCAGTACGAGCACATGTCTTCAAATAAACAGGCCATGGTCGTTTTGTCGTTAGATCGAGGCTGTAGAATTGTTGCAAGAATTTAGATTGAAACATTTTGACCACTCGTCTTAGTTACAAATAATTCTTTAAAATCCTTCACAGCAGAATTGAACAACTAATGAGAGCATCTGAAATGAATCCCGTAAGCAATTGTAGGAAGGATTGTAGCTTGATCATTTAGGAAATGAAGACGTAATATAGCAGTGAGGGATAATACATACTGTAAATTTTAGAATAAGCCAAAGAAGACAACTAAATAAACATGTCGATAACTCATCGTTTCGTAATCGTAATAGTTTAATATCTATGAATAGTATGTCCAATCTAAAGCCCAAAACAGTTCATAGTCTAATCAAAACTACAAGGGGAAGAAAAACAACGGATGTGGCCATACCAGATAATTTTTTGTGGGTCTTTCCATTTTCGGTTAAGCACGAAGTAAAGTGTAAAGTGTTGGGTATCGTGTAACAGCCAATTTTACTAACTTTAAAAATATTTCCAAAAACTTTTGATATTTTTGTAATTACCGGTTTAAACGGAAGCGTTTTTTTTGACCGAAAATAGTGTCAAATACTTAATAGATAAATTTGTCAATTTTCAAGTTTTCGTTTTTAGTTCAAAAGAAATGAGAGATTTGTGAGAGATTTAGACATTCGAAAAATCATAACTCCGGTTCAGATCGATAGAAGTTAAGAAAAAAACACAGCTCGATAGATAATTAAGTTGTCCGTAATATATCCAAAAATGAAAGAAACAGCCTAAACAGATTTTGAGAAAGTTTTGTTTTAATATTGTTACCTATTTTAGCCCCTGGTAGGCGATTTTGAAACAATTTTAAAAATCGATTAGGTTAATTAATAGGAGTGCTAGAAGGCTCTCGGAATTTTATAGAGAGTGAAATCGTCAATCAAACCATTCAGATATTGACAAAAAGCAGAGCGGAGCTCGCGGCACTAAAGAGCCACAAAGTAACCTGTGGTTTAGTGCTAGAATGCATCAAAGTTCTGAATCAGATATCTATAAATAATTACCTAAAACTCTGCTGGGTCAAAGGTCATCAAGGAAACGAGGGTATTGAAAGAGTTGATCAGTTGGAGAGAGAGGGCTCGGCGACTTTGTCTATTGGCCCCGAACCTTCTATTACTCCTTCAATCGGCACCCTCGACACTCTACTGAAAATTAACACGCTAATAGCCCACAGGAAACGTTGGGCTAACTGTACCAGCTCCAAGTTTGCCAAAATAGCTATAAAAATCTAAAAAGTATGCTAATTATTACCTTCGGCTGTCCCGTGAGAACCTACGTGCCATAGCTGGCACTCTCACGAACACTATCGCTGAACAAGCATCTATACAGAATGGGCGTTGCTGACAGCCTCACTTGTAGAGGATGCAACGAAACGGATGAAACAATGGAACACGTGCTCTGCTCTGCGTTAACGCTAATTCGAGGATCATGAGAGTGGAATACTCGCCTAACATGGCCAGTATCAGCGACACTTCACCCGCCAGTATCCTTGAGTTCATCCAAAGGTTGGGATGGATCAAGGACTGAAGGGCCCAAAGAAGTTGCTAAAGGGAGGCAGCACAATGGGGCCGATCACGTGGCCTAAGTGCGCCTAAACCTCAGTTTACCTCTATAACAATCCTAATCCTAGGTTAAAATGAAAGCTCTATATTTTGGCTATACGCTAGCCTTTTTTAAATTTTCTTAATAATAATTTATTACCGGCTAAGTTCTAAGGGAAAGACCACAAAATAGATCAATTGTTATATTGGACCTCGAGCTTATAATTCCTATTTTTTTCTATTTTCTATATTTCTAATTTATTCTGTCTGAGTGTCAGTAACATTTTCATGTTTCAGTGGTAAAAAAATTTATAGCCATTCAGTGGTGTGTTGCAAGCAACCGGTTATTTATAACGTCAGTGTTGAGTCGTTGAACGAAGCTGGATATAATGTCTGTTGCATTCTGTTGAATAAAGAAAAAAGACTCAACGTTGAGGTTATATTAAAACTGGTTGCTTACAACACACCACTGATTATTTTACCTTCCTTTTCTTTCTGCCCCCTCACTGTTGTTACAAGCAGTTTTGAGGGATTATTGAATGATTTATTTAAGTTAGGCTTGTCTTGTAATTTTATTTAAAAGCATGAGACGCCTATTTTTCTCTTCTTTAATGTAGTCACATAATAAAAATTTCTAACGCTTTTCTATTCGATTTTCTATAATATTTTCGATTGATAGATTAATTAATCGAGTTAAAGCCTAATTAAAACATTTTTTTGACCTCTATGAGGACAAAGGTGTAATCAGAGAAGCATCAAAGCACCGTAAGGTGCCGTAGAAAATCAATTTAGAACCACCTTACTAAGTGAAAATGCTTTTGCAATAACCGAAGCAAGAAAAATAGTTTCCATTTAAGGATTTACATTTAAATTGGCTCGGTTGAAAGGTTAACATTTGGCTAATAGTTGTTTTAAAAAACAAATTGCATACTATACGTGACAATTTAAAATTTCTAATTAATGTATGATTCTATTTAAGTTGTGAGTCGTGTACACCTGTATATGGAAATGCATCGAGGAATGATAAATGGTTCTATTCACACTGTAACGGTTGATTATATTATTGTCATTCTATGAAGATACACATTATAATCAATGCATTCTGTCACGGTTTAATTGCAAATTGTTTAAAGAACCGCCTACTGCATTGTGCGTACATTTTAATAATTCTTCAAGAGAACCGACATCCTCCAAGATTTACAAAGATAATTTCTTTTTAGATATACAAAACAATAAACAAATAAGTAATTGCTAGTATCATGGTCATTTTGAACAATCGAAGAAGCACGATTTAAAGGAATTTTTATTTTATAAATTATTGCTTAAACGCATACGTGTATGCATCATGCAGCGTTCTGCAATCTCAAATGTGACCACAAAATCAAATTACCAGCACCGATTTGTTTAAGGCATCCATTATTATTTCCAAATATGTTTTATCGAAAATTACGAAAAATTTATTAATCAAAAATGCGCTTAAGGTGCAATTGAGAAAATGAAATATTCTCTGATAAAACTCTGCATTTGGCATTTAATTTAATTTGTTTTTATATTCCCATTTTACCATAAACTATTATAATTTCCTCGTGTGAGCGTACTCTTATTTATCCGCATCTAAGCAAATAGGAATTTGCTTAAATCGTAATACAAAAGTCTTAATCTTTTTGTATTAAATTATATGTTATTTATAGTGCAAATTGACTATAAATAAGTCGATAATTACACGGTATCGTTTAAAATTGAGAATGTAAACGTACAATGTGTTATTATTAATTGACTGTATAATCAAGTGCGCTCACTAAAAGCAATATATCACGGATAACTGGAATCGAGTTTTCTCGTCGTGTTGATAATTATTTGGTGTTAAGTTTAAAACAAAATTTATTGCATTTAACAATATTGATTTTTTATAACAAGCTTAAATTTAAAAAAAATGAGTCTGTCTTCTAGTCTTGGGAAGACTGGAAATATCTATTTTATCTTCTAAATCATCATTACAAATTACAGAAACGATTACAAAATAAGTGTCACTAACTTGTAGACAGTTACGTAAAACTGTTCTGTATTTGAATCGTAATTGTCTTGTTCTAAAATAAGGGTGTTAAACTATTAACTGATGAGAGTTTGTTTGCAATTAAAACTTACCATACGTGTTTCAGAAAGTTAATATTTTTTATTAGTGTCTACTACTGCTTTAGGGTATGGTTGGTGAAATAAATAATCTAAATAATTCGGTTTTGAATAATCTACGTGATTGAGTAGCACTTCTATCTTGACTGCTCGTTTGAAGTTCTTGATCTATTTTAGTGCTTCTGTCTGTTTCAATTTCTGATGCAGAAATTTTCGATTTAGATAGACGGTAGACAACAGATACCAAAACGTACACAAGATACGTAGCACAGGCGAGGCAAAATAACTTTTTGACTTTAATAATTTTGAGAAAGTCTTCATAAGCTTCTCGACATTGTTAAATGGATACATGGCGTAGAAAACTATATTCAATAATGTTGGGAAAGTCTTAGTAATCTTCATCAAACTGTCAAACGAGTCCATGGGTCAAGAACAGTATCTAATAATGTTGAGAAACTCTTCATAAGCTTCACTAAGGTGTCAAACAAGTACAGTCTCGTTCATATCTTTTGGCCACCCCGGCAATACGTTTGCACGATTTGTGGGTGCAAGCATCATAATACCAACACAGTTTGTTGATTAAATACTTGTTGGCAAAATAAAGTTACCCCTCAGTTTAAGTAGAGGGGGTGTTATTGATGGTTGAACCGACAAATTGTTATAGCGTATTGCCGGGGTGGCGAAAAGATATGCACGAGACTGTACATGGCATAAGAAAGGTTAGGGGTTCTCGATGACATTGTGAATTTACAATCGTTCTAGACCCAAAATTATTGATAATAAAAATTGCAGTTTAAAGTGGAATGAAGTTGAGGCCCTCAGCGCCTGCGTTGCGGGAGGGCCCCAGAATAGAAGAAATACCCCAAAACGTCGTTTAGTATCAAAATTTGTTATAAAATCGATTTGTGGTCAAGTAGAATAATTATTAACGGTGGGTAGGGAGACCACTGTGGATATTGCGGAAGAGCCCGCAAACTCTTAGTTACGCCACTGGTTGGTGAATTAGGCGCGACTTTCTAATGTAATATGTTCCAATCTATCAGTAACAATAAAACAGACACATTATGGCTCCTTCCAATGCCAAAAAATAGTTGTATCATTTTACTCGACTTCTGTTAAAACTTTTGAAAATGACAAAAATGACGGTTTTACTCCCATGAAGACCATGAGATAAATTCGGCATGATCACGCATCCATACAGCACTCTCTAAATATACTGTAACGATACTTTGCACTTGAAATAATTACTCTTGAATATTTCTTTGGTTTCATCGACATAAATTGCTCTATATGACCCTAGTAAACTAGCGACTTTCATTCAATTAACCAAAAATGAGTCTTACACCCATCCCACGATCCCTGCAATCGTTCACCAACTGATCAACGTTATCTAGTACTACAGTGCATTTAGCATTAGCCGTGGGACAAATTAGTATAAAGCTGAAACCTTTGATATTGTATTGTACTTATAGCCCTTATTATAGTACTAAAAGTCCCCACCCTTCTGAGGGCTGGAACACCCCCAAAATTGCGTTTGAATCTCAAAAATTACACTTTTTATCATATTTTTGCAATTATCTCGAAGACAAGGTAGTAAGCGAAAAATTATAAAGAGTCCAAAATTGAAGAAGATAAAATCATACGACAAAAATCTCATTTGCAATTTTTCAAAATATTTAATAGTTTTTGAGAAAAATGTTATTGAAAGTTAACCTATTTTGCGCGTATTACAGTACTCATGGGTTGCGCGATCAAAGTGTTGCTGAACGCCCTATTTTACATTATTGAAAATTTCTCATTATCTATCAGATTTAGAAAAAAACAAAAAATATGTAGTTGAAGAGGACATCTTCAGCTTTAAATTACATGCAAAATATTTTGATTTTAAGTAATTTATCATGGAGAAAAAAAATAATGAATGTAAAATAACCTAATTTTTCTTAAAATTTAAAAATCTCCTAAAGTAATTGAGGAAATATAAAATCTACGTAGGATTACTATCTTCATGATGTATACTTTACTGTCCTAAGAGCAAAATTTTTTTCGAGTTCTATTTTGACAAAAAATTGGACTTTGAAATTCATAATTTTTAAAAAAAAATTTTCTTAGATATTTTTCTAACTTTAAAGAACTCTCAAATAATAAAGAAGAGATCTAAGGCCATAAATTTTAGTTTGTAGAAAGCCTATAGTATACGTTTTAAGAAGCCGTAAAAGTATACGTTTTTAAACGTTTAAATAAAAAATTTACATTATTTAACGTTTTCATCAAAAAATTTTCAACAATATGAAGAAAGATCGAAATACGTAGTTTTTTTCCGAAATTGGTCATTACTCGCTTAATTTATGAGAATTCAAACTTTTTCTTAAACAAAAATAAAGGTAATACTCTAAAGGTTTTATATCTGCTAATCGCATCTTGATAGGAATTCTACTTTAGAAACGACAGCAGTTTGTACGATGAAGAAAATGAGCAAAAAAATTGTAGTTCACTGCAGTTATGAAATTTTACATATGGTGAACCTGGAACAAAATTATCTAACTCTAAAACTTTTGCTATTGTTTAGTACTTATAGTCCTTATTATCATACTAAAATTCCCCACCCTTCCGATGGGGGAAACCCCCCAAAATTGCACTTTTACGCATATTTATGAAATTATCGGGAAAACTAGGAAAATAATAAAGAGATAAAAATTTAAGCCTATAAAAAATTCACCATTTTTATTTGAACTCAAAAATCGTAACTAATGCAGCCCTCCAATCTTAGAGGAAAATTATAAATTCTTTTACATACGCAGATAAAACGTATAGGTACTTGACACAAATTAATATTGCAATAATTTATAATTTAAATAGCGGATGAGTCTGAGGGATGGGCCTATTAAGTCTAAATCGAGCTGTGTTAATTTTAGAAGAAAACTATCAAGACTTTAGTTACTATTGACGAAATGCTCTGTAATCCAAAATATTTTGGAATATACAGGG
Organism: Malthinus seriepunctatus; assembly: GCA_963924605.1. Taxonomy (NCBI): domain Eukaryota; kingdom Metazoa; phylum Arthropoda; class Insecta; order Coleoptera; family Cantharidae; genus Malthinus; species Malthinus seriepunctatus. The sequence goes on from OZ004600.1 coordinate 15,848,345, forward strand.
TGTTTCCTGATGTACTTAACTCTGTACACTCCAAAATATTTTTAAATTGTAGAGCATGTCGTCATAACTAACGTTTTGATAGTTTTCTTCTAAAATTAACACAGCTCGATTTGAACTTAATAGACCCATCGCTCAGACTCACCCTGTATTAACACAAACGAAATAAAATAAAAACTAATCTTCTAATAATTCGACGCTCTCTTCCAGTTCTTGAAATATATTGCTGCAGGAATTGCCTAAACATTTTCCACACAAATTTGAACAATTAAGGTTTCCCCCCCCCATCGGAAGGGTGGGGAATTTTAGTATGATAATAAGGACTATAAGTACTAAACAATAGCAAAAGTTTTAGAGTTAGATAATTTTGTTCCAGGTTCACCATATGTAAAATTTCATAACTGCAGTGAACTACAATTTTTTTGCTCATTTTCTTCATCGTACAAACTGCTGTCGTTTCTAAAGTAGAATTCCTATCAAGATGCGATTAGCAGATATAAAACCTTTAGAGTATTACCTTTATTTTTGTTTAAGAAAAAGTTTGAATTCTCAAAAATTAAGCGAGTAATGACCAATTTCGGAAAAAAACTACGTATTTCGATCTTTCTTCACATTGTTGAAAATTTTTTGATGAAAACGTTAAATAATGTAAATTTTTAAGATGGCTTCTTAAAACGTATACTATAGGCTTTCTACAAACTAAAATTTATGGCCTTAGATCTCTTCTTTATTATTTGAGAGTCCTTTAAAGTTAGAAAAATATCTAAGAAAATTTTTTTTTTTAAATTATGAATTTCAAAGTCCAATTTTTTGTGAACTTAATAGACCCATCGCTCAGACTCACCCTGTATTAACACAAACGAAATAAAATAAAAACTAATCTTCTAATAATTCGACGCTCTCTTCCAGTTCTTGAAATATATTGCTGCAGGAATTGCCTAAACATTTTCCACACAAATTTGAACAATTAAGGTTTCCCCCCCCCATCGGAAGGGTGGGGAATTTTAGTATGATAATAAGGACTATAAGTACTAAACAATAGCAAAAGTTTTAGAGTTAGATAATTTTGTTCCAGGTTCACCATATGTAAAATTTCATAACTGCAGTGAACTACAATTTTTTTGCTCATTTTCTTCATCGTACAAACTGCTGTCGTTTCTAAAGTAGAATTCCTATCAAGATGCGATTAGCAGATATAAAACCTTTAGAGTATTACCTTTATTTTTGTTTAAGAAAAAGTTTGAATTCTCAAAAATTAAGCGAGTAATGACCAATTTCGGAAAAAAACTACGTATTTCGATCTTTCTTCACATTGTTGAAAATTTTTTGATGAAAACGTTAAATAATGTAAATTTTTAAGATGGCTTCTTAAAACGTATACTATAGGCTTTCTACAAACTAAAATTTATGGCCTTAGATCTCTTCTTTATTATTTGAGAGTCCTTTAAAGTTAGAAAAATATCTAAGAAAATTTTTTTTTTAAAATTATGAATTTCAAAGTCCAATTTTTTGTGAACTTAATAGACCCATCGCTCAGACTCACCCTGTATTAACACAAACGAAATAAAATAAAAACTAATCTTCTAATAATTCGACGCTCTCTTCCAGTTCTTGAAATATATTGCTGCAGGAATTGCCTAAACATTTTCCACACAAATTTGAACAATTAAGGTTTCCCCCCCCCATCGGAAGGGTGGGGAATTTTAGTATGATAATAAGGACTATAAGTACTAAACAATAGCAAAAGTTTTAGAGTTAGATAATTTTGTTCCAGGTTCACCATATGTAAAATTTCATAACTGCAGTGAACTACAATTTTTTTGCTCATTTTCTTCATCGTACAAACTGCTGTCGTTTCTAAAGTAGAATTCCTATCAAGATGCGATTAGCAGATATAAAACCTTTAGAGTATTACCTTTATTTTTGTTTAAGAAAAAGTTTGAATTCTCAAAAATTAAGCGAGTAATGACCAATTTCGGAAAAAAACTACGTATTTCGATCTTTCTTCACATTGTTGAAAATTTTTTGATGAAAACGTTAAATAATGTAAATTTTTAAGATGGCTTCTTAAAACGTATACTATAGGCTTTCTACAAACTAAAATTTATGGCCTTAGATCTCTTCTTTATTATTTGAGAGTCCTTTAAAGTTAGAAAAATATCTAAGAAAATTTTTTTTTTAAAATTATGAATTTCAAAGTCCAATTTTTTGTCAAAATAGAACTCGAAAAAAATTTTGCTCTTAGGACATTAAAGTATACATCATGAAGATAGTAATCCTACATAGATTTTATATTTCCTCAATTACTTTAGGAGATTTTTAAATTTTAAAAAAATTAGGTTATTTTACATTCATTATTTTTTTTCTCCATGATAAATTACTTAAAATCAAAATATTTTACATGTAATTTAAAGCTGAAGATGTCCTCTTCAACTACATATTTTTTGTTTTTTTCTAAATCTGATAGATAATGAGAAATTTTCAATAATGTAAAATAGGGCGTTCAGCATCACTTTGATCGCGCAACCCATGAGTACTGTAATACGCGCAAAATAGGTTAACTTTCAATAACATTTTTCTCAAAAACTATTAAATATTTTGAAAAATTGCAAATGAGATTTTTGCCGTATAATTTTATCCTCTTCAATTTTTGACTCTTTATAATTTTTCGCTTACTACCTTGTTTTCGAGATAATTGCTAAAATATGATAAAAAGTGTAATTTTTGAGATTCAAACGCAATTTTGGGGGTGTTCCAGCCCTCAGAAGGGTGGGGACTTTTAGTACTATAATAAGGGCTATAAGTACAATACAATATCAAAGGTTTCAGCTTTATACTAATTTGTCCCACGAGCACTATGTAAAATTTCAGTAGTGCACCGGACTATAGTGTGAATTCGTTGCGACAAATACCCCCAGTGTTAATTTAATTAATCATTGTGAACAGCAATTAATTAGTGACGGGTCTCATCTTATCCAGGACGTACTGGTCTTTTTCAGGTCCCTATAAGTCTGAGGATAAAGTCTTGAGATCTGGTGGAAAAAATCATGTTTGTGTCCCTTGTATAAAAATGGAGAATCAATCTTAATCTGTGGTCTGAGTTTTCTCTAGTGTCTTAAGGGCATGCAGACACAATTATATTCCATAGGATCTTAAAAATTATGGGCTGGCTCTATTGCAAAAATTCAAACAATATGTTAAAGGTAAAGGATGAACTCGTAACGATGCAGAATGTTATCCGGATGCTGGGCCCAAATACTGGTTCAGTATTACAGCATCCTGGAAATTTTGTATCGTTTAAAGCAGCTAATTGTCATTTTTTCTCTAGTTTTTCTCTAGCTCACCCCTGAGATCAAAATGAAGATAATTTTTACATTCCCGTGGTCAGCTCTTCAAGCACTTTTATTTGAGTCCAATCTCATCAAGATTGGACCAGAATTACTTAATTTTAATTTTTTTTATTTTACTATCAGTGTTATCAGCGATAACCGCTGATTTCCCTGTAGCTTTCCTTATCTAATGGTTTTTAATTATAGGGAAGGTTAAAGGAGACGCCAAGCTATGTATGTAATATGAGCTACCATGATAAAAGTCATAGCGTGGGTTTTTACCACTTTGAGTTGTGAGAGAAAAGTAAAGATGGTGTATGCGTTCACTATTCTAATAAAATTAACTAATTTATCGGTATTGTCATGGTAGCAACGTGTGCTTATTTTTCATCACTTTCTATCAAAAAAGTGAATTTCTTTTCTAGTAAATGCCAGTTTTAGGAGAGTTTATTTTAGTGACAAACGGAGAGTTTTTAGGGTCAAGAGATTAGTCTTGTATAAATATCCCTTGTGTCATACAAGTTATAGAAAATGCAAAGATAAGCAATTAACCTTTCACAAGATGGGCCTAAAATAAAAATGATATCAAAGGGTCTGAAACAGGGTTTTTACTGTCAACGAACAAGCATTAAAAATGTGCCATTGAAATAATCCATTCCGGAATTAGATTAAAATATAATGAAATTAATTAAATTAAGGCCATTACACATCTGCACATTCGTCTAACTACTAACTGCTTAATTTATTATTTAAAAAATGAATAAATTAAATAATGCATTTTTCAGTATTTCACTATTAATAAAACTTTGCTGCAGATGACTTTTATGTAATAAATAAAGAATTTCAATAGTTCATAACTCGAACCAAAACGTTAAATTAAAAAGCATCAAAAAGCATTTTTCCGTTATACTTTATTACAGTTTGAAAAATGCACCACAACCCTGTAATAAAATAAAATTTTTACAAAAAGTGCGCATCTTGCAGTAAACTTTTATTAAAATATATTCAGTTCAACTTTTTTATTGCTTTTAAATAGTTTTCAAATCAGTTTAAAACTAGAAAGAAAATTAAAAGTTGTAATTTATTATTTCCATAATTTATTTTCTCTATAAAACTAAATTTTTAGTGTTTCTCCGAGTCAAATAAATTTTGTCCTACTTCTTCAAAAAACAGTTTTAGATTTAAATATGTACTCAAAAGTTGCAGCATTAATTAAGTTTATAATTTAATAACTTTACTGATTTTGTACGGTATGTTAAATAATTAGAATCCAACCCCCTTAAGGCACAATTACAAAACGTTAACCATTTTATCTTATGTTAAACTATGACAAGATTTAAGGTAAGTTGGACAGTTTTAAAGAGCTTGTAGGAAAATTAAAAATAGAAAAATAACAGGTAGGTAAATGTTATTAGAAGTTCGTGCTTTTTCATTTAAAATTCTAATGGATTAAAAAATATAAATACAATTTTTTACCTTGAATTTGAAATAAATATTATAAATGAATAAAAATCACAATCACAATCCCACATCAATTGTAAACATTTCTGAGCTGGTTTTAATAAGTATTACGCTTTCACAAAAATATAAATTGCATTCTACCATATTTTACATTATTTGCTCTTTTATCACGCACGAACATATACAATACGATTATTTATGCATGTAATTATTAAAATATAATTCCACTAGTCATAACCTCATAACTCATAAGGGAGCTTGTTTATTAAAGTAGAAGGTACAGTCTCGTGCATATCTTTTCGCCACCCCGGCAATACGTTATAACAATTTGTCGGTTCAACCATCAATAACACCCCCCCCTACTTAAACTGAGGGGTAACTTTATTTTGCCAACAAGTATTTAATCAACAAACTGTGTTGGTATTATGATGCTTGCACCCACAAATCGTGCAAACGTATTGCCGGGGTGGCCAAAAGCTATGAACGAGACTGTACCTATCTTTCAACAATTCGAACAAATAAGTGATAATGCAAAACTTACCTTTTCGTTCTTTCAATTCGATTTTGATGTGTAGCCATTGTTCTCAAGAGTGAAACTAACGCTAGAAATTTTAGATCTATGGTGTTTCTGAAAAATGAAAAAAAAACGATAAAAACAGATCTTATTGGTCATTGGGTCAATATACATGGTGATTCATGACTTTCAGTCAAAGGGGTTAAACGTATATTAATTTATATTTTATTGACGAGTATTCGAGTGTGATTGTGATCAATCTTCAATAATGAAGTCAGCGCCTGTACAGGAATTTGATAGCTAGCGATATCGTTAACTAACGATTGAAGTTACGTATAGACTTTTGTTATGCCGTTAGCTATAAAAAACGTAAATTTCTTACTAATTTCTAGGTAGCTTGTATAAAACCCAAATTTGGGGTTTTACTAGCCCTCTCTTTAAGCTGAGTTCAGTCGGGAGGCGGAGTAGGTTTGATATTAAAAGAAAAAATCAACAGTCAAAATATTTAAGAAAGCGTCGTCTCCTCTGCTTTAACGGAAATAATAATAAATTATTATTGGAGCAGGACGACCAGCGGAGGCCTACCCCCATTGGTACTGAGTAGTATTGGAGTAGAATGGTACTGAGGGGGAAAGCGGAGGCCTAGGCTCAACTACGCGACGCCTCTAAAACCACGGCGAAGAAGGTACCACTACAGAGAGAGAAATAAGAAGGTAAGGGGAGGCCTAGATTCCACGACTGCTCCTCGAACCACCACGAAGCAGCTACCTTTAAAAATTAACCTTTCACCTCTCTGGTGAAATCAGATAGGTAAAAGTCTTAAAGGGGCTTCGCTAGATAAGTACGCAACCAACGTTATATAATTACGCTGACGCAATCTAAGAAGGGTGGTTTAAAGAAAACGTTCCACGCTCTATCCTCACGAGGATCGTACCATACTCTCTTTGTCCCTTATCTGTTGGAAGTTACTCCTACTTATAGCTTGGTCACTACTACTTGAGGAGAACCAATTAGAATGCGGCTCGTGACTTGGTTGTAAGTGGGGACGTCGACACCACGCGTATCATTTATCAATCACAAGGGTAATTAAGAAAGTTTTACTAATTGAAATTTCATTATCATTGTGATCTTCCACATGCGCTCTTATAGGACCTTTCTAAAGACCCTATTAGACCGTATTAGATCCAACTACGAAGATTAAAACTAATTTTGAATGTCGTTAAAATTTTTAGATGACATCAAATTATTTAAACAAAATAATTCAAATTATTTCCAAGATAAACAAATCGTAACATACAGAACTCGAGGCGAAAAATAAAATGTCGTAATCAGTACCGAATTGTAAGCAGATAATATAAAATAAAATTATTTCCGATTAGATTTTGTTTCCGAGATAATCGATTTCCCGATAGGAAAAAAATGTATTTTACATTTTTACTCTAAATTTGACGCTGAATATGACATTTTATTTTTCGCCTCGAGTTTTGAATCACCCTGTATAATTAAAAGGTTAAGGTCCGTTTGCATCACTTTCATTTTAAATTTAACATGTGGTTATATAATTGTCGGTGCCCTTTAGCCTACTGCACGATGTAGGATCAAGAGGTGGGGCAACAAGTCGTCGCTATATGGTTAACAAATTTACGCAGACATCTCATCAGTGCGAGTGCGCGGTACTATCGGGCATACTAGTGCGTCTCACGTAGATGCATAGAGCTAAGTTAGAGGAATGACAGCGCGCTCCAAGCATGTAAATTGTTTTTATTTAAAATAAATAAACTTACTTTATTCTTGTTACTCGAGTAACCACTAGTAAACCCAGGGGCTAAACATTTACTAGCCATTGTCCAAAATTAATAATCAATGAAAGGTAAATCACTTAATATAAAACTTAAAACGCTTGATCTCCATAAGATTCAATGCTAATATACCAAGCAACACGGGTAGCTTAGTCTATCTCACTATCGACCTCGCAGTTATTATTCGTGGACGAGCCGCAACCACTTCGTGCTGCTTACGAACATATCTCGTTGAGTCACCTCTCATATTTTACATCATGGCCTACTGGAGAACAAATTTAATGGTAGTGTACAGCTAGAACAATTTAACTTGAGAATAGGTAGGGATAAGTTCACGCAGATTTGGCGACGCCTCCCTTAAACACGATTGGTTTAAAATAAATTTTAATTTTATTTAAAATACAACAATGGTTATTCAAAGAAACAATTACTGATCACTCAAGAGAAGGTAAGACCTTTACTGTAAGGGCCTCGGACTTTTATGAATAAAAAAATTAACAAGAGAGGGCTATCGTCTTAGCTTACCACGTTTATGTCCATCGTAGACAACTGCAAGTGGCCACTGAGCGGGTATAGGTCGAGTAGACCGAAGCTCTTGATTCCACCAAAGATGGGGATGAATAAGGCAGATGTTATAGTTCAGTCGGCGATAGCTTTTGGGTAGAAATTTTGTTATAAATGAAAAATTGAAGTAGTCAGATATTTTTATTTCAGTTTAATAGTGGCATATGAAAGAAGATAGCAAGCTCTAGAAAATGTCGACTTTAAAATTAAAATATAATTGTCAATAACGTCTACCAAACGTTTCATAACGCATCCCCACCCAAAAGCTATCGCCTACTGAACTATACCCAGCTTGGAAGCAGAATCGTGATGATTTATAACTAGGTAAATTCACCTCATTGCCAAAAATCTAAAACTCTGAGTTGCAAGAACCTAATGAATTCGGTATAATTAACGACAGTAGCTATCGAATTTAGTTAGGTAATGAATCCTAGTACTGAGAAGATCGAGGTAAATAATAATTATGTAACTAGCCTGTATTTGGGGCAATTACCTACTTTAAAATTTTAAATTTATGCCGACATACTGTATAGATATGTAATGAGAAAATTCTCATTACATATGATTATATTATATGATTAATTATTAAATAATTTTAAATACTTTAAAATTTTAAATTTATGCCGACATACTGTATAGATATGTAATGAGAAAATTCTCAAATTTCAACTTTGTTAGAACAGTTTCAATTTTGTGTTGAGCAATAAAAGATTTATATTATAGCAAAGAAAACATACCCTAACGAGTGAGAAACGACACAAAGCAAAAACCCCATGTTAATTTTTTTCATAGATTTTTAATGCGCATGTCCGTTGGATATGTCAGTAACTGCTCACAACCAATCATATCATCTAAAATACGCGGCACTTTTAAATTTTTAAATAAAATGAAGTTTTTCTTCAAATGTTAAAAAATAAGACATTTTGATACTCAAAATGTAAGGTTAATAATGTACCACAGTATAAATACTATTTTAACAAATAAGAAACGAAATGCCGACAAGGTATTTTAGATGTTTGTATGGATCAATTTCCACTGCACATGCACATGTCCCCTGGAAGTGCCGCCCATGACTGGCAGCCAATCATAATTATCTAAAAACGCCCTTTTAAAATACAATTTGGAAAATATGCAAATATTTAGTTATATTATGTTGTGGTTGTGACACTGACATTTCCAGAGGACTATCGGCTTTTTCGTCTCCGTGTCGCTTCGTGTTTCTTGTCGAATTTCAATGGTTTGTTTTCTTTGATTATAGTAACAAATTGTTATATAATCAACAAACAAATTGTTTTATTATCCATTTTACTATTCGAATGTTAATCTCCATGTCTCCCAGTTTTCTCATTGTTAATCGTAGTACGAAACATGTAAGGGAAACACTAGGAATAGGGAAATCCTAAGAAATTTGAGGATCTTAAAGGAAGATTATTAATTATCACTAGATAGTTGCTTAGTTTTTCAATTATACAACGAACATAATTTAATAAACACAGTGTTTCATAATAATAGTTAATAGTGTATGTACTACTGTACTGTATTAACAACAAAGGTTTATTTCGTTACGACATTTATTGGACTATAAAATTTTAATGATGCACATCTGATTTAGGTACTATGTTTTTCTCTTGTGGTAGATACTTAAAAGTAATTTTACATTCAAGTAAAAACAGAATTAAATTCAAGATGTCCCACTTTATGAGAACTATTTTTAAAGAAAAATTACTTTATGTACATATTTATTAGCTTTTCACGTTTCATTATTGATACACTGTGATTAGGGTGATTATTTTGGTTCGTAATGACGCACATTAGTTTATGCATATTTTAGAAGAAAAGTAAAGTATAGAGGGACGAATTTTAGCGATCTATCTCAATTTCAATTAAAGATGGTATCCTTTTTTCATTAAAGTTTAATTTTTGATATGGCATGACATTCTAAAAATTTAAAAAACTTATTACATTTAAAAAAATATCTGTTGTGTCAACACAAGACTTTCCGATTGAGTTGATTATTTTAAGACCCAAACAGTTAGAAAACAAAAGAATACTATACATTTTTATAATCACTAAATAAAAAAAAATAAACGTCAAAATTTTTTGACAAATGTCAAATTTTTTAACAAATGTCAAATTTTTTGACAATTGTTAAATTTTTTGATGTCAGTCAGAAACGTCAACTGCCAATTATTATTAGATATTTAATTGTATAATAAACCTTTTTAAAACAAAATAATGTTAAATATTTTTATAGCACTGCATACAGGAAAAAATTCTCTAGCGGATTATGCAAAAATAATTATATGTTGCCATTTAAAAAAAGATTATTTACTTTAATTACACGCCCCCTAGCGGACCGATTTTGAACAAATTCCTTTCTGCACTCCGTCGTTATCTGATAAGACCCTATACCAAATTTCAAGTCAATCGGTTCGGCCGTTTCAGAGATTTCGTGGGGAACTACATCCACACATACACACATACACACAGACTTTTTTCCAAAAATGGTCTAGATCAGAGGTTCTCAAACTTTTTTTTTCGCGTACCACTCATGTGTACCACGGATTAGTCGCGTACCACCAAATTATTAAAAATTTTCTATGTTTCAGTATGATAGAGCAGTAATAGTTATTTGTTTTATAAGGAGACAAAGTGACGTTTTGTGTGACAAGACTGTGTTTGGCTGAAGAGCGAGCGTAGCGAGCGAGTCAGGCAATACAGACTTTGACTCCGTATAAAACATTATATTTTTTCTGCAAACGTAAAGCGTAAAACTTAAAATTTTGATTTTTGAAAGAGCACCATCTCTTGTCAATTCTTTGTAGTTCAATTGTCAAATATTTTTTTAAATTAACTTTAATTTGGAAAATAAGCTAATTATTAAATGCAACGAACTAATTATAAAGGAAAATTTAAAAAACATTAAATTTTTTACATTAAAAATGCTTAGAAAACATTTTTTACGTTATAAAAATAAAAATTAACTTGGGTTAAGAATTTACTTCGCTGCCTAGACAGGGAAAAATACTTTGCTGATAATTTTTCCTGCCTCGGCGGGAAAGTTAAACTTCACCCTGACATATTGAGTGACACAAAGTCGACTTTTTTTGATGTTTGCAGAAAAAAAAAAATATTTGTTTTTAAAGTCCTAATATACAGGGTGTATCCGAAATAGATGGACAAACGTTGAGGGTACATTCCTTAGCTGAAATTAAGGTACCCGTATTTTTAATGGTCATCCAATTTTCAGCGGTGTGGGAGCCCCTAACAGCGGGCCCCCTGTAACCCCATTTTGTTAACATTTTCACCGCTCAGAAATTGGAATTGATCAAAACAAAAAAATACGGGTGCCCTAATTTTAGGTAAGGAACGTACTCTCGACGTTTGTCTATCTATTTCGAATACGTATATTTATAAAAAAAATCTTACAAATAAAAAACAAAATAAAATTAATAGCAGGATGATGCCTGTATCTTTGAAATTAGCAAGGAGAAGTTAGGATCAGTTGTAGTGAGTTTTAATCTTAAATTAATTTGGGTCGATGTAAAGTTTACTTCGAAATTTATTTTTTACCGTCAGTATGGTAGAAAATTCAAAATCCAAAAATTCCGCGCTAAAAGTTTCATGCTGGTTACTTATCTTATCGAGTATCTTTGCTTGGGGCTTGCGTACCACCTTGAGAAGCTCTGCGTACCACCAGTGGTACGCGTACCACAGTTTGAGAACCTCTGGTCTAGATCGACTCGGGGGACCTCAAAACACATATATCCGGTGTTATCTCAAAAAAAAATTTTTTCCCCATTACAATACTTTCCTTTAATACCTTAAGGTATCGGAAAGTAATTATCGATAACGTATAATCGCTCCAAGAGTAATAAATGAAAGAAGCACAAAAATTAGGATAATTTTTAGGTCATCGGATTTATTTCATTATTTGTTTCCACGCTATGCTTCTTTATGAGATATTTCGAATTTAAGGGTAAAATGAAAGAGACATAAAATTTTCTCCTTGTAAGTTTGATCATAAAATCACCAGCAACGACACATCAGACAGAAAGTAGAGAAAAGTGATATCAAGAAAATGAGAAAAATAATACTATTCAATTGGGTTTGTAGAAGTTAAAAGAACACACAGTCAACACACTTAATCATTCCGAGAACAAATTTCTTGATACCAACAAAAAGATGTGAATATTTCATATCGCATACAACTAAGGATAGCAAAAGTAAGTTTATAGCAAATGAGAAATCCGTGTATTACATAAAATGCAGTTTATCTTTACAAATATGGCTATAATTTGAAATCTCGATGAAAGATGCAATCTTCTTCAAGATCATCAGTTGGTGCAAGTGTCGGTACAATTTTTCATTTCATAGAAACACTAATGTTGTTAATAAAAAGTTGTTTTTCTTATGTTTGGGATGTTGTATATTTACACAAAAGATAGGGATAAGGTAAGGCAACAGGTTAACAATAGTTGTATCGTATACGTGTTTTAAATTAAAATTACAAAATACTAACTTAGTGTAGGTAGTTACATGTTGTACGTACAACAATTTCATTACAAATTACATCGACGGGGCGATCTAATGATTGTGTAATGTACCACACAGACAGTGAAGTTAATGGTAAAAAATGTTGTGTTTTTTCAATTTTCTTTATTTGGAAAATTGTAAATTCTTTACATTATAAATTAAACTATAAATTTAAAAAAATGCCATTAATTCTGTAAGTTATGGAAGTATCGACATTAAAGATTCTATTGGGAAATTTAACATTTTGTGTCATTTTTAACTAATATTTAATAAATCTTCAATCATCACAGACATTATTTTTCTTGGACACGATAATAGATCGCTTTATTTAAAAATACTCTTCAGAAACAAAATGAGAGAATCGTTAAAGTGCACTTTTGGAAAATAGATTTTAATTTATATGTTGACTTTTTCCCGACGATTGACACTTAGAATTGGAAGAAGTAGAAAATAAAGCCACAGTTACAAGTTCAGCCAACAACTTGATTCTTGAAAGTTAATGAGTTAATCAATGGATATTAGAAAACACGATTACAATTTCAAGATATTTCAGTTCTGGATAATTAGAGGTTGTATAGCCATAATTAATTTTGAAACCGATTTTGGGCACGCCTGGCACATCCCATGCGCATGCTAATATAAAAGCTACCTATAATTATTAAATAATGGGGAATTGGACTACAATCGCATTTTGTAAAAACGTAAAGAACTAAACAAAAAAATTCTCACTTTTTTAAATTTTATCTCTAACTCGAATATTAATACGCTATGACCATTGATTATACATTATTAAGATTGACAGCCTTATGGGAACTATCGTATGTGATACTCCCGGGGAGTCCCCCGCACTCTTTCAAAAATTGTTTACCGTATAGTGCTGCTAGAACTTATACGGCCATACGGCGAAGTTTAGTAACTTGACACCGATATTTTGCTATTAATTCATAGAGGTCGCTTTATGCTTTAACGTTTTGTCTCTCGCATTTCTTTAGCTTTACCACGACCTTGACCATGAGAGATGATTTATTTTTTAACCACTCCGAGCAGTAACAGCTGATTTGCATTAATAAATTTTTAAGTTCTTATCTTCCAGTTTCATTTTAATAATATATCATATATATCGCCTCTTGGAAAAAATTACATTCTTTGTTTTTATATCTCACTTTAATTTTGTTGTCTTATCAATATTATTTTTAAGGTGACAACTGAAGTAGGTACCTAGTCGTTTTGAATATGCAAAGGGATGACTTGTAAACATATAAATATAAAACATCGATTTGATTTTGCTTTTTATGTCTCATAATGACATTTTGTTTTAATTATTTATATTTCCATCTCCGTTTATTTAAGATTTCGCAAAAGTAAAGACTAAAAAAAGTTTAAAAATTTTTTTTTCTTTTATTTCACTTTACAAAAATGTACAAAATTTCACATAATATTCAAATTTAATCTTTTTAAATTTCTTTAAAAGGTCTTACAAAAATTAATGTCTAATAGTACAGTTTGTTTAAAAATGCGTTTTTGAAATTTCGTACTGACAACAAAATATAAGTTTATAAACTAAAGTAATTTAACTGACTATTTCACTAGAGTGTATTATAGAGACAATAAAATCAAGTATTCAGGTGACAAAACTAGTACCTTGTCAAAACTAACAACATGATATTTCAGCGACAATTTTTTTGACGTTTTAAACATTCAAGTCAGCTTGGAAATTAAATCATTGTCAAACTGACATTTTTGCATCGCATTGCGTTTTGCAGTAAAAAATAAGTTTTTTAAGTGAAAATAGACTTAATTTTTCTCTCGTAAAATAGTCATGTCGAATACCACTCAAGATAAAATTTTGTAGGCAAAATTGTTCTCTTGTAAGTATTCAAGTTTGTTTCTTTTTGACAATTTCGCTCATGACATTTAATTAAAAATCACTCGCCGTACGGCTCGTGATTTTTTGACAAATGTCATTCGCGAAATTATCAAGCAACAAACTTTCATAACAATCGAACAATTTTGCCGACAAAATTTTATCTCTAGTGGTATTATATATGATAATAAAAAAATGATTATTTTTTAACATGAAACGGTTTAAAACAAACTACGTGTAAGGCTACGTTGCATTTTTCTTTTCACATTTCGTGAAAAATTCATTCTCTTGCTGTATTATTAAATGATCTATACGATCGTACCTGGAATCCGCATTTTCTAGTTGCGAAGATTTTGATCGTCTGACAAATTTCCGCGAATTTTTTTCTAAAATTGCTATAGCAATTCTTCTGCGGAACGTTAAATGGTTAATGGCCAGTTGTTCTATCGATACTTATCTACTGACGAATAGATATCTATTCCCTAAGTGTTCAAAAACCGGTTTCAAACAATAGAAATGGTTAAGTTTTGGAATGTTATTAGGGATCCATAACTAAGCAAAAATGTACCAGAAACTGGCCGAAACTGGAAATTTTTATATGAAGTGTAATAAATAGAAGGGTGCCATAAATAGATTTTTCTTAAGAATTACCAGTATTCAATTATTATATTTTTTTATTAGGGTAATTCCGGGAGAGATGGACCACGTTTATTAAAGACTATAACTTTTATTGTTTTAAATAACGAAGTAAATAAAAATTACCAAAATAATTACTCCACTTTAGTCTTTAATTAAAACAAAAAAAACTAAAAAAAAACATAAAACTAAACTGCAATAAAAACGAAACTAAAAGTATTAATTAAATTAATTAATTAAAAACTTTTTTTAATTCGATAAGCCATTTAGCCCTAAAATATTTTAATTTTTGAAGTGTTTGCGACATAAGTCGCAGAAATTTCGTATTTCGGGCACCCTTCATGCATCTACTGCTTCCACAGCATTTTGAAGTGTCTCAGCCGTCCAAGATCTTTTGTTTACGTTGCATTTTCTTTTATAAAAATTAGGCATGATTTTATGCCGAAAAGTAACAGTTTTGTAATAAAATAACTACGGTGCAACTCTTTTTGAAAACAGGTCCATCTCTCCTTAATACAGAAAGGAGATGAAGCACTCGACTTTGACTTAATAAACAATGATTTTTCCAAGTTTTTCAACGTTAAATAGCAATAAAAATAAATTTCATGTTGCCTACTTTAAGAATTTAAAAAAAAACTTATTACAAATTCTGTAATGGCCTTAAATGTTCAACCGTTAAAAAACTTTATGCCCTACAAAAATAACAAAACCTCAATAACACAGCTAATAAACGATATTTCACAACGATATCACGTTACTCAACTTTATAGTAACTCAATATAAATAGAAAATGCCTATTTAGCGAAATCTGTTAATAGTTACTAGAAATTCTCACACCGATCCGTCTTTCCTAATGGTCCAACTCTCCTGGAATTACCCTTACTTTTTTGTATGTAAAATTTATTCAGATAATAATATAGCTCGATCAACGAGGTTATTAATGACACGTTTAGTTTATTCTAATCTTATAGCATTTTAATGGTTTCTTACAATGATCTTATTTTACCTTTAATTTTGACAACATAAATTAAATTCATACTCACTCATAAATTCATGTCCTTGACATAAGATATTTATTACCAGATGAAGTTTACATTCCAAATCTTTTGATTATTTCACACCCTACTGTCTTTGCTAAATATAAATGTTAATTCTACTCTTTCATAGCTGGAGCTAGTGCTGTTTTTCATAACTTTAAAATTAGAATAGCAAAAAACTTTCTGCCGTGGTCACCAGATGGCTTTTTGAAAAAATCCTAGCGGCCACGGCAAAATGAGCATACGCATATATTGCATCAGGGTAACAATCTGTTTTACTGTATAATCAATGCTATGACGTAGGCTGTGTCAAATGCACTAACCGGCAATCTTACATAGTAAGAAGAGCTGGATGTATATTTTTTACATGTGTTGAAAAAAGAAAGAAAAATGAGTAAAATAATACAGAAATATTAGTGTGTAAAACTACTTTTAGCTTAAAACAAACTTCATAAACAGCTGTCTGTGACAACATAACCTAGAATATAACAGGTCGTTTTTGTTTTTATTTACGATTTTTGTTTATTATCAATTATCAGTTTTAAGAGGGCGATATTTAACAAATGGGCGGGGAAGTTGATATTTAGACATTCCCCTCGGAAGCTTTAGCGACTTTATTATCTGGTTGATATCACTAATATTTACAATTCCTAATAGGGCAAAGTTCAAAGAAGGCACCCATAACACCCGTAACAGGGCAAAATGAACTTTTTACAAATTATCTTAAAGATGGAATAAATCAATATGTTTTTGTTTTAACCATTTTTTAACAGCAAACTTGAGCAGGGGAAGGTCTGGGCAGCTTATAACGTTTTTTATAAAAAGTTTTAGTAATATAGGCCCAAAAACTGCTTTAAACAAAAAATATGCCATTTTTCCCACAATTCCCATATTCAAATACCCACCCATAAGTGTGAAGTTTAAGAGTTGGAGAGGGGTATAAACTCTAAATTTAATTTAAATATTGGCATTTACTGTTGCTTCAAACTCCAAGGAGAGGATCGAATAATTTCAAGAAATTTAGCAGATCATTCTCATAAAAATAAAGAAAATGTTCTAAAAAGGATTCTAAGCGGATCGGCCGAGTTTACATGTAAGATTAAGGCAAATTTCTTGACCATCTCCCGAGTTTACATTCAACCTTTGACCATCGCCCGAGTTTACTACCGCCCGTCTGGATAGTATTACTCATTTTCAGTCTGTTAATCAGGGGTTTTACATAGGACTAAGTCCTCTACTCCTCTACGTGTATACAGGGTGAGTCGGGAGGATCGCACCAAACGCCAGGAGTGTATTTTACACGTAAATATGAGACGAAAAAACCCAAAAGTTGTAGTCCGATTTTTATTGGTATTCGAGTTACAGCGTCTTAAAAGTTGAAATATTTAATAAATTAATTTCATTAACTTAGAAGAACATACTGTATAACGATGAAACCACATTCACCCATGATGATATTAACAATACCCGCAACTCCCACTTATGGCCCGACGAAAATCCTCACATAAAAGTCAAAACAAATTTTCAAGCATCGTTTTTCGGAAACGTGTGATGTGATATCGTCTAAAGTTTCGCCTAAGAGGAGATAAATATTTGGAATTCTTACAAAATGATTTACAAGGACTGCAGTATCAGTACAACTGCATGATGGATGCAAGTTATTTTGTGAAAACGCTGTATCTTGTAAACAAATAAAAATCGGACTACAACTTTTGGATTTTTTCCTCTTATATTTACGTGTAAGATACACCCCTGGCGTTGGGTGCGAACCTCCCGACTCACCCTGTATAATAATAATAATTTAGGTGCAAAATTTTATGCCCTACAACATTTATCTTAAGCTTTTTTACGTAAAATAATTAAGAGAGCAGAAAATTACGAAAGTATGATCTGGGTTATAAAAATTTAACAAGTATTTTATTTTTATTTTTGTAATTTCCTGCTTCCTTAATAATTATTTTAGGAAAAACGGTTTTAAAATATTTTACCGTTTTTTTAAATACCCTGTATGTTACTAAACTAAACATCGGAGTTTTAACGTAAGGTGGGCTCAATTTCCTGACAAGCATTATAGACAATGGGAATCAAACGCATAAAAATAAGCTTTTATCAATGAAAAACTGCCCACTTGTTCTCGTGTCTTTTTGTGTTTGTAGGTCATCTTTTATAAAAATTTAACACTCTGACAACGATATAAAAATATACCAACTATCTAAAGACTGCCGTTTTTATACCTTTTTATTTTTGTCACAACGATTCGGTTTTCCACCCAAAAATATAAAATACAACTCAAATTTAAATCAGATACAATAGTACATATTTCAAGCAGCATTCTTTCGAATTTGGTCAACTGCGAAATGTTATTCAGTAAAAACCTACAAAACAAATTCGATACGGAATTAAATTGGCTCAATAAAAAGATTAAATTGATATCGGTTTTTGAATCATTTTAATAAAGAACTAAAGTTTATATCACGTTGCCCAAATCGCATTCTCGTGGACTTTCAAAAGTATTTTATCAGAAATTTAAATTTAATGTTAAAATTAAAACTTAATTCAACTTCTTTGCTTAAAAAATTATCAATGTTGGAATCTTTTATTGAAATTTTCCTTCTCGAGTCAAGAGGAAGTCGAGGAGTTCTAAAAAGTTTCATCAACACAATAAGCATCTTGGAAACGTAACATTTATTTACAAAGTAACGTAGCTAATCAGCTATTCATTAGAAAAAGACAATTTACTGTTTATACCAAAGTCTTGAGATTAAATTTATGTGGAGGAATAATATATATGTCGTATAAAAAGAAAATGTAACATTATAAAAGTAACTATACCATAGAAAAGATAACTGACCAACATTCATCAGTAAGAAGTTTATGATGGTTATAGAAGAAAATCAAAGCTTATAATAAAATTCTATATAGTCAGCACCTATATCTATAAATCTTGTCAATTTCTAATTTAATTAATTTGATATTTATCTTAATGGGCTATTGAATGTTAGTCAAAAGCAACCGCAAATGCACATTGAAATTCATTTTTATTTCATTAAATTTAAAAATCGATATCCGCTATGGTTTTCGAATGTTAATTAGCCATTTGCAGTGTGTGGTTTGAAATAGTCTAGTTTTGAAAAGGTTTTAGTTGTTCAAAATAGAAATATTTCTAAAACATTTTTAATTAACCGTAACTGAGGGTATTTTTAATTGTAAACTCATCAAGAATTATTATTATTATTAAAAAAATGTGTTTTCAACACTGTCTTTATAAAATGAAATTAGAGCGTTCTTCTAACTCCAATTTCAAATTAAAAGTTTTTTTTCTCATTTGCTAGCATCCCACTCTATTAATTTTATCGTAGGTGCACGAAATGAAAAATACACAAGTGGACAAGAATTACATTTTTGTTGAAAATTCTAATTCAGTAGGTACGGAGAAAATTTAATAACGGAATTTAAACCTCATTATTCAAATAGGGTTTGTGATATAAGTACAGTGAGTGGATTGAGTTTACAATGTAAGGGCCGTTTTACATGGACTAAATGTCGTACTCTCGTACTTACTTACTTGTTAGTGCTGAATAAACTCAAAAAGCAAAAGCAAGGGAATCTAAGCTTTAACGTCGGGAGTAAAAATTCCGACGCACAAAATTTGCTTTTGCTCGTTATTAGTACGACATTTAGTCCATGTAAAACGGTCCTAAACAAACATTTTTTTCCTAATTCTAAAGAACTACCTAGATCATTTTGTTCTGCTTCCATTTTTAACTGCTTACCCGTTTTCAAGTTATGAACGTCTTTTTTAAAAGATTACCTACACCAGTGTTTCCTAACGTGGTTGGGAACGTGGCAATTTGATTGCTGAGGGAGGCAATTGAAATCAATTATTTAAGCTTCTTCAGTAAACAATTCTATATTTGAATACCTACCTATTAAAAATTATGCATGTGTTACATAGGAAGCATAAGAATTTTAGAACGGCTTAGGTGGGGCATGGCACAAAAAGCTTGGGAAACACTGACCTGTACTAAGAATTAAACGCTGTCAAAAACTGCATCGAAGGATTTCGAAAATTCGAATAGATTTCTCTGTTGTAAGAAAACCCAACATTGACATTTTCAAGGAAATATTTGAAAATTCGTGTAGATAAAATGACGTCGTTACATTAAACTATTGAACTTCGTTCAAAATGTCTAGCTTAAAGCTCTTGAAAATGGAAAAATCTATTAAAAATCTCTTGTAGCACTTTTATAGCTTTTTCGTTTCTGATTAATAATAAAATGCTCATAACTCTAGAACGGATAATATAATTTTAAAATTTTCAAAACACCTGTATAGAAAATTGCAATACTTTTCAAATGAGGTATATCATGGCCTTTTGAAATTCGAAAATTTTGAGTAGGTTATATAAACTTTTTAAATTGTGACCTACGATACCTACAGTTTGACTAGATTATTTGACTCAGTCCACTTGAGTAAAATTTGGTAGAAATGGGGGGTAGTAAAGACGCGAACTAAGTGTAATGTCAAACTTACCATTTTTTCTTTTAAATGAACTGAGATTTGAAACCATTGCTCTCACGAATGAAACTCGCAGTAAAGATTTTAGGCCCCCATCTGAAAATTTTAAAAAATCAGTTAGAAACAGATCTGATTGGTCATTGGTTGGATTTTGATATTTTTGAGTAGGTAGATAGTTTTTTTCACCTTTGAATTGGATTACTTAATTAGATTTGCTTGAGTTTAATTGGGGGAGGAGGGGGACAAGAGGCGATGAAAGTATAATGCAAAACTTACATTTTTCTTCTTTTAAATTGATTTTGATGTGAAACCGTTGTCCTCAAGATATTAGAAACTTGCTCAAGAAAGTTTTGCTCCATGTTGTACCTGAAAAATAAAAGAAAAACCATTAGAAACCGATTTCATTGGTCGTTGGCGTAAAATAAGTATAATTGGTAGGTACATGATGGAATTCATTTTGTGATCTGCATGGTATTCTTATGATCAATGTTGCCGATAAGGTATTTGGTTACTTACTAACGTTTAGTTGAATTTAATCTGTTGAGTTAGATAGGCTTTTTAGCCTCAACTCTAATCAAATGTATATTATTATATAATGGTAACATTTTTGGTTGACCGTCACAAGGATCACACTTTGTTAATTTCCCGTTTCTCTAATGATTTAGGCAAAAAGCTTCAAATAAAAGTTGCAGGGCATAAAATAATGCATCTTAATCAATAATTTTGTAGTTTTGCTTTCTTTTTAGCGCCAGAAACTAGATGCGTATGAAAATGGTCAAGTTCATGGCTATTACAATTTTAAAGAATTTTCTACATTTTCATAACTAATTTTCGTTGTTACAAAGCAAGCAAGTTTAATTTTGTTTATTGATTTAGGTGTAGAATTTTATGCCCTGCAATATTTATTTGAACCTTTTTTACCTAAGAGGAGCAGAAAATTAGAAGAGTATGATTTTACACGTTAAATTCCTATGACAGAGACCCGTGGTTATCATCCTGGTGTATTTATGTAAATAAACGCTTTATACCTATCTAAAAATTGTTAATTAAATAACCACACTTGTTTTGAGTTTAATTAAAAGGTGAACAAGTTGTTTGTTGAAACTTGAAAAATGTGGTTAAAAATTGCAAAAAATAAAAATAAATAAATTACTTACATTTTTAACCTGAATACAAGAAATGATGCTTTATGAGAACACCCACGACAATAATTAAATAATTAAAAATATTTAATTAAGTGTTAATTTATAAAATAATGTCAATAGTAATGTATTGCGCACATCTATCTATAGTTTTCAAATCACACCATCACACACGAAACAATAAATTATTGTCTGAGCTAAATCTCGAGCATATCGACACCTGCAATTTCTAACAATTTGTTTAAAATTTTTTTAAATTGTTATTATATGCCGTTCCAAAAACATCTAATTTTTAACTTATTTGAAAAGAATCTAAAAACATTATTGGAATTTAAAATTAAAATTTAATTTCTAATTTGTCAAACAAGAAAAACATTTTCAAATATCGATAACAAAATTTTAACTCCTGAAAAATTAAAATCCTAAAGTAGGAACCACCTGGGACCATCCCATAAGAAATTTTAATCATTTGTTTAGACATTATTTATACTGTCTGTTTCTAAAAAAGGGCCCAAGCTTATTGATGGTTTATTTTTACATTGAAATGGAACGTTATTTTCTAGTTTCTTGAAAAAAGTAATAGAACCTTTCATTTAGAACGTTTTACAAGACACAAATTTTGTCAAACTTTTGCGAAAAAATCAACCGTTTGCGAGATATTTACGTTTGGATTTACCTATTACCTTCCACCCCCTATAAAAAATTTTAGCCTGTGTGGATCGACGGGAACTTTTGAGACAATGTTTAAAACGACATTATCAATGTCCACAAAAAAGTGTCCAGTTTTTGGAATTTATCTGCAGAAGAATCTTAATTTGGCTATACTAATAAATACAAGGTTGCTTCAACAAATCGCAGATACAGACTTTGAAAGTCTGAATCAGTTCACCGTACAGGGTGTCCCAATGCTGCGTAATCAGAAAATTGTGGCTTTGCTATAGAATTTAACAAGCAAAGTTTAACCCTCCGTTCCACGGGTGGACTTGGCAGAACACCATTCCACGGGTGAGGTCTGAGAAGTCCACAAGAAAAATACGAATTTTAGACAGGGTTTTAAACTTTTTAGTATTTGCGTTAATATATTGGTATTATAGTCGCTTTATTATTATTTATACATTAAAAAAATTAAAGAAAGTTATTAGTAATTACTTTTTATTACAAATTAAACAAACGCATTAATTTTCTCTACTTTATTTTCAAATAAACAATAAACATAAACGAAAAATAGCAAAACGGCAAAATAATTTTTTTCTATGTAGTACATAAAATAAACAATTAGTGAAACCCAAAAATATTTCAAAAAACTGAATTGTACACAAAATGGAGAGGGTCAAAGTTACGCCGTAAATTTATCATCGCAATCACGGCAACATGTTATTGTATGTTGTTGGCACACCCAAACCTTGCAAAATTTACAAAAGTAACGGGTTTTGCGTCTTACACAAAATTTGCAATATCCTCTTTTGCTTGGGGGTGGATCTGGCCGATCTTCAACCCCATTCATCCTTATAGCACTAAGTGCACACACTGAACACAGACAACACACAACTGTGAAAATAACACTTACTTTAGATAAAAATAACTAATTAGTACAACGGGGAATACCCGATTTATGTCGATAATTTAATTATTGGCAAATGACAATGATAATTATTGTCGTAACAAGAAATTATATTTAATCTTCAAAAGTTACTTCATTCCACGGGTGAGGCCTGTGAAGTCCAACGGCTGCCCTATGGCCACACTGTACTCTATATTTTGGTTATTATTTAACATTAATTTGACTGTTTACATTCCTGAAAGGTACCTAAAATTTTGCGTTCCTAAAAAAATAATTACAACAATTACAGCAAAGATTCATTATTACGAAATCTCACAGGCCTCACCCGTGGAACGGAGGGTTAATAGATGGCTGGAGTTCTGGAGTACTCTTAGAACTGCATCTCTGCACAGAGTGGTTTATTTAAAAGATACAAACCACACTTGTATTGTTTTTACATGTATAAATATACAGGGTGTTCCATTTAAAAAAATACAAGTGTGGTCTGTATCATTTAAATGGATCACCCGGTATATGTAAGAATATTTTTAAGATGTGCAGCTTATAGCCATGGATTAAAATTGAAGCTTGAAATACTAACTGACAGTAATAAGACCTTTTTCGTAACAAATTTTGTGAGCTGCAAATTCATTAATAACTATTTTTACCTAAAAATCAAATGGTTTACGAGATATTTGGGAAAAACTCTGGCGATACCGCGGCAAAGTTCAAAAAAATAGTAATAGATTTAGTTTGCTTACGGACTCACCTCGTAATCACTGGTAATCACTTAATTTAATATTTGATTATTTAAACGTCACGAGTAACCAACGTTGTATTAAAAAGAAGTAATATCAAAAAAAAATAAAGTTTTTTAATTAATCACAATGAGTTAATTTATTTAAAGTAACGCGTTAAATTATATTCGTACTTAAGCACGTACGGTACAACACACACTCTAGTAATGGTTGGATTTTAAATTCAACCGCACTTATCAAATTTTACAAATGTTTTTAAATTAAATTTTATTTTTAATATTTTAATATTTTAACATTAGGCGCCGCACCATACCGACCACTATTTTTTAACGTAAATAAAAAATTAAAGTATACTTTTAGGCGCGGAAAATAAGGAAACTTAAAAGGAATATATACAAATTTGATTAGGTAGTAGTTTATGATTGGCAACAATTGGTTGCAAGGATACTATTTTAACTACTGGTCTTTTGAATGTGTTCTTTGATGGAGTTTTTACTGTGACGACTCGAACTTGACCATCTGTGCCGGGGTGCACGGCAACCACTCTCGCTGTCGGCCAGAACAACGGTTTAATATTGTCTTCAGGAAGTAACACCAAATCACCCACTTGAACGTTCTCACGATGGTCGGTCCATTTGGTACGTTGCTGTAAAGTATGCAGATATTCCGTCCTCCAACGGCTCCAAAAATGTTGAAACTTTTGTTTCACCAACTCCCATCGTGATAAGCGATTTTCCGCCAACGGTAGTAAATTTCGTTGTGGATTAGCGATTAATGGAGTTCCAATTATAAAATGACCCGGAGTTAAGTAATCAAAATCATCCGGATCTGACGACAGCGAATTTAATGGTCTTGAATTTAGAACGGATTCGATTTGACTGAAGACAGTGGTAATCTCCTCAAACGTTAACGGCGTATTACCCATGACTTTTGAGAGTAATCTTTTGGCAGACTTAATGTTGCTCTCCCACAAACCACCGAAGTGCGGTGAGTGCGGTGGATTAAACGACCATTCGATACCAGAAGCTGCCAAATGGTTACCAACGTCTGCCTCAAAGTTATCGTCGGTTTGCCACACCTTAATAGTTTTGAGTAAATTATCGGCTCCGACGAAATTTGTGCCACAATCACTAACAATACGGGACGGTTTACCTCGTCTTGCTGTAAAACGATCTGAGGTAGACAAAAACGCTTCGGTGGACAAAGCAGATACCACCTCTAAGTGCACCGCTTTAGTAGCCATGCACACAAATAAGCATAAATAGGCCTTTCCCAGTGCCGCTTTTCTACGTAGAGATTCTTTAATCAAAAATGGGCCTGCAAAATCGACTCCTACTTGATGAAACGTTCTGCAACTATCGAATCGTGATGAAGGTAAATTCCCCATGTATGGAGGTGTAGATGCCGCGTTTAATCTATAGCATTTTAGACACTGATGGACTCTTCGCCTTATCAAATTGCGTGCCGATAGTATCCAATACCGGCGTCTCAAGACGGCTAATAATAAGGTTGAACCCAAATGTAAATAACTCTTGTGGTAGTAATCAACAAGTATTTTAGTAAAATGGCATTGGGATGGCAATATTACGGGATGTTTGTGATCTTCCTGAAGATCCGCGTCACGCAAACGACCGCCCACTCTCAAAACACCCTCGTTATCAAAGAACGGGTTTAAAAATTTAAATTGCTTCAATTTGAGTACGTCATCTTCAAGTAAATTTTTAATAAAATATTGACGTTGTACAACTTTAATACAAGTAACAGTGGCAGTATGTAACTCAGCCACATGCAAAGGCCCGTCCTTTCTTGACTCAGGATGCAAACAATTGAATTTGAAGCGCAAAATATAGGAAATAGTGCGCAGTAACGAAGTAAACGATGAGAACTTCTCAAACCAAGTTTGAAATTCTTCGTCAATAGGTTGAACCACCAAATTGACAACATTCGATTTCATTTCCGGTACGTCATTTTGATTAAGTAATAAGCCTTCGTCAGGCCATTCCTCTTCAGGAGCCAATAACCAGTCTGGCCCCTTCCACCATAAATTGAAGTTCGGTATGTCAGAAGGTGAGATACCTCTTGATCCGCAATCAGCAGGATTATCAGCTGATCTCACATGTCTCCAAAGTACGTCAAGAGTGTTGTTCATAATTTCTATAGTCCTATTCGCCACAAAGATTTTCAATAAATGCGGTGGTGTCTTTAACCACGTTAAAACTATCGTCGAATCGGTAAAAAAGGAAGTTTTTTCAATTCTCAAATCTTGTAAAAATGGTTGAATAGAGACTAGTATCTGAGACAGCAAAAGCGCCCCACATAATTCAAGACGTGGCACCGTCAAAGTTTTTAACGGAGCTAATTTTGCCTTGGCTTTGATTAGGTGAATGCGAGGGGTCAGCCACTGTTCTGAATTTGTACACTGACTGCAGTTGACTGCCCATGACTGCATATGCTATGGCTGACATTGACTGCAGATGACTACCATTGACAGCTCAATTTTTGTACATTGACTGCAGAGAGTGGATAACCCCTTGGGTGAATGCGAATAACGCTGTCACATTCTACTCGTAAGTATATTACGCCACAGTAGCCCTTTTCAGAAGCATCAGCAAAACCAATAAGTTGATATTTACAGTATTGTAAACTTAAAACATATCTACGGCCATGATTATAAAGGACAAATAACGTTTATCTCCATAGTAAAATTTATATTTTGTAAACTTGTCAACATAGCAACGTTTCTAAAGTCAAAGTTTGAAGTTTTAATATAAAAACATCAATTTTTCCTTATGCTATGTTGTCATGTTAACAAAGTATAAATTTTACTATGGAGATAAAAGTTATTTGTCCTTTATAATCATGAGCACTAGTAATTTTAACTTCTGATAATTTGTAAAGATTGTCCACAAAATCACTCCATAGACCAGTAATATCTTGAGGGACTGGATCGTCCCACCCGGCGTTAGTTTGCCATATCTTTTGTAAAATAACTTTAGCACCGAACACTACCGGCGCGATGAATCCCAGAGGATCGTAAATTCGAGCGATAGATGACAAGGTGCCTCGTTTAGTAAGTGGAGTATTATGTGGTGTTATTTTATAACAAAATTGATCAGCTTGAGCATCCCATTGAAAGCCCAGTATTTTGACGGTGGCATCCTCTTTCGTGGATAAATCAATCGGCGAATCGCAAACTGGACCCGAAGAAGTTGAAAGAAGTTCTTTACAATTACTGGTCCATTTACTCAACTCAAACTGGCCCTTACTTAGAAGTGTAATCAGCTGCTTTTGAAGTTCTAGAGCTTCTTGCATCGAGTTGGCACCAGTGACGATATCGTCCACATAAATGGCTTTTAATAGTACCGTAGCCGCCAATGGATACGCGTGGCCTTCGTGATGTACCAATTGACGTATAACACGTAGCGCCAAAAATGGTGCAGCAGACATGCCGTAAGTAACTGTGCATAATTGGTATTCCCTTATTTCATCGGCTGGTTGACGTCGCCATAATATGTGCTGCCACTTGCGGTCTTCCGGATTGACAAGTATTTGGCGATACATTTTTACAATATCTGCCGTAAATGCGACAGGCCATTTTTGAAAATTAGAAATGATATCGCCTATATCCAACTGCAACTTGGGACCTATCAGCAGCTTCTCATTTAGAGAGCCTCCTGTAGTGGTCGCTGACGCGTCAAAAACCACACGTAATTTCATTTTATGGTTTTCCACTTTAGTAACAGCGTGGTGTGGTATGACGTATGCGGCAGGTTCACAAGCTAATTCCATATGCTTTAAGTCCGAATACTCCGACATGAACTTACAATATTCAAGCTTCAAACTATAATTTTTAAGTAATTTTGATTCTAAGTTAAAAAACCTTTTTAATGATAAAGGTTTTGATGCTCCTAATTTAGTATTGGTGCTTTTAAATGGAAGAGAAACGACGTAACGACCGTTAGGTAGGCGATAATGAGTATTCACAAAATGTTCTTCAGCCACAGCGTCATCGGGATTTTCTATCGGTTTAGAAAGTACTTCTTCAATCTTCCAAAAGTTCTCCATTGTAGCGACCAAAGGATCTGGAGTTACCAAAAAAACACCGCAGATTTAGAGAGCTGTTGTGTTGTCGACCCATAATAATAAAACCAAACGCGCTTGGTAATAGCAAAGGTTCTCGGTTGTCAACCAGTAGGGGTTTATCAGTAATGATATCGAGAAACAAATCAGCACCAAGCAGAAAATCTATTTCGCCCGGTTTATAATAGTAAGGATCCGCTAACTCGTAATTTGCGTATGAAGATCGTTTAGCAATTTGTTTTTGAGGAAGCTCAGAAGTGATATTTGGTACAACTATCGCGTTTGTAGTAAATTTAGTATTAGTTGTGGTCCTGGAAATTAGAGTACACGTAACTTTGCCACGAACATTTGGCAATGGTAGCTGCCCAATTCCAGAGATTGATGAATGAAAATCTCGAAGTTGTAAGCCTAATCTCTTAGTACAGGATTCGGTAATAAACGAACAATGACTACCACTATCCACCAACAATCTAACAGTTTGCAATTTTCCATAGTTATCTTTCATATGAACAACAGCTGTTCCCAATAGGACGTCGTCGGTTTGCACTACCGAATTAAGAGAACAATTTTCATTCGAGTTGACTGATGAGTTGGCATGTTGAGTAGCAATAGTAGCACTTATCGCATCAGAAGAAAGTACATCATGAAGTATAGTATGATGTTTGGCTTGGCACATGTAACACCTGCCTTTAGAAATGCAATTTTCAAATGAATGACTCGAATACAAACAATTTATACAACCCTTCCATTTTTCCAAGAAGCTCCTTTTTTCGGACGTAGAAAATTGTCGAAAAGAAGAACATCTGGCTAACACATGATGTTGATCACAAATAGGACAAGCAAAGGTTTTCATCGGAGAAGCTGATTTTTTAGATAAGGAAGGTGGAGTAACTTCCTTTATATCCACACGAGTACCCACTAACGAAGTTTTAGAAAAATTAATTTTATTCGGATGACCCTTAGTGGAGTTAATATTTTTTTCAGGAATATCATCAAAAGTTAATTCGAGAATTTGAATACGATTTTTAATAAAATTAATTAAATCTTCGAAGGTCGGAAATTTATTGTCCACATTATCGGTTTCAAAGGCGACACGCGTGGATTTATCAACACCACGAATAGCTAATTCAAATAGAATAAAATCTTCCGCGTTAGGTATATTTAATAATTTTAATGCTTTAACGTTTTCAGCTATAGTACATAAAAACTGTCGTAAAGACGATAGCGATCCTTTACCCTGTATAGGAGGAAATTCCACAATTTCTTTTAAGTATAAAGATGCGAGTAATCGCTTATTTTCATAAGTGTTGATTAGCATATCCCAAGCTATAAGATACTTATTTTCGAGTAATGGTAGACCCTTTATAAGTGATAAGGCTGGACCGGACAATGACGAAATTAAGTAGTGGAATTTCTCCATGGAAGTAAGTAATCTATCATTGTGTATAAAAGACACAAATGAATCTCTAAATGCGGGCCACTCCTTTAATTGGCCGTTAAATTGCGGGAGTTTAATTTTTGGTAAATGAGCTCCCAAAGCGCGATGAAGCTTGTACAGAAGTTTCTGTACGAGGAACCGAAACGATGTATTGCTCATGGTACATGAGCGCCTCATAAAAATATCTGTCGGCTGACTGGCTTACTATCTTGTCAGCGGCAGGTGGAAATTCTTCTTCTTTATAGTTGACTATGTACAAGTCCGACAGTAGTTCCCATGTGGCTTGAAATTGTTTATACCAATCGTCCAGTTGCCTAAACATGGCTTTAAATAGTAACAGTTGGTCGGGGTCATTCGCTAGAAGCCGCCCTTGTTCCGTAATAGCCTTTATCTTGCTACATAAGGTTAGTAATTTTGTACTTAACGCAGTACGTCTGACGTCCATATCAATAGATGGGACAGGTGAGGTTGAAATTAAAAGAAAGGATTTTACTAGTATCGTAAGTTATCCGGCTCGAAGGACCAAAAATGGCGATACCGCGGCAAAGTTCAAAAAAATAGTAATAGATTTAGTTTGCTTACGGACTCACCTCGTAATCACTGGTAATCACTTAATTTAATATTTGATTATTTAAACGTCACGAGTAACCAACGTTGTATTAAAAAGAAGTAATATCAAAAAAAAAATAAAGTTTTTATAATTAATCACAATGAGTTAATTTATTTAAAGTAACGCGTTAAATTATATTCGTACTTAAGCACGTACGGTACAACACACACTCTAGTAATGGTTCGATTTTAAATTCAACCGCACTTATCAAATTTTACAAATGTTTTTAAATTAAATTTTATTTTTAATATTTTAATATTTTAACATTAGGCGCCGCACCAAACTCTATTTTCTTACTTTCTCTCCACTATAAAATTTTTTGTTGGGGTCAGATCGATAGGGACTATTGAGGAATTGTTTAAAACGAAATACAGCTTTCTGGGAATTTTTCTGCAGTTGAATCTTAATTTGACTGAACTATAAGCGCGCACCATCGTAATCTAAACGTTCATTCGTTCAGAGAGCCTTAGATAACTGGTTGCATAGAGGTATCAAAAATACCTGTAGCTATTCTTTTTTTTTTGTCTTACAACATTTGTCCAAGAACACTCAAACCATTTTATTGTTACTTTTCTAATCACAGAGTGACTCATAATAATATATACTATATAGGGTAAGTGGAGGAGAGATGGGTCACATTTTACAAAAGTAATAAAAAAAGAAAATTAGATACGAACCATTAATTTGTAATATTTTGCAAACTCAGACGTAGGTTAATTTAAGTTATGAATCATACTTCTTAGTTGAAGTTGACGGTTGTTTTAACGTTCTTGCTAGGTACAAACAAGTTTTTGGTCTGTAAATTCAACTTTTTTCTCAGTAGATTAAACAAAACGGTGCTCGGTTAGTTACATACTTTTCTCAGTGTATACTAAAGGTAAGGTATTAGGTGTCAAAAAGCTGTATCTCTACGATTGATATTTTGCAAGTTGGTTTGGGCCATAAGTAATGTTCTAATAGTGGTAGGTTACCTTAAAAGTTTTATTTTCTCAATTCTCAAAAACGTCAGTTCTGTAGTTAACGTTGTTTGACTCTAAACCTTCGATATGCTATGCCCCGATATGGTTTTTGTCTGAAAGGATGCTTACCATGTATATTTACCAAACAACAGTATTCGTAAAAACATGTTTATGTTAATGATATTATGTATCTTATTATGTATGTCAAAACAATTATTATGTAATGTTATGTACTTCTTTTACAAAGTGTAGTTAAAGTATACAAGATAATTTTAACGAAATTATTATTTTCTTTGTAAACACGTTTATTGTTTCCTTGTTTTCAAGTTTATAAATTTGTGCTGAAAGGAATCCACATTATAACAGAATTAATGACGTTTGAAAGACATTGTACTTGATGGTAA
Source organism: Malthinus seriepunctatus (assembly GCA_963924605.1). NCBI lineage: Eukaryota > Metazoa > Arthropoda > Insecta > Coleoptera > Cantharidae > Malthinus > Malthinus seriepunctatus. Next base: position 15,879,531 of record OZ004600.1, read on the forward strand.
TCACTCAACTCGTGTTATTTCAGCTTTGGATTATCTCCATAACACAAATCTAGAAGAGAACATTTTACAACAAAATACTTCTCGTTTGCTTTTCAAAATAATTATATTCTTTTAAAAAAGTTTAATTAAATCATTAATAATAAATTTCGTGTAACTCTCTTCTTTTATATTTTGATTAAACTTACAATTAATTATTATTCTATTAATTATAAGTAAAAGTTAACTTTAATTAATCGTTTCGGCAGGCAAGATAAATAGAACGTTGCTTAATTAATTTGAACATTTCAGGAATATTGAATATCTTTTAATAACTCAAATATTGAATAACAATAATAACGAGTGCGTCTGGAGTCTGGACTTTCGTTGTGAAGTGGTCTGAAAACATTCTTGCTAATGATGTGATAATAATCGTTAAGTTTTTTCGTGTACTCGCGTATTGCTATTCCTCATTGCCAAACTCCATACTGATGTTACAATTTTCGAAAATAGTATTGTAGCCACATATCTCTTCACTGCATTAGTAAAAACTTGATATAAGAGAGCAGATTTCGACAATAGAGTAAGCTTAATTCTGAGTCCTACGTAGACGCGATTTCGCGAGATTCTGGCGATGTGAACGATTTTTCAACGATAAATGCTGTAAAAATCAAATTTTTTGATTTATTAAAGCAAAAAGTGCAACGCTTATGACACCACACCCGCATATTCTCATCCTGAATGTTTGAAAAATTATTGTTTTTTTATTTTCGTTTGTTTAAAAATGGCTCTCATAGCCAACATCGCACGAAATCACGAGATCACCAGTGGATTCGAGTTGACAGTCCGACACGAGCTCTTGCAACGTGAACGTCTATCCTACTGCTTCTGCTAAATCGAGTAAAAATCAAATAGTTGTTTTCACAACTAATACAAACGTCATTATTTAAGTTTAAGTTCTTTTTAGAGCTTTTAGAGTTTTTCACCACAGCATCAATAATAAATAAACCTATAAAAACCATCAATCTGTATTTTATTTAACCAATCACAGAAGGGCCTGTCCCTTCTGTTCATTTATATTTAGGATGTACTACGCCAAGGAGCTAGAAAACGCTCACGCCACGATCGCCCTCCTCCAACGACAAGTTGCCGGTCTACAAGAGCAACTCACCGCCATTCTCTCCGACAAGTCGTCCAAAACCGACCCAGCACCAGCCACCACCACAAAGAGACCAGCTGCCGATACCAGCAGCTCCGACTCCGACAGCAACAAAGACGACATCTCCAGCGACGACTCTTCCAGCGAGTTCGTAGAAGTTTCCTCTCGACGAAACAAGCGGAAGAAGCTCATCGCTCAGGCCACTCAACAGACTACCGACGCCTCAAACATCGACGACCCATCGACCATTGACGACCCTCCTGCCGCCGTGGAAGAAGACACCCGCCGCGAGCATGTACCACCGATCGTCTTGCGTAATAAAGAAAAGTATTCTTTTCTTACAGGTACCTTCGCCAAGAAGTCCCTGACGGTCACCAAAGCCCGTAACACCGCCGAGGGCATACACCTCTACCCCGCCACCCCAGACGACCATCGTGGGATCACCAAGATCCTCGAAGCCCAAAGTGTAGAATTCCACACCTACCAGCTCAACGCCGAGAAAACTATCAAGGCGGTAATCCGTGGTCTTCCCGAGACCATCTCAGACGACGATATTAAAACCGAATTGGTAAAATTGGGACATAATATTATTTCTGCTTCCAGAATGAAGACCCGACAAAAGAAGCCACTACCGCTTGTCCTGCTCCATGTAGAACGGACCGACGCCGCCAAGAAGATCTTCAACGTGACGAAGATCTTCAACATCATCGTCCGGATGGAAACCCTCCACAGGAAGCCCATCAACAATCAGTGCCATCGTTGCCAACGATTCGGTCACAGCCAACGAGGATGCAGAGCCGCACCTCGCTGCGTAAAGTGTGCCCAGTCTCACTTTACTCACGAGTGCAAGAAGAAGAAGGACAGCCCAGCGACGTGCAGCAACTGTGGAGGAGCCCATCCGGCCAGCTACCGAGGTTGTATCTCTTTTCCACAGGTCACCCGTTCTTTTTCACAGGTCTCCCGTTCCAAGCCCCAAGGATCATCGAAGCCTCAAGGGTCATCGAAGCCTCAGGGACCATCCCAACAACCGCCAAGACCTCCACTCCAACAAAGCTCCGGAATCTCGTACGCCGCTGCCGCTTCCAACACCAGGCCCATTCCGGCTACAGCAGCTCCTACGGTTCCCGTTCCTACCCAATCCACATCCACCATCCAGAACATCGTTGCCTTGTTCCTCGGGATGAGCAGTGAAGATCGTGACATAATGACGCAAGTGGTTCTCGCCCTTTCCCAAGCCAAACCATCCATCACCAATCCTTAATGGCTGACACGACCATCGCAAGAAGAACGAAGCCAACATCCCTTCGACTGGCATTCTGGAACGCCAACGGACTCATGGACAAGATCCTCGAAGCTCGCAACTTCGTGGCATCGCACCAACTCGACGTATTTATGGTGAACGAGACTCATCTCAGAGCTTGCGATACTCCCAAAATTAGAAACTTTCGTTGTTACAGGAACGACCGAGACCACAACCGAGGAGGAGGAACCGCCATCTTCGTAAAGTCGTCGATCGACCACCACGAAATGGAAACACCGCCACTGATCAACCTGGAAGCAACAGCCGTGAGAATCGTCATGGTAAATAACCCACCTTACGAATTTGTTTCAGTTTACTGCCCACCGGCCAAACGACTACTCCCGCAAGACCTGGACGCCTTCTTCGGCCGCCATCCGCACCTCGTCGTCGCTGGAGACCTGAACGCCAAGCATCGCGCTTGGAACAGCTGGAGAGCGAACGCCAACGGAAACGCCTTGGACGGATACGCCATCGCCAACAACGTACAAGTCATCGGACCCAACCGACCTACCCATTACGGAGCCGTCGGAAGGCCAGACGTCCTGGACATCTCGATCGTTAAGGACATCCGACAACACATCGAACTAGAAGTATTGGACGAACTTCACTCCGACCACAACCCCGTCCTGATGCTCATCGGCGATGACATCACCCAGGAGCCAGCAACGTACACCAAAACCAACTGGTCAGCGTACAACTGGAACTTGCAACAAACCGTCGGTCCGGTGCCGGTTATCCGCACCGTCAGGGAAGTAGATGCTTATGTTGACAGGTTGACGTCCTCCATCAAAGACAACATCCGCCGAGCGACCACCACCCACTCCATCAAGGACTCCAATTCCACTCCACGACTAATCCGCGACCTCATCGCCGAGAAAAACCGGGCGCGGCGCAGATGGCAACGTACCCAACACCCAGACGACAAGAGGGAATGGAATCGCCTGACCTCCGAAGTGAAGAGCGCCCTGCGTGAAAAACGAAACGAGGATTGGCAACTCCACCTCGCCTCGCTCAACACACAGGACAACTTCCTTTGGAAAACCCAGAAGGCACTCAGGAAGAAGCGAGCATCCATCCCTCCGATCCACGGTACCCAAGGCATGGTCTACTCCAACCGAGACAAAGCCGAAGCATTTGCGGAAAACCTTGAGCGCCAATGTACTCCACTGGAGAACGACGACGATCACATCGACGAAGTTGAGGCCCACGTCCGCAGACGGCTTCGAGACGAAGACGACGTAGCCATCGCGCCAGCCAGTCCGCTCGAAATCAGAACTCTCATCAAGAAGACGAAACCCAAGACAGCTCCTGGTCACGACGGCATCTCTAACCAAGCTTTACGTAACCTTCCTCCCTTAGCTCTTGTCTGGTTGTGTACGATTATTAACGCTATTCTCCGTTTTCAGCACTTCCCGAAGAAATGGAAAGCCGCCGATGTCATCGTAATCCCCAAACCCGGAGGAAACCGCACCTTTCCCCAAGACTACCGCCCGATCAGTCTTCTCACCACCATGAGCAAGATCGCCGAAAGGGTCATCCTATCCCGCCTGAGAGAACATACAGAAGACGGACACGTCATCCAAGACGAACAATATGGATTCCGACCAGCTCACTCCACCGTCCACCAAACAGTTCGCGTAGTCGAGTTCATCGCCGATGCATTCGATCACAAGGACTGCGCCGCTGCCGTCTTCCTGGACGTCTCCATGGGTTTCGACAAGGTCTGGCACCAAGGTCTACTCCACAAGATGATCACCGCTCGATATCCACTATCGATAACGAAGCTCATCGCCTCCTTCCTTTCCCGTCGATCATTCAGGGTCAAGATCGACGACGTCTTATCCACTTCCAGACCTATCCTAGCCGGTGTCCCTCAAGGTGCTACCCTATCTCCGCACCTCTTCACCATCTTCACAAGCGATATGCCATTAACCGAAGCTACTAATCTTTATATTTTTGCAGATGACACCTGTTTCATGGCCAGCAACAGGGGCCCTCGCCTAGTACGATACCGACTTCAACGAGCAGCCGACAGCCTGAAGCTCTGGTTCAAGAAATGGCGAATCTCCGTCAACGCACAGAAGAGTTCGTCCATTTACTTCTCCAAGCGACCAAGTCTTCGTCGTCCGCCAAACATCGAGATCTTCGGCGAAGCCATTCCCTGGAAAGAGGAAACCCGATACCTAGGACTAACCATCGACAAAGGACTGACCTGGAAACCGCACATCGATGGAGCTGTCGTCCGAGCACGAGCTGCATTTTCATTACTATATCCGCTTTTTTCAGGTACAACGCTGGACCTCAGGAACAAGCTGCTTCTGTACAAGACCGTCATCCGACCGATCATGACGTACGCCGCACCAGCCTGGGGCTACGCCGCACCGTCCAACATCAAGAAGATGCAAGTCATCCAAAACAAGATCCTGAGGACCATCGTCCACGCACCGTGGTTCATCCGCAACAGGGACCTCCAACGGGACCTACAGATGATCAACATCCAGGAGTTCATCCGAGAAGCAGCCTCCAAGTTCCATGAGACCACACTGGACCACGACAACCCCACCATCCGAGGACTATGGGGATACAACATCAACGAGTCTAGGCTTCGGAAAAGACCCAAGTTGGTTCTTGACCGAGCCTAATTATAAGCTCGTTCCCGCCATCCAAATAGACTAACGCTTATCGTCAGTGACTTCGGTCACATTTCACACTTCAACATTAATCAACGTTTTTATTTTTTCAGATCCGACCGATGAAGGAGGTACAGGGCAGAGCCCAGGCACCCCAAAAGCCATTATCCAGATTCCAGATTCCAGACATCGCACGAAATCGAGTTACAAAGAAGACACCCATAATCCCTAAAAATTGTGTAGGTCTCAGCACATAATGACGTGTGATGATGATGAGACATTCCGTATAACAATTTTCAATTGTGTTTTCCCTAGAATTTTCATCAGACGCTCTTTTTACTAAAAAAACTGTAAAAAATCTAAAAACTGCTAGATACAATCCCTTTTGTCTTTTGTCTTAGGTACATAAATATAAATCGATCAAGTTTTCACCTCGAATGTAGTTGATGGTTCTTATACAATGAAAATTTATTCTTGTTGAGTGTCTTAAGAAATATAAGGGGTCAAAATAGCAATAAAAACTTACAAGTAAAAGTATAGGCTTTTATTAGTCTCTGAAGTGTCTGTTACTTTTCTTTACATTTCGGCTTTTCAACTTTGTTTGGTGTTGTTGATAACGCGTTTAAACTAATATTTTTGTATTTATCCAATATTAATAGTCTAATAAAACGATCTAATAACATTAATATCGTTTTATGGATAAACTAATAAACGAGGAAAAGTGGTTTATATATGTTAAAAAAATTTATTATCGAACCAATTGCCTTGACTAGAGACTAGAGGGTTACAAAGTTGAGGTTTTTGTGAAAAACTATTTCTTTAAGCATTACTTCACATTTAATAAGCAATTACAAATGTGAAAATTCGCATACGCCGTTTTAAAAGTAGCATTTAATGCAAATTTTAGAAATTAACTTGAAATGAAACATCGGGTTGTTTAAAAACCTACCACACTTGGCTTTAGGTAAAATTACCATGTGCAGTTGAAGAAGTGCATAAATTTCATTAACAACACATTTTATAAAAACTAGAAATTGTAATTGGCATATAAATTTACAACATTATTAGAAAAATATGCCAAGCATGCTAGTTAAAGAAATTCTATAGGTAATCATTCTGTCTAATAAATTTGCACCATCACCATTATCTTTATAGGTAAAGAAATGTTTCTATAAGAAATTCTAAGACACTAATAATAAAGTTGTAATAAATAATAATAAAATTAATGTAGTATAAAATTCAAAGGTATTAACCTATTAAAGAATCCCACATTTCGAAATATTAAATCGATATTTATGTCTTCTAGTTTTAAATGTTTTAAATTGTAGTGCAGCAGTGATGAGACAAGTTTAACAGCTCAAGATTCTTTTAAACGTAATTATTATACTAAAAGTGCCACTACTGTAGGTATATTAAAGTATACTCACATGCAAAATAAACGACCCATTCGTTAGTTTTTCAATATTTTCGAAAATTTGATCATTGTTCTCCAACACACCACACACCTCGTTGATGCATGCAGTCTAACATTGGAGTTAGGAGAGTGGAGGGTAAACTGAAGTTTACGTGCCATTGGATGGACTCAAAGATACTGGAGCCATGTTAGGCCAATATTCTCCTAACATGGGTCGTCGAATTAGCATTAACGCAGGGCCAGTGACAAAGCATATGTTCTATTATTTTATTGCTTCCATTGTGAGCTATTATTAATTATGTTCATTTTCAGTAAAGTGTCGAGGATGGTGATCGAAGGAGTAAGAAAGAAGTTGGGGCCAATAAGCACAATCGCCAAACCTTCTCTCTTCAACTCATCAGCTTTTTCATTTTCCTAGTTTCCTTGATGAACCTTGACCCTCTAGAGTTTTAGATAATTATTTGTAGATATCTGATTCAAAAGTTTGATGCATGCAACATGAAGCAAATTAATGGAACTACATGGTTAGCAATCCTCTATTAATAAATACCAATTCAATACATCGCTGCTGCTACAATGCCTTCATTGATATTACATAGACCTAGATTAGCAGACTAGACCAGCTGTTTCAGTTCTATTCAATCAATTTAAATTGAATTGTAATGATTTGTTAGTCGAATTGTCCTTAAGCAATATTCAACTCTAAAATAAAGTCTTACCTATCAATTTAAATTGCAATTTAATTAGTTTCTTTTTTAATATTGTAACAATGTATTAAAACACAGACTATTACGTTAATTGATATTTACGTTCTTGTCTAAAGACTCTCAACTTGTAAACGATGATAAATTTAATTTGAAAATTAAATTATACGATATACTTAGACCAATTAGCTTGAATTTTACAGAGTAAATCAGTACAAGTATCTCTTGATTATTATAACCACAAGCATTGGTATTTTTTGCCTTTTTATACTTTTCCATCCTTATCTTCCTTTATAACAGTTAAGGGGGTAAGCTCCGCTAGTAATTTTAATGGGTTATTCCGCCGTAATTTGTCACTGTTTTCAAAAAAAAACTTTTTGCAAACTAAAGTGCAAGGTGCATAATAGTCCGGTACAAGACATTTTTTTTTAAATTATTAATACTTGGCTTTTCAAATATGAAATGAAAATTGATGAAAATTGCTTACAAGTGTCATGCTTGTGAAGCGCTGAAGCGCATCATCAAGTAAAAGAATGAAAATACCTCTGTACCGCATTAGATCCATCTTTATATTTTACATTTTGCCACAATTGCCTACCATTCAAGGTCAGCTTATTTTTTGGGAGAAAAGCGGTCACAGGGACATCTACACTGTAAAGACGTTTCAATTTTTTTGTTTTCGTACGCTTCGTTCGTCATTGAAGAATTTTCTACTAAAGCGGGACTTTCCACCTTAACAGCAGATATGTCCTATAAAGTGTAAAACTTTTTAACAGAGGCTGAATTGAACCTGAATCATCAGGTTCATAAGGCGTAATACAGGGTGTTTCAAATTCGAGTCTATGCATGGGGATCTCGGAAACCGTAAGAGATACGAAGGTGGTTAAATGGGGGCAAAGTTGTGCGATCAGGAGCCCAATATTATGACGTTAAGAAATCGCAGGTATTTTAATTACTTTAGAAGATATTCACAAAAAACTGAAATGTTGAAGTTTTGTTTTTATTTTTTCTTGACTTTATTAGAAGGAATATTTAAAAACAAACAACACTTCTTCATAGCCACTTTTTATTCTCTATCACGACCTACTATTAAAATTTGCGCACAACGTTTCGTCTCTGTGTAACCATCATCAACTTCATTTTTTTAAATATGCAAAAAATTAACTATTGACATTTTTGAATAGCATTTTTAATTTTCTATTCAATGATGTATCATACCACACTTCAACTTTTCAGTTGATTGGTACTATTGATATTCCACTCTTATTTAATAATTCAATGAATTTTAACATCGAGTAGGCTAGAAAAACAAATAAAATCCTTAACCGGGAATAACTTCTTAATTGGCTACTTGAAAAGTAGCCAACTTAAATCCTAATTTTTGCTTCATTAATTAGGCGGTTTTAATCAAAATAATGAACATATTTTTGGATTTGGATTTTTGGATTTTTTGGATGAAAAGTTTGATGCATCATTGAATAGAGAATTAAAAATACTATTCAAAAATGTCAATAGTTAATTTTTGCCATATTTAAAAAAATGAAGTTGATGATGGTTACAGAGAGACGAAACGTTGTGCGCAAATTTTAATAGTAGGTCGTGATAGAGAATATAAAGTGGCTATGAAGAAGTGTTGTTTGTTTTTAAATATTCCTTCTAATAAAGTCAAGAAAAAATAAAAACAAAACTTCAACATTTCAGTTTTTTGTGAATATCTTCTAAAGTAATTAAAATACCTGCGATTTCTTAACGTCATAATATTTGGCTCCTGATCGCACAACTTTGCCGCCATTTAACCACCTTCGTATCTCTTACGGTTTCCGAGATCCCCTGCATAGACTCGAATTTGAAACAGCCTGTATAGAGGCCTCCAACTTTAGAGAGGTCTCAAAAAGATCTTTTTGTGGGAAAAGAGCAGAAATATTTTCACTTTCAACTTTCTATTCTACTTTCTCGACGTGCACGTGTATAGGGCAAAAGGCAAATATTTTAACCTATACAGATACAACAAAATTATGACTAACTCGAACTAACTTTCGCTTAGTGCCTTTTTAGCTCTATCTCATTATCAGCCTCATTATGTTAAAATGGAACGCATTAGGAAACTTAAAAAGTTGAAATTTGAAAACATGAAATTCTGTGTGTTCTAGGATTTGGTCGGCACCCAGCTTGTGGACCCGGTATATTAATTTAATTGGCTGTCTTTTCCATCCGACTAGGGATGTAGCTAGACTTAAATTACTGGGTGGGCAAAGTTTGGGCAGCTTCATTTCAGGGGAGAGTTATACAATTATGACTAAAAAATGCACTTACCTGCAACTCTAGTGTAAAATAATTTTTATATTTTGGTGAATCGAGTCAAATTCAACAACCTGGGATAAGTTTATTGTTTAAGCAGTGATATTGTCAATATTTAGTGCCTACCTAATCATTTTTAATATAATTTTTTTATTTTCAAAATTACCTGACATTGGTAGAACGAGTTTTAGGTGGGCATTGCCCATTTGCACCTACCCCTAAGTACGTCCTTGCATTTGACACATTAAAATTATTGTTAGCTATCCAGTATAAGCTGGAAATAAATACATGAAGTGTATCGGGGGCGTAGCTCAGATGGTAGAGCGCTCGCTTAGCATGCGAGAGGTACCGGGATCGATGCCCGGCGCCTCCAAATTTTTTACTATTTAAAACCACTTTTTACAAATGATTATTAAAAAGTTGGAGAGTTCATTAATTTACCTAACAAAACTAATGAATTAATTCCCATAATCTTCAAGAATATTTGAATTCTGACAGCTGTTATAAAAATCGAGGTGATTATATTTTGACCCAGCTCGCTCTTAAAATTTTAAATCCAAAATAAAATCAATTCAACTAAAAAATTATAGTTTGCAACTGGTAAAGACGTGAGGCAATAATTTGAGATCTTTTGGAATGCACATAAATTTATTATCTTGTTACACTTTCAAGCCTGTCTTTTTCTGGGTTGCTATAGAATCTAAAAAAGGAATCAAAGTACAAAAGAAGACACCAACAATGCGGCTTACGAAAAAATATAAATAACCTATTCTTATTTATGGAATTAAGGTAGCAAACCAAAAATGGTGTAAATCTTTTGAATAATTATTTTCTTTTTCTTACATCCTCAGTTTAAAATGTGCAGAATTATCAAAATTAAAAAAGTTTATAACTAAAATAGATGATAATTATGTTACGAAATACGAATTCCCGAATAATCCAAAAGTAAAATATTTTTTGTGATGCTAAACGATGGAGAAGGGGTCATGCACCAACAAAAAAATGTACTAAATCTGTAGATGTGTAGATGTAGAAGTGCAGTTCATATTACTTTATAAGGATTTACGATGATCCTGACAATTCCAACGGTCATTTTATTAAGTTTGTTAAGTAATGAAAAGTCTGCCTATAGCACGTTTTTTGAAATTTTTTAAAACTATTTTCTGAAAACCAATCTAATGTAATAGCTCATTACTGGTATTGATTTTAAAAACTAGAATTCGACTTATACGTATGTAAACCTTACGCAAAAGCTATTGGAAAAACATGCATTCAATAAAGTAAAGATTTCCAAATACAGAATTTGAAAAAAGAAAACACGGTGCAAATGACCTCTGCTTTAATCCTTAAATACACAATGTAAAATGCTCGTTCAAGCAGCGTACACTATTCAAAATCATGCTTTTGCATACTATTTTTTGTAATTTTGAACTCTGTCGATGTTGTTGAATTGAAACAAATCCAATGTCATTGACTGTAAGCAGACGTCTTCTGCTGACGTAAATTTTGTTATTTACGGAAGAACTGAATTGGCTTTTATTAATTACATCTTTGTATGCGCTTGTTCATTTGTAAATAATTTAATCATTATTATTTTTTATAAAATCGATCAATTGAAAAATTATACATTAAAGTGTATTGCTCTTAAACAAAACAAGATTTCATTTTTACTCATGATTGCTCTAAGTCGTTCTGTTTCAATATTGTAAAAGAGAATTGAGTAAATTACAAAGAACGATGCATACAATTTTAATTTTTGTACAACAGCTCAACGAGCTCAACCAAACCAAAATTGATAGACGGAAAATATGTGAACTAAAAGAGCTAAAAGTCGACTGTCACATCACACTGACGTAATGTCAATTTGACATTGTATATTTACAGAATTTTTTAACATAAGTTAATTTTATTAAAAATGGATAATAATCCTCCACCTCCAAATGAAGAAAAACCCAATCCTCCTAATTCTCCACCTCCAAACGAACAACCATCCGATAATAATCCACCTCCACCTCCGCCTCAAAATCCTAATCGGCCACGCTTATCAGCACAACCATATTCGTCCCCCTACATGCAAAGAAGATCGAGCAGATTAAGTTTACCTTCAAATCAATATGGTTATAAGAAGCTAGTAGATCCTCCGCCATTAGCTCCGCGAGCAAGCATTTTACTTCCCCATCTACAGGAATCGGAAAAATACTTTTTTGAACTTGTGCACAGTGGCGATGTTCCCGCAGTCAAGAATTTTCTAGAAAGGCACGAAGGTTTCAATATCAACTGTACAAATTTTCAAGGAATATCCGCCTTACACATTGCACTGCAAGAGCGTAACGAACAAATGGTCGAAACTTTATTATCACAACCAAATATCGATCTAGGAGATAACATTTTACACGCCGTTAGAAATAATCAACCAAAAATTTTAAAGATGCTCTTAGACAAATTACACGAAGCTGCCCCAGGATTAGAATTTGTAGGTGTAACCCATAGTTCTGATTTTCCAGATCACGTTACACCATTAATTTTGGCTGCACAGTGCGGACATTACGAAATCATAGAAATGTTAATTGAACGAGGTCATCGGATTAATAAGCCTCACCCCCCCGATTGTTATTGTGGCGAATGTAGAATTATTTTAGAACAAGACGATCTTTTACACGCCGAAAGTTTGCGCTTAAATTTATACAGAGCTGTTGCAAATCCAGCTTACATCTGTCATTCAACTCACGATCCAATTCTAACGGCCTTTCAATTATCTGTTGAATTTAAAAAGTGCGCATTTTTTGTCGCCGAATTTCGTGCCGCTTATACTCAACTAGCAGAAGAAATAAGTACGTTTGCTGTAGAACTAATCGGTGGTTGTCGAAGTACAGAAGAAATGGAACTTATTCTTCGTCAAAAATCTGGATTGGAGTGCGCGGGACAATATATGTTTCCAAGACTTATCTTAGCTATGGATTATAAACAAAAGGAATTTATTAGTCATCCAAATACGCAACAGTTGTTAGAAGCGGCATGGTTGGGAGACTGGTACGAATGGAAACTGACTTCAAAATGGATTAAGATGGTTTATCCTATTTACAGAATTATTATGTTGCCGGTAATAACAATAATGTCTATAGGAGCTCCACATCACTCTCTCGTACGTCATTGGAGTATTCCGATGAACAAAATGATTAGCCACAATGCTTCTTACTTTGTTTTTTTAATATTGATTTTCTTAGAGTCCAATTTAGATAAAACTGGACAAAAAAGAAAACCGCCAAATTCGGGTCTCGAACCGGTGATTATTCTTTATGTATGTGGTTTCATGTGGGGTTGTATTAGATTAGCTGCAATCGAAGGACCTCGACGTTATTTTAGAAAATTGTGGAATTGGCATTGTCTTATGACCAATATTTTATTTCTACTGACATTTTTATTTTGGATGGCGTCTATAATCGATGGGCAACATAACGATCAAGTTGATTTAGAGAGAAAATATTGGCACCACTTAGACCCTGTACTTATAGCCGAAGGAACTTTTGCATTTGGGACAATTATGGCGTATTTTAGACTTATGCACTTGTGCCGCTTGAATTACTATTTAGGGCCAATGCAAATTTCTTTGGGAAAAATGAGTATTGACATTGCTAAATATCTAACTATTTTTGTGATCACAATTTTAGCGTTTACCATGGGTATGTGCAAGTTTTACCAGTATTATGGTGGTATGGTTCAAACTGATTCTGGGTCTGGTATACAAACTGCGCAAGTTTCATCTTTTGTCGATTTCAAATCTACTTTAAAAACCTTCTTCTGGGCTTTATTTTGTATGGCACCTTTGGAATCGGCGGACGTAATAATAGAAAATTTACCTGGTGATACCGACTCAACTACGATCATCAACAAACATAGCTTTACAGAAACTGTAGGTTACATAGCTTTTGCTATTTTTGAAGTCCTTACTGTGATAATTATGTTGAATATGTTAATTGCCACAATGTCTAATACGTTTCAAAGAATAACAGATAACGTTGATATTGAATGGACTTTTGGTAAAACAGAATTTTACATTGAGTATATACTTCAAACAACTTTACCAGCTCCATTGAATTTAATTCCAACTGCTAGCGGATGTATTTCTGCTATGGATTGGTTTCAAGTTTTTGCTCAAAATCCTAACGATAGACAAGCTCGATGTACTTTTGGTCATTGCTGTTTTATCGATTATGATTTAGACGAGCACCTCACTAAAGATTATCCTATATTAATATCACAGCTTGTTCAAAGATATTTTAGAGAGAAGGATTTGGGTGCCGAAGCTTCGAATGATATAGAGAGCATTAAAGAGGACATTAATGATATCAAACAAATGCTTGCGGATTTCCTCGACCGTGAATAATTTTATGTATTTATATTTTAAGAATTATGTAACTTTTAAGATAAGCTAATAAAATCTATATTTTACTTTGTGACGTAAATGACGAAAGTAAATAAACATGACTCTAATTCGGTTTAGCAACGACTGGACTGGTAAAAACATTTATTTGCTTACTTTTCAAATTTTTTCAGAAGTGTGGATCTAATCTATGTCACCCTACACCCTACCCAAAACTAATTTACTATTTTTTACATTCTTACACCTAAGTTAGTCTTGTAAGACCTAAGTTAGGCTTGTAGACCTAACATAGGTTCGAGATGAACCCATGAAGAAGCCTGTTCTATGCTGATGCTACTAAAACAAAACCACTCGTCTTTTCTACTTTTATTAAATAATCATCAATTCGTAAAGAAAAATATTTGAGCAGAAATGAAATCAAATAAAAAATTACAATGTTGTCTGTTGTAAAGTTGATTTTGAATTCGTATAATTTTTTTGTTAAATTTAATTTGATTAGTTGTTAACGGTGATTTTAGTTTAGTAATAATGAAAGTGTACATTGTTCTATATTCGTAACTTGCCAGACAGTTATACGTATAAGTCAAAGAGTATTTTCCACCGATTGTTTAATTAAACTTTAACGAAGTTTGACTTGAAAATTTTCATTTAAACTTAAATGATAATTGTTTTTCATGCAATATCATCATGTCTGTAAAAAGATTAATTAATTGCCTGAGTTTCACTAACTAATTGTAGCGTACCTATGTACCTGTACCTATTTCTTTATATCAATTCATTTGAAATTTTACATTTATTAAATATTGTTATTAGGGTTGTAATAAAAATTTGCAAGTATTAATTATACTAAAAATAAATAAAGACGACAGTTTGTTATAGAATTTCATAACATTCTGACTGTCTTTCTGGGATGAAAGGACCTATCTAAGATCCCTGTTCCTTGTCATCGCGAGCAGTAGCATTCATTTGTGTCATATAGTTGGAACATAATAATAGCAAGCAAATTGGATTGTATTGTATCCTACCATGTTTCACTTTCCTCATAGTTAAGTTTGCTCTACCCACTTGCACATATTATGAATATATTAAAATTTAATTGACAGTAATGTTAAACTCTTGACTTAATATAACAAAAAATTAAATTAGAAAATTGAATTTTCTATTAGAACGTAAGTGCCTACATTAATATTTATAAAAAGCCAATTGCACATTATTCTAATAACGTAAAATTGAATACCTACAAAACACTAAGTAGGTACTTCATTATATCAAACTTGCATCTTTAATCCAAAAAAATAATTAAGTTGAACAAAGAATTGGAAAAAAAAGGTTTTATTTTAGCTTACATGCAACGAAAATGTAGACAAGTTAGCTAAAGAAGCAACAAGAAAGCAATCATTAATGAAGACCACTTTACAATAATTATGATTTCAAAACAAGTAAATGGAAAGTGAATGGAAAAACATTTCCAAAATTGTCAATAACCTAGGGATAATTAGAGCACAGGAGTAGGTACTTTGATGGCGATATGGCAACAAGATCCAGGCAAGTTTCAAGTTATTATTGCTAGATAGATAACTAGCAACAGTACTCATGGGTACTTGCTTCCTTGCTTGAAAAAAGACTTCTGAGAATCTGTTAAAGCTGCTATGAATGAAAGAAAATTTCAGACCAGTGAACCAGTTGAAAGAAAGAGGGAAACTGTTAAGTTACAATTACAAAATAACTTAAAACTTGAAAAACGATGCATATTCAAGAAAAATTTGGAATCTTGATAATGGCTCTCGGGGTGCCTGAGTTCTGCCCCGTACCTCCTTCATCGGTCGGATCTGAAAAAGAAAAAACGATGATTAAATGTATTTTAAAATGTAACCAAAGTCACTGACGATAAACGTTAGTCTGTTATGTTGACGATAACGAGGTTCTTAG
The DNA here is from genome assembly GCA_963924605.1 of Malthinus seriepunctatus. Classification (NCBI taxonomy): domain Eukaryota; kingdom Metazoa; phylum Arthropoda; class Insecta; order Coleoptera; family Cantharidae; genus Malthinus; species Malthinus seriepunctatus. The sequence goes on from OZ004600.1 coordinate 15,895,322, forward strand.
GCTCGGTCAAGAACCAACTTGGGTCTCTTCCGAAGCCTAGACTCGTTGATGTTGTATTCCTATAATCCTCGAATGGTAGGGTTGTCGTGTGTCGTGGTCCAGTGTTGTCTCGTAGAACTTGGAGGCTGCTTCTCAGATGAAATCCTGGATGCTGATCATCTGTAGGTCCCGTTGAAGGTTCCTGTTACGGATGAACCATAGTGCGTAGACGATGGTCTTCAGGATCTTGTTCTGTATGGTCTGCATCTTCTTAATGTTGGTCGGTGCGGCGTAGCCCCAGGCTGTTCCGGAGGTCCAGCGTTGTACCTGAAAAATCGGATAGAGTAGTGAAAAGGCAGCTCGTGATCGGACGATAACTCCTTCGATGTGTGGTTTCCACCTTTCCAGGTCAGTCCCTTGTCAATGGTTAGTCCTAGGTATCGGGTTTTCTCTTTCCAAGGAATGGCTCCAAACATCGTCCAGTTGACCAACGTCAAGTTGGTCGCTTGGAGAAGTAAATGGACGAACTCTTCTGAGCGTTGACGAAAATTCGCCATTTCTTGAACCAGAGCTCCAGGCTCCAGGCTGCTCTTTGCAGTCGGTATCGTACCAGTCGTGGGTTCCTATTGCTGGCCATGAAACAGGTGTCATCTGCAAAAATATAAAGATTAGTAGCTTCGGTTAATGGCATATCGCCTGTAAAGATGGTGAAGAGGTGCGGAGATAGGGTGGCACCTTGAGGGACACCGGCTAGGATAGGTCTGAAAGTGGATAGGACGTCGTCGATCTTGACCCTGAATGATCGACGGGAAAGGAAGAATACTTTTCAAGAAAAATGTTTAGTTCCTGCTGTATTAATATTTATGGAAGAGTAGAGGATACTCTACTTTTGTTTCTTATGTGTATGTTGGGTTGCCTAGCTATAGATAACTTTGACAATGTTACTTTAAAACGTAAATATATAGTTATAATTTTAAAAAGTATTCAATTTTCTTTAATAAAATAATTAATAAGCTTTAAATAAATAATTAATTCATTAATAATTAAATGAATTAAATTATTTATCTTTGGAACAAATAAACATTAGTCTAATAAATCTGACATTAGGTCTAATGCGAAACTATTAAATAAACGTCAAATTCACTTAACCTTTAACTAAATATCAAAAAAATAAGAGTTTTGTAAAATATTTAATTTTATGTGTAATGTTACCAAGATTATACCGTACCGAATCAGAAAAACGTAAGCGTCAAATAAACACATTAAAAGTTTTCAATGATAAGTAAGTAATTTCAAGTCATTAGTCATAATTTACCCCTTTAATCCTCCTTTTAGCGTTTCAGAAATTCAAGAAGGTTCCGAATATAAAATTGCATTTAGCGCAGGTGGAAATGATTTTTATTTACGAATAATATTAACTAACGAGTTTCCGAATGAAAAGCCTGTTTTAATTATATCGCCAGCTGTGATTCATCCCTGGGTTAACTCTGAAGGCGATATCACATCAGCACCAGGTTTATTAAACGTAAAACAATTCTAATTTATATAATTTTAAGTAACTTATAGATTAATTTTAGTTCACAGTTCATTCCGATTTAGGTCGTGTAGTACAAGCTATTATTAGAGAGTTTGAGCGAACTCCACCACCTTTAGTTAGTGACCAGTCTTGCAGTAGAATAACTTCACCATCAGTACCAATTCGAGGTGAATTTTTAACTATTTTTTTTAAATATAATAATTGAATGTTTTTAGAAGGTGAAACAATGGGAAGAGGTAGCCCCAGTTACACTTACAATTATAGTAACATGCCAAACTTTTCACCACCAACACACCCACCAGGTTGTGCTCAATCTTTTGCCTTTCCCGATTTAAATTCATTATCATTAGAAGAATTAGAATTTTTAAATGAATGCTCCGAAAGGCAAGAAGAATTTATTGAAAGTTTACCTCAAGTTAAAGAAATGAATAAAACGATTGATGACCTTATTTCAAATATCGAAGAACTAGCAGATTCTAATTTATCGAAAGAAGACCATTTACAAAAATTAAACAGTAATGTGTCAGAAAAAATTGAGATAGTAACAAAATTAGCGTTCGAAAATGAAAGACTGAATTCTACTTATCAATCTTTATCTGAAAAATATACGCCTAAAAACATTAAAGTAAGTTTTTATGTGTATTTTAATTTAAATTAAATTGTTTTTATTTTAGGATCAACTCAGTGAAGCTGCCGAAAATTCTAATAGTGAGAGTGAGAAAGTAGCAGAAGCTTTTCTTAATGGCGAAATTGATGTAGAAAAATTCCTTAATTCTTATATTCAGATAAGAACGATAAGTCAAATGCGTAGAACTAAAGAAGAAAAATTAACTCAACAATTGGAAAATTTTAAAAAAGCCGAATTTAAATAGTACCTATAATTTGTTGTGAATATTATAAATGGTGATATTGTTTTTTGTGACTTGGCAGTTTTTGTGGTATTGCTTTTTTACATAATTTATAATGTTATTGTTTTAAATTATTTATTTTAAGACGAAATTTGCTTAATAATAAAAGGATAAACATTGCTAGTCTTAACTATATTCAGATAGTATTGAATAAAGAATTTAATATAACTAGAAATTTATTATAAACATTGGAAAGCTGCGAGTGTAAGATTAGATACAAAAATAAAATGAAAATTACTTTTAAATCGTTTTAATGTTTTTAAGTCTTAAAATATGTATATGTACTGCATACTATTAAAAAATACTTGTTACATAAAACTAAACTACAGGTACATATTGAACACTATAAAAATATAAAATTACATTTTGGTCAAAATTTGTGTTAATTCAAATTTCTCAGAAATCTTCATTAAAAGCAATATTTCCATTATCAGCAGCACCTGGCTTTTGATATTCTCCAACTTTCTTCTCAAAGAAATTTGTCTTGCCTTCTACAGAAATTTTAGTCATAAAATCGAAAGGATTTGTGGAACCAAAAATTTTTTCGCATCCTAAATCTAATAATAAACGATCAGCAACATACTCAATATATTGCGACATCAAATCAGCATTCATGCCAATAAGTGTAACCGGTATGGCCTCTGTTAAAAATTCTTTTTCAATTTTAACTGCGTCACGAATAATGCTTGTCACTCGTTCTTTTGAAGGTTTTTGAACGATGTGTGAAAACATCAAACAAGCAAAGTCACAGTGTAATCCTTCATCTCGTGAAATGAGTTCGTTAGAAAATGTAAGTCCTGGCATAAGTCCTCGTTTCTTGAGCCAAAAAATGGATGCAAAGCTGCCCGAGAAGAATATACCTTCGACAGCTGCAAAAGCTATAACACGTTCGGCAAAAGTTGCTTCCTTATTACCAATCCAATTTAAGGCCCAATCTGCTTTTTTAGCCACACACGGCATAGTTTCGATAGCATTAAATAATCGATCCTTTTCCTTAGGGTCGCTAATGAATGTTTCAATGAGCATACTGTACATTTCGGAGTGAATATTTTCCATGGCAATTTGAAAACCGTAAAAGCATCTTGCTTCAGTTATTTGTACCTCTTGACTAAAACGTTCGACGAGATTTTCATTGACGATACCATCTGAAGCAGCAAAAAATGCAAGAACGTGTGAAATGAAGAATTTTTCATCCTTTGTTAGTTTCTTCCAGTGATCGATATCTTTGGATAAGTCAACTTCGCCTACTGACCAAAATGAAGCTTCTGCCACTTTATATTTAGCCCAAATATCTGGATATTCGATAGGAAATATGACGAAACGACGAGGATTGTCACGAAGTAATGGTTCTAGTTCGGTATCGAATTTAAGAACCTCTTTTACGCTTTTAACTAATTCGTCTTCATCTTTCTTAGGAGAGATAACAATATTAATCTTATTTTCTGATAATACGCCTTTCGGATTTGGTGAGGTTGAGGTTAAAGTATTTTCTTTATTATTATACATAGGCATTTTTAACGAATTTTATTCTAGAAAATAAGATTGATTTATTTATGACGATAATTTAATAGTTTTAAAGTAATTTACCTTTTTTTTATAAATAATTTTGATTAAGACCGTTAACAAGACGAGCACCAACACGCTAAAATAAACATAAAATGAATAAAACGCGCCAATTTGCTCTTGGTTTAGCCGCGAAAATTTGGCGCGTAATATTTATGCGCCATCTATTGGTTAAACTATCAACTAAGTTTTCAAAATAATGGAGCGAAATTATTTTTTCAATTAACCAGTTAATTAGAAAAGGGTCCAAAATTTTAAGATGATGTTTTGAGGTAACAAGAAATGGCCCCACGTACAATTATTTTTTAATTACTTTATATTACTAAAAAGATTGTTGAAAACTTGAACTTGAATAAAGGATTATCTAAAGCTAAAAACTTTTTTTTATAGAGAAGAAACCCATGATTCTTACTAAATGGAAGAGGTTCAGTGAGAGTCTTCAACTGCAAAAGTTGAGAACCATGAGAACCCAATAGCGGATTCATAAAACAACTAAGTAAGTAGAATCTGAAGTTTAATTTAAAAATTCATTTTCAATTTTTAATAACAAATTAACTAATGATTTTTAATTTAATTACTAAGAAGAGTTGCAGATCACTGAAGATAATGTCTTCTAATTTCGATATAATGACTTTTAATAAACGTTTTAATGTTTAAGAGGGCTCATTAGCACTTGAAATAATTATAAAAGTCGTCAATTATTTACGTCCATTTGAGACCATTTTGGACACATGATGGCCAAATGAGAATTCTTTATCGTATCTTATTCCTAGATCATTTTATCCTTAACACATATACAAATATGATTTAGATCCGCTTGCATTCTCCTGCAATCTCGCTCATGTTCTATTTTATGGAAGCATTTAACGTCGTCCGTACGACCAAAACATCCAAACGCTCCAACCCGTCTCCTATGCCATTAACAAACAGGAAAAGCAATAAAAGGCCCAGGTTACTACCTCGTGGTCATCCTCACAATATTTAGGCTTTGCTGATGATGTAAAACCGCCAAAACTGATCGCAAATGTACGATCCTTTGAATAAAGGAAGCTCTATTAGCAACGTATATGAAGTTCATATACGTTGCTATTAGATAGAGTAGATCCATCATCCACCATAACTGCCTTGGTTGGCGTGCTAGAGTCCGTCATTGGTGCTCAAGATGATAACTTACAAGTTAAGATGAGTTGCCTGGATCTAAGTAAGGCGTTCGACATCGACACTGTGGACCATAACATACTGCTGAATAAATTGAGTTATTATTATGGAGTTCGGGGAGTTCCACTTGGACTTATCTGATCGTGTTTGGAGAACAGGGTGCAGTAGGTGAGATGGAATGAAGCGGTGTCAACGCAACTGCCAATTAAGCTAGGTGTTCCGCAGGGTTCCATATTGGGACCTTTGCTATTTATTATATAAATATACCAACGATCTTCTAGCTAATGTACTATCGTATGATGCATGTTTGTACGCTGATGACACGTCAGTCTTAGTAAAAGGCTCATCAGGCGATTTGGAGCTTGATGGCTTGATGAAGATACCGACAGGGCCATCGGACAAGCCAGTGCGTGGTTTGGCTCAAATAGACTAAAGTTGAACGAAACGCGAAGACTCAGCAGCTGCATTTTTCTAATAGGAATGACATTGAGCTTCACAGTGTACGTTTTCTCGGATTTTGTGCCTTGACAATAACGTGTGGTGTGTCCATCAAGTGAACGGTTTATGTAAGAAACTTTCTTCGGCTATTTTTGCTATAAGAATAAAAAAGTGTGCAACTTTTCATGCAGCTCGATTGACTTATTTTGCTTACTTTCATAGTTGCGTTTCTTACGGATACTGGTGTGTGGTATGTCGGGGGATGCAGGCAGAATTTTTATTTTACTAAAAGAGCAGTGAGAACTTTGTTTAGACATCATAACTACACCACAAGAAGTGCGAACCTACTTCAAATTCCGTATCATCGAATGAATATGAATAGCTCTGACCAAAAGTAGGTGGACTACTGGGGACCCAGATTCTACAATAAGTTACCAGATAAGGTTAAACATTTAAATGATAAAAACTTTAACAGAAAAGTGAAACATATACTTTGTCAGGGTTGATGAATTCGTGCAGATGGTGGATCTTCCAACATAGTTGCATATTTGTCCATTTGTTTTTTGTGGTCTTGTATGTGGACTGTTTTTAATTTCATTTTTAGCCCATTGTTTTGATTGTGGCCCTTAGACGATCGCTGTAAAACATATTTTACGAGTTAATAAAAAATAGGAATTATGAAGTAATAGTGAGCACAACAGAAAAGGACCCAATAACGACATGGTTAACCCCATGAAAAACCTTTCTAGAGTCAGGGTATACAACGTCTTGATGTGAATGGTTAAGGAATATGCATGAGCATACTCCTTTTGGGCAGATAAAAACATATTAATTGTTTTCGTTGATCTATTCCTTATAAAATCATGGTGTTTGTCAGTGGTAGTTGGTAGTCAGCCATATATGGCTCTGAATTATATTATTGAGGATCTATTCAAGCATTTATCTTACCATTGTTATGGACCTATTTATAACTGATAAAAAACTTCAAGAATCTAATCTAATAAAACTGAAAAAATTTAAAAATTTATAGTTTATAATTTAAAACATTTTTTGAATTTATTTTTGATTTCAGGCACCGAATATGGTTGTCACTGACTTTTGGGTAATCAAAATTCTACAAAATCTATTTGTGGAGTATTATTTTGGTAATGTAAACTAGTTTTAATAGATTCAACAAAGAATTATAAAAAACATATAATTATTTATCCAAATAAATCACAATAAGTTATAGTGGAATATTTTTAGTTTAATTAGCATTTTTATTCACAGTAAAGGTACCTGGTTTTAACTAAGGTCGTTTGGGAATTACGTTTATTTAAATGTGAACACTGTGGACTATTGTACTCGATTATCTATTACTTCTGCAAAACAATTTTAATTTAAAAAAAATAAAATATTTTGAATTTTTTTTTAATTTAAAACGATTCATTATGAATGGTAATCCGTTATTTTATTTACAAAAATACTTAGTATAAATTTACAAAATTAAATTCTACATGTAACATTTTTATAAAACTTATTGCATGCATATAAATGAAATAATTAGTCTGATTAATTAATTAAATATTCTTGATTACGTGTAAAAAACAATATATTCTTTAGAAAACACTCTGAAATTTTTTAAATTGCACTTGTTCAAAGTTTCTGCCAAAATAATCTCTTGTTCACTTGTAGTCCATTTATTGCTCTCTCTGTACAAAATATGTCCAAAATATAAATGATATAATTCATCAATCATTACGAGTATCAAGGTTGGACCAGTTGAGGGCCCACAGGTGCCACAATTGTTTGAACACTGGCAACACCAAAAGCAGATATAAATACGTTAATTACTGTCACCAAAAATATTCCAATTACAGTAAAATTATTAATTTTATTCGCGATACAAATTTCTTTGTCATCCTTAACGTTGTAACGAGAATTCCATATTAGACCAACACCAATTCCTACCTAAAATCAAAAAGAAAATTAATAATAATTCCAGTTTCAATAAAAAATTATAAATTTAGAATAGTTTGAATAAATACTGCAACATTGTGTTCTTTGAAATTAGTTCTATTTTTGAATTTCGAGATTTTTATATTTAAATGCGCCAAAAATAAAACTATGCATGAGACGCTGGTAGTCGTCCAAACGATTGTAAATTAAATTATAATCAACAACAAAGTAATTAAGATAACAATACTTACTTGGAAAATAAGACTAATCCCTATTAATACAATTCCAGAATAATAATAAGGATGAGTATCACTATCCAAAACGTATCTCAACTGATTTGCATTGGCAGAAAATAAAGCTAAATCCATCATTCCCTGCGCTAAAGTTTTCTTATGTTGATAAACATTTACATCTGGTATACTTTCGGCTATTAATATATCAGGATTTCCACCATTTTCCATATCAGGAAACATGCTAGGTACATTTGTATTTGTAGGCGATAATGGTCCTCTATAAAATGGAGTTATTCTATTTGGAACTACTCTTCCACTATCAACATCGTCACTTTCAGTTGGAACCATTGATCCCGGTTGTCCATTTTCTGCATCTGTAATTACAGGTCCATCTTCGTTTGCTCTATTTGCAAAAAATCCAGCATCTACTCCAGGTTGTGCCCCTTTAACGGTTTCTCTATCATCTGAATCGTCCATTTCGGGATTTGCCAGAGGAGGATACACTGATGCTGGAGGTCTATTTTGCCCGTTATCTATTAAAGGTATAGATTCCGTTTCTAATTTGGGTGTTGTACTACGTCTGTTTCTGTAAAGCTCCGAGTTTGCTGGATTTAAGTATGTTGCTGGGGATGCCGACGACCCTAACCTTTCGTCATTAACACGTCGAACCGGTCGAGGAGAAGCGCTCATAATCAAAAGAGTTCTTACTCAACCGTAACTTATAAACAGCGTTCACTTGTTTACTTTAATTAGCTCCAGGCGCTCCCTGTATCGATTTTATTGTAAAAGTCGCTTATTCAAAAAAAAATTTTTGAAAACGACTATTTTTGATTTTAGGACGCACCACTAACACTATTCTTTTATAATCGTAGGTTGTTGACACTGTGGCTAAGAATTGATTTTGACTTTTTATTTATGATCTAAATATACTTTCGCTACACCGAATGTTGAACACAAACTGTCTGAGTTCCTCACGACTGATTTTATATAAATGCGCGGTGGCGGTTCGAGGATTTACCCAACACGAAATTCTAATGAATCATAATTTTAAACTTACGCAGAGTTCGCCAATAATAATCGCGTAGGTTTTTAAAGACAGGGAAAGGAATACCGCAAAATTATGCAGAGTAATGGAACGTAAGCCAAGAATTTCGAGTTAACTAGAAAATTGTGTTAATAGATTACCTCTTATCATTAATTTAGATTTAAAAATAAAGCACTAAAGCAGGCTATAGAGTTCCATTTAAATTTAATTTAAGAAACACAAAAATAAAATTGTTTTACAGCAGAAGTTTAAATTTTTGTATTTTGAATGTTTGGAATTGAATCAAAAGTTCTAGTGACTGACTTTTGAGTTCCACCATGTACATTTGCTTTATTTTTAAATTCTGAGAAAAAATTAAGATCTGATAAGTGAAAAAGTCAACTTATAAGAATGATATGATGATTAAATGCATCTCTTTAATTTGGGAATTTTTTACTGTTGTAATAACCCAAAATTTAATTGTCTTAATTGTGCGAAACTGCTTCTAAATAATTGGTTGCTCAAATGAACCTAATAGAGTAAGTAAGTAGTAATTTTTTTAATTTTCATCGTCTAAATAAATGAACAGATAGCTATAAAGCTGTAATTACCAGAAGTGTAGAAAGTTTAGTGAAATTCATAACTATAAAAGCAATTTTATTACTATACTAGGAGCTTATACAAAGAGTTGAAATGAAAAGTTTTTGGCACCATTCAGATGGAACTCATTTTGAAAAAGAATAATACTCGTATTCATTAAAAAGTTGCTCAATAGATAATTTTCAATCATTGCCTACACTTTTTTAAGTTAATTTGACAAAATTGCTGTCATCATAATTAATTTGGCTAAGTATAGAAAATAATTTCTATAGAAATTAAGTAGGCCTTGTAAACTTGTAGAACAATAAAAAAAATTCTTCTGGTCTAACTACTCTTTTTAGAAATGATGGAATTGGATACTTTACCCTCTCTTGTAGATAGGAAAGAAAATATTGCCATAAAATTGATAATTGAGTGTTACTTTTAAAAATTAGTTAGTCTGTGTGCAGGGCTGGATTATCCATAAAGCGCGTGAAGAATGTGCTTTAGGGCCCGGTGTTGTGAAAGACCCGGAGGAAAGGAAATAACTCAAAAAATTCCCATTTTACTTGAGGCGAAAGGGTTTTTTCATACATTAACGATTTTTGCGGGCGGATATCTCAAAAACTATAAGAAATATAGAAGAACAATACAGAAAATTTCATAGGCTTTCATTTTACTAAGAATAATTTTTTCCCCTTCGACCCACCGTTTTCGAGATATAAGTGAAAACCCTAAAAACGGGACTTTCACACCCCTTCGGTCCTTAGATCCATGTAGCTAGAGCTGAGCCCGGAACTTTTAGTATTCTTATCTCCTAACTAATCCAAACACATTACCATTGAATAAATAGGAAAATACGACAGAAACGACATTTTGTAAAACTATGGATGACTCATTCATTTCGTCGAGGTTACATTATCATTGGCTGTCATAATCTTTCCTTATAAGTAGGAGTATAAACAACCATTTCTATTGGAAAAATTGACCGGAAATCGCTATATTTAGAAAACCATTGCGATCCATATTATTAGCTAAATCGCTCTTTCCTGTTCGAGTAGCGGCTATTTATTCAATGCACATTACTAAAAAAATTCTACTCTCTTCTTTGTGCTCTATAATCCCATCGTTGACTCGACTGTAAATAACAGTACAGTGCAGTTGCGGTACAGTGCAATGATCACTATCCATTTAGAAGAAAGAAGAATGAAGCAGTTCATTGCTTTAAAGCAGTGTTCTCCAAACTTTTTCTCTGATGGAGGACTTTGAGGGTCTTTGAATTTTAAAAGAGCACCTTGTGTAAATTGAAGGGTATGTAATGACACATATTAAATAAATTATAGAAAAATAAAAAATAGCTTTGTTATTATTATTTTTTCACTGAGCACTTGTTACCTTCTCACGGATTACAATTTGGAAAACGCTGCTTTAAAGTCAATTATACATGACCACAAAAATCTCGCATATATAGAGGGTACAGTCAGCCTTGCAATTAATGGTCACCCTGGCTATACGTTTAACACGAATTGTGGATGTATCCATATAAACAACACCCCATACTTAAATTGAGGGGTAACTTTATTTTGCCAACAAGTAGCAAATCAACAACCTCCCCTTCTGTTCTTTTGTTGTTGTTGAGTAACTACCTTGGCGTATAGGGTGAGGCTGACTGTACATCCCTGGGTTCTATCTTCTCTATTGGGGGTTTCTGTGCTTGTACTTGACTTTGTGCATAAAGATAGTGATTTCACTATACTAGAAGTATGTATCATTTTTTAATTTCCTCGATTTCTGTATTTCTTGTAGGTCCTAACGGTCGGTTATAAACTATGTCGGTCAGAATGAAAAAATTCGTTTTTACTTTACTTCTTCAAAATTCAAAACTTTTAAGACTTATATTGTTATTGCAAATCTGTATAATAATTATTTAATAGTAGTAGATTTTAATTTAAAATTGCATTGAGTTAGTAAAACGTCAATCGTAATTACCACAATACCTACTGCTTATTTTACTATACATAAGTAGTTGTAAAACCTAAAGGTTACAAAGAAGGTAATTTTATTACGTATTCATTCAAGGTAGGTCTCGAATCATAAATATAATTTATTTCCTAATACGTAGATATTTTCATAAAAACCACTAGAATTGGATAAATTGTAATTTACTAATAAACAGTGTATTTTCTACGCTTTTACACATTAGGTAAGTAAGTTAACTTTCATAAACCTCAAACACATCCTTTCGTTCATTTTATCATCAATTCGTATCAAATTATTGAGTAATAAATTAAATTACGCAATTGTAATTATTTCCAATTCCAATTAAGTTGTTACAATTAATTTTTTGTATTATATGGCTTCTCTGCTTCGTAATGTTTACCATAATAATTTACTAAAGATGATTTTTCCAAAACCAGCGCGTGGGCTAAAAATATGTAAATCAGATCGCTCTTTTGGTAAATCAAATTTTTGCAACAGTCAACGGGAATTAGTTTTCGGTTTCAATATAGGTAGTAATTAATCTTTTTTTAATTGTTTAAGAATAAAATATTCCATATCCAATAAGGAAAAACTACTGACAAGACAAAGCTAAATAACAATTAAAAGCACCTGCAAATTATTGCTGTTAGTGAAGATTACATTTTAATAACGAAGGAACAATAAAATACAATTGTTTAAAAGAAGAAATCTATATTCGATTTATTTTTGTTTACGGTCACGTGACTACCTCCTTTTGTATGAATAAAGATGAAAACGGCGTATTTATGGATAGTACGGAAGTTAAGACAAAAGACACTGCACACTTTTGGTTAATGACATGAAACTCGCCACATAGTTTACTAGGATCACATTGATCAATTTTGTCCGATGAGACCCCAAAAAAAATTCGATGGGGGGCCTGTACACTCTCTTTAATGTGGATTATATACGTATAATACGACCATATTGATAGATTTTGCCCGATGAGACCAAAGAAATATTCGCTGGGATCGCTGCACACCCCCTTTATTTCAAAATCGAATATTCGTCGTACTTTTTCGTGAAAAGTATTGTTGCCGTATATTTTGAGGGTGCTGAATTGATCTATTATAATGGCGAATCCATCTCAACATCCCTAATGGGTATAAAATCGACATTTTTTCTCTGATGCTGTAAAAAGTCTCGTTCAAAAATGTTAAAAGAGCTCGAGTAAAATGATACTGTACTTTTGATTGAGCGGCTCGGAAAGATACACTTCACCTGCGGGATATAATGACCCAACCTACATCCCTTAATATAATATAACATACTATTGTAGCCCCGTTTAGAAGTCTCCTTTTAGGGTAGCAACAGCTTCTAAAATTTATTGTTTTTCTCCACAAACTCTTGGACAAAATTAAAGGCACCACTAATACTTTTTACTGTATTGAAATTCTTCTCAGTGCTTATTACGCCTATGCTGATGATTCCTGATGAGGACGACTTGGAAGACTGTTCTCGTTGAGAGGCAAAAGTTGATTGTAAGCCAGGGGAAAACTGCACTTATGCAGTTGCAAATTGGATAAGGAAATAAAAATACACCTCAAATATTTTCTAATTTGATTTTGTTACTTTTCAGACGTAGGTACATCCTGGATTTTATTAAAATTGTTGGATTTAATTTTTTTTATTTTATTCATTTCGTAAAGTATAAAAAAATGTGAACTCATTATTTATCTGTGTAACCTTTTGGGATATCTGTATTTGATAGAAAGCTTGTTGTTTTTACAACTAAACGGTTAAAAAATATTATTAACATTTATATTTTTATCAATATCGTGAATGTTTTAGGTTTTAGCTATTTTTGTTATTTTTGCATATCTCTGTCTGCTCTATTTAGCACAACCTAGAACCGAAGAAGGATATAAGTACATAAATATTTAAGTTTTACAATTTTTGAATAAATGCTTTGATTAAGTGTTGTTTAGCTAAATTTGAAATGTCATCAACAAAAAAAGACAAACTTTAATTTTAAAATAATTCTCTTAATTGGTTCATCTATTTGTATTGTAAATTACACTGCTTGCGTCATTTATAGGTCCAGTAGCTATGTAATTAGTTAACTTACGGTATTTTAAATATACCTTACTTGTAAATAAATATTTACTGGTAAACTGGTAGTATAAATCAAACATTAAAAACTCAATTATCTGAGAAAAATATTTAAATAAGTAGTATTTATATTTATTATAAATACTAGAAACTAATTAAAGAAGTATTTTGAAAATTAACAACAAGTATAAGAACTTATAGAATTATTATTTAGCCTTGTAGACAATAGAAATATAAACATAAAATAGTTAGGTAAACGGCCTTCAATGTATGTTAATTTGTAATTAATGTATCATTTATATCTGATTAACAAAGAGGAATATTGATCTCAAATGCAAAAATGTACAGATTAAAATAACAAATAGATATGCAAAAAAATCAAAATAAGTTCATTCGTCAACTCATCATCATGGATTTGTCATAAACTCATACATATTACAAGTAATTTTAAGAAAGAAGTGAAATATTATTAGATAAGTAGGTAATTACAATTCCTCGTGAATAACTTTTAAATTTCTATAATATAAAATTAATTTTTTATTACCATTGACCTGTACCTTATTAAGAGAACGGTATGATAATGTTTAATGTACCATGTACCTTTATTGATGGAATTGGAAAAACCCATGCAATTTGAGAGTTGGTAGACATAAGAAGAATGTGGGAAAGGACCGATTCTGGGAAAGGACCAACAGAACGTGCTGCTCTAAAAACCTTGATGATTTAATCAAGTAAAATATGCAATAAAAAGCGCTCATAGGAAACTACGTTTATGTAATTTTTTGTAAAGTTTAATACCATTTTTAAGTGCATTAATAATTATTCTTAAACCTTTTAGATCCAATAAATAAACATAGATATACAATTTTCTGTTTTTAAATACTACCAGCAACAATAATTAATTGCTTGCAATTTCCAATTCTTATACCAAACACACACCGTGCATAATCTCTCAACCGCCAAAAAATTTCCATACAAATTTTTGTGTTTAATGTTTCATTATTTATCTGTAGTTTTATTAAAACCGCATTTCCTATTTACAGACACTCAACTTGAATTGTACAACTTTATCACATCCTTAGTTCAAAATAGAGGAAGTTAAATAGATTATGAATCCAAGAAATCTTTTAACATAAAACATTCTTAATTTAATTCAAAACTACGCCTTTTTTAGAACCTAATACAGTTTGTACCTACATTATAAAAATTTACATTTCTAATTCATTTTACGAACATCGCGACATACACAAATTTACAAGAGTATCAGACAGTAGAAACGAGAAATCGATAATTGATTATGTTTTGGTACAAAGAAATAACAGAAGATTAATAAGGGATGGCAGAGTAAGAAGAGGTGCAGAAATTAATAGCGACCACAACACTATTTAGTGGTAGCTAAGATAAGGAAAAATGAGGATAATCAAAAAGGAAAAAGAAAAGGAGCTACGAAAGAAAGTATAAGAACATAGAAATCGAAAAATGTAGAAACAGCTAGAATCTACCAAGAAACAATCGATATGGAAATAGAGAAAGTGATGGGAAATAACTTTGACTTTGACCAATGGGATGTTGAAGAAAGTTGGCAAACATTCATTCAAACAAATCACGATAGAGGCAGCCAAAAAAGTATGCGGTACCATAAGTAAAACAAACAACAAAAAGCAAACACCGTGGTGGAACGAAAACTTCAAAAAGGAAGTTAAATTAAAGAAATCGCATGGAAAAACTATCTAAACAGCAAGACAGATAAAAAATACAAACTTTATAAAGAACAGAGAATAAAAGTAAAAAACATCATCTGAAGTATGTAAATCTTTTTTATTGTTTATTGTTTATTTATTGTAAATACCTTATGTATTATAATTTATATGTTTATGCATTCTAAGGAATAAATTAATTATTTAATTACTTACTTACTAAGTGAAGAACCGAAAGCTGAAGAACTTAAAGAAGCTATTACAAACGTCAAAAGCGGTAAAGCGCCTGGCGCCTGGCCACGATATATTACTACAGACATGAGACATATGGGACATCTTAAAACATATGGGAAAGAAAAGATTTGATTTGTTGCACAACCAGGGGGGGATTTGTAAAATTTGGGCCCCTAGGCTAACTCCAGTTTTGGACCCTTACTATTGTTATTATCTTTAATGGTAATTGAATAATAAAATTATTTTCATGAGCCACTGTATCAAAATTTTGTTTTCAAGTTTTGTTACTTGTACCATTGTAACAGCTCATTTTTGTGCGGCCCCTTTGGGCTTGCGGCCCTAGGCTACAGCCTAGGTTAGCCTAGTGGTAAATCCCCCCCTGGGCACAACATAATTAAAAGAAGTTTGGAAAAGGTGCCGAGAGATTGGGAAGTTGGTGTCATAAGTCATACTACCAATTTTCAAGAAAAGAGATAAAAAGGCCTGCCAGAACTACAGATGAATCACACTCTTAAGCACTGTTGTTAAAATATTTGAAAGAATCCTAGAAGGAAGGCTGAGACCGTTAATCGAAGTTATACAAGACCATATCATTCATAAAATGTTAAATCAAGACAGAGTGGCTTATCTGGCTTTCTTAGATTTGGAAAAGGTTTTCGATCGTGTACAACGATCTAAAATATGGAATAGTTTGAAGAGAAGAGGCGTTAAGGAAAAGTGTATCAGAGTGTACTTTTGCGGATGATATAGCTCTTGCTACTAGCAGCGAAAAAGATCTCCAGAATAACCTCAACGTATGGAACGATACCCTAAGGAAAAACGGCTCAAAGATAAATTCGGAGAAAACGAAAGTAATGGTGATCACAAATAAAGAAAAGAAAACAACTAATATACAACTAAAAAGAGTAGGCTTAAAGCAAGTAACATCTTTTAAGTATTTGGGATTAGTATTGGATGACAAAAGAGGACAAGAGGAGGATATCGAGGAGCGACTGGAAAAAGCAACAAGAACGTACCACTTACCACACCATGTGTAGCACCATCATTAGGAAAAAAGAAGTATCCAAAAATACAAAAATGCTAATTTACAAAACCATATTCCAACCAATACTCTTATTGGGTAGTGAAACCTGGACCCTCTCTAGAAACCTAAAGAGCAAAGTTCAAGCGGTATAGATGAAATTTCTAAGAGCTGTGAAGGGCATAACAAGAAGAGACCATATAAGGAACGAAGATGTAAGAAAAGGACTTTATACCAAAGCAGCATTAGAAACAATCTTGGGAAAACATCTGGGATGGTGGGGCCACTTGCAGAGAATGGATAGCGAGAGATCAACTAAACAAATTTGGGAAGCTAGGACGCTTAACAAAAAACCTAGGGGAAGGCCTAAGATAACATGGAACAACGTAGTATCAAAAGCACTAGAGTTTGTGTATCAAGTTCAAATTAAGTGATCCATTGTATAAACGATTTTAATAAGGCAATTATGTTGTAGACAAAAATCTCGACACCTTACGGCCTTACGGTATAAGGCAATTTAATATACAGGGTGTGTATAAAGTAAGGAATATAGCGAATATCTCGGCATATAAAAATATTTGAGAAAAAATCTCAGACACGTTGATTTAGATTTTTAATTTCGCATTTTCTGACATTAAAATAATTTATACAGAGTGTTTTATTTCGGCGGTACGACATCATCAAAGGGTTTTTTAATTAGAACATCCTGTATATTTTATTATTTTTGGAATCTCCATCGAGAGTGCTTATTTCAAAAACCTATTATACCTAGGGTCGAAAGTTGGTAATTTTGGAGCTAGAGATATTTTGTAACAGTTGCTGAGTTCTCTATAGTCATTTGAGGGTCTTTTACGATTCTGTCTGCACTTTTCAATAACAATCTCATAAAATAACGAAAAGTAGTACCTATACAGGGTAATCAAAAATAAAGTTTATTTTCTTTTCGAGAAATAAAATAATAATAACTAAGTAACTAATTAAATTAACACAAACCCTAAGTGCAATGGGTTTTGGAAATCAGTTCTCTATGGGAAATCCAAAAATGATAAATTATATAGGTGTTCCATTTAAAAAAAACCGCTGATATTGTTGTACCTCCAAAATTACTTACCGGTATACATTTCTAATAAAAAGTACCTATGTACCGAACTCTCAAAAATGCAAATTATCAATACAAACTTAATCAAGAAGATTTTGGAACTATGTGACTATATGTTTTATGTTACTTGCTTTTGGTTATATTTTATTACATACATTATTATATGATAATCTAGTCTTATATACTTTTAGATTTTATACAGTGGAATCGATACAATTTACGAGCTACAAAACTTACTTATCAAATAAGTACTAACTGTTGACTCACCCATAAAATTTTTCTAAACGAAATTTTGCAGTTGAACCCATATTAAGATTGTTTCACAGTTTTACATTATTTTTATATCACTTTAAAGTCCTAAAATTATTTTAAAAGGTTTTTCGACCACGTGAATGACATTATCATTTTCAAATCGTATTTAAAATTTTTAGATGCGTTAGTAATTAATTTTAATAATATTTAATGTTAATGTAACACATACTGCCTTTTCAGAGTTTAAAATTACAATCTTGAAAAAAAGTTAAAAATTTGGGTTTTCCACAATAAAGGTCATTTTTTTTGTTTTTTAATACTACTAGCGGCATCTATGTTAATACTACGGAAGCGCTAGTTAGTGTGCATTATTTAAAACTACTAATTTATACGATTTACAAAAACTGATTCACGTTGAGATCTGTATCAACACAAATTCTGATAAACGTATCTGAGATTTGT
This sequence comes from Malthinus seriepunctatus, assembly GCA_963924605.1. NCBI lineage: Eukaryota > Metazoa > Arthropoda > Insecta > Coleoptera > Cantharidae > Malthinus > Malthinus seriepunctatus. Next base: position 15,913,515 of record OZ004600.1, read on the forward strand.
ATCAAGTATTAAGGGCCCCATTAATGTTGAGATCTGTATTGGTGCACTTAATTAAATTTTAGTAACAAATTAATAAAAATCAAGATTAACTTCATAAAAAAAATTATTATCTTTAGTAAAATAAATCTACATTTTAACAAAAACATCATCTTCACGTTCTTCTCAATGGCGTTTTTCAAATATCAATCTCACAGGACCATCAGGTTTATTAATAAGTAAAGATTTAGAATCCAGCTCTCCTCCATTCCATCTGATTTTATAATTTCTCACTATCTAAAATCATTAAACCGATTAAACTATTAATTACTTAAATAAATAATTTTATTTACTTTTAAAAGTAACGTTTGCATGTTTTGTTCAGCTAATCTCCTAGCAATACATGCGCGAGGACCATGTCCAAATGGTAAAAGTAAATAAGGATGTGTTTGTTGAAATAATTCGTTCCCTTTTATCCATCTTTCTGGTATAAATTCTTCGGCATTTTTAAAATATTCTTCCAGTCGACAAGAAACTTGATTTTGAGTTACTACAACTGTCTAAAATAAAACAGTAAAAATTTGCAATTCAATTTGTAATTTTACATACCTCTTTAGGTACATGGTAACCTGAAAATTCAACATCTTCGTTAAGTACACGGCCGATACCGACAGAAACTGGATTTAATCGAAACGTTTCTTTAAGAACTGCTTTTGTGTATGAAGCGTTACGCAAAACATCTTTATCCACCAAACTATTTGGCTTCACTAACAGCCTAGAGCATTCTTCAAATAGTTTATTTTGTACTTTAGGGTTTCTTGCTAAATGGTATAATAGAAAACTAGTCGTGTAGGTAGTCTGGCACAATTAAAAACCACTTCAAAATACAATCAATTCAAATATTTAAAAAAGTCAAAAATTAGTCAACTTACTGTATCGATACCTGCTAATAATAAATCACAGGACATTCCTAGAACATCTTTAAGATCTACTTCTGGGGCACATAAATAATTTTCTAATATTGACTTTTCTCTACCGGTGTAATCGTAATAAGAGTTAAGTTTGTTTATTATTAATTCAGCTGCTACACTAAAATAAGCAAATGTTGCAGAAAATTAGGATTGAAAGTACTTAATATTACCTCTCCATATATTCGTGCGATTTACGAAACTTTCTATACAATGGTGTTTGAAATTTTTTCCACAAACCAAGACCATTATCAGTTTTTAAAATACAACTATTGGCGTCAAATGCAGCTCTCATTAATTTTGATGATTGTGAAAAATACGATAGTTGACTTGGAGAAAAACTATACAGCCTCCATTCAAAGATGAGGAAACAAGTAACTAAAAGTATACATATTATTCATTTGATAATTAATAATTATTTCACATTTACGTTCTAAAAACAACCTCGATATTTCAGGTAAATAATCCACTCTTTTTTTCTTATTTAATGCGTCTACTCGTTCCCACCACTCGTCAATGATTTCATTCAACTGAGGTAAAAATTGTTGAACACAATTTGGACTACTTAAACCACGTTGAAATACAGTACGTAGCTTAAACCATTCAGGACCGTTGCTAAAAATACAATGTATTTATTTAAAAGTAATAATGTAATTGTAAACTTACGTTGGTAATAGTCCTCCGGTATTGTACAAACTGGGTCTATCTAAGCGATACTTTTCTACTGCTAAATGACTACGCCGTTGTGGATACTTCCCTTCAAACCTATACATTTTTTCTATATCTTCGGGTTTAAATAACCACAATAAATTAATACCAGGTACAATTTGCTCTCTAACAACTGGTCCGTATCTTTGAAATTTTTTAAGTCCATTTCGATGTAAACGATTAAACTTATAAGAACCTAACGAAAACAATGTATTCACATGACTGTTAAATAATCAAGTGACGAACCTATAAGAGGTAGATAATTATGTAAGGTACCAATCACAGGTAAGGATACTGGTCCTGGAATGTCTTCAAACTTTTTAACGCGTCGCACAGCTGTTGTACAAAATTCGCACTTAACATATTTCACACTTAAACGCTTTAAACTACACGTGAACATTTCAACTATCCATAAACAAAACTTGAACTTGAATGAGAGGTTTCAAAATTAACATTTAGTGTTTGCTCTTTAAATGGATAAAAAGAATTGGGAGAGGGGATTATTGTTAAATTTTGTGATCTTACAATTAACGTCCTTGAGGTCGTTTTAACAATTTATTATCGAAATTTTTACCTATACCTTTTAACCAGAGCAATTATTCTTACTAATTTACGCTTTGATTAGCCATAAGTTTCCCATAGTGATAAGAACATTGAACTCGTGGGTAAGTTTGAAAACTTTCCACCAATGAGATAGAAGTATTTAAGCGCTCTACATTTGAATTCAAGGTTGCTTAATCGCCAGTGCATAGGAATTTTCTAAACAGATCCTATTATACAATTTTGGACTTTGAACTCAATTTTTTTCAAACTATTATGCAATTTCCACATTTAAAGTTTTTAGGAACTGTTTATTATGTTCCTTTGAATTGCATAGCACTTTGTTTTGAATGACTAAGAATTACATTAAAAGATAATAACAAAATTGTTCACAGAACATCTCTTTACTAGTCAACTTTTACGTCCAAGGTAAGAAATTACAAAATAAAACAGTTCCTACTAAACTATAACTTATAAAATATAACAATATAAACTTTTGTTGTTTAGTTCCATCGTTCAACAACAACAAAATATTATTAACAGTAATATCTTTATCTTTAACTTGTTCATAACTATAAGAACAGAACCAATACAAAATTGGACTACCGGAACATAACATTCTCGTAGTGACCTGTACATGTATGCACATAAAACAAAATAAACTTAAAAATACTGCGTGAGAAACGAATACAAACAATTTGGGATTAAATTTACTTTTCCTCTTAGACTTTTTGAAAATTTTGAACTCGAATATACCCAAGTTAAAACAATAATTTTTATGGTCCACGAAAAATTGAATACTGTTACTCAAAATAATATAAATAATAGGAGAAGCTAATAAAAAATTTGGAATTTGTTTAAATTCAAAATATCTTAAAAATCCAACATTCCAATAATGATCTTGAATGTACGAATATGCAAGAGGAATTTTCTTAAAGCACCAACTTTGTTTATACTTGTCAACTTCACCGGGCAAAATTAAATTATAAGTATTAGCAAAATCAATTATAAAATTAGGCAGTGTAGTGTTAAAATTAGTACAAAACTGATAATAATCGTAAGTCTGAACAAGTACAAAAGGTATCAAACAACTTACAATAACTAAAAACAAAATTATACTAAATTTACAAAAATTAATTATGTAATCTTTAGACGATTTAAATAGATTTTTAAAATAATTTTGTATTAAAAAGTAAGCTATGAATCCGATATTTAAAATTCCATTAGATCTAACTGATGTACTAAGAGCTATCGGTACTACAGCTCTTATTACACTTGTAAATTTTATCTCACTGTTTCCATCGCACATTAAAATACACATTAGCATAGATTTAAAAGTCAAATAACTGAACATGCATTCGGTATAAGGAGCAACAAAAAATATTGTACTAGGATTAAAACAGAACAAAAGAGTTGATTTATAAGCTAAACTTTTGGTTAATAATTTTGAACTTAATTCAAATAGCGTTAAACTTGCTTGAATAAATAAGTAAAAGTTTAGTATTACAAATGTAATCAACAGACTAGAATTATTATTTAAAAATGGTAAACAAATAGCAATAATTTCTGCTATAATTTTAGTTATTAAAGGATACAACGGAAAAAATGCCAACGTATTTTCGTAGGTGTAACCATATTTTGCTATATGCATAAAGTATTGAGCATCCCATCGTACAAAACCACCTAAAAGGAAGTGGGTTGTTTTATCTAGTAGACTAACAGTTGAGTTCCCCTTCGGATGTACGAATACTTGTGCTTCATGATCAGGAACTAATAAATTACCAATTAATTGGGTTGCTATTATTATTAACCGACTGGTAGAAGCATAAAGAATAATTTTTGTCTTATAATTCATAACCGCTCGAACACCCTAAAATGTTATTGAATCCATTTAAAACTGGCATCAATTGAAAAATTTGTTCACTTAATATTTACCTATTCTCCTCTTATTAGTTTTATAATCATAATTATTACAAACTCGATAAAAAAATCGTAAAATTGAGGTTAGGTTAAACGTCAAATATTTAAAATAATATACAGGGGATTTGAAAATATTCATTCATCATCAATAAAAGCATTGATTATGATAAAAGTATTTTTGCAAATATAAACTTTTTATTTCAAAAATTTTAATGTAGGTTTGTAATACAAAGAATATTTACATCAATAAAAAATACAATACACTTTATGAAAAGGAAGTTTTTTCTCTAAAATTTCTTGAGCATGATTTCTACGAAAATCCCACAAGAAATGATCAATTAATATATCGTTAACAACTTTATCATTATTTACTTTAGTTTTAATGTAATTGCATAATAAAGTAACAGCATGAATGGAACATCCACGAATTTCAACTTCCATGGGATGTCCATTCTTAAGAGCAACATCAAGATTTAAAACATCACACAATTCGTTACTATACTCCAAAACATTGAAGTGTAATAAAGTCTGAGGAATTCTATAATCTGCAAACATTGTGATTTGATCGATATCACTAAAATATCCAATTCCTGTATTTTTATAACAAGCCCAAATATCTCCAATTAAAATTTGAGCTCTTTTAAATATTGAAACAGTTTTGCCTTTATATTCAGCTTGATCTCGAAAACATTCAAAATTATCAACAATTAACTTTAACAGATTAACTGCTGAATGGTTAGCCAATTTAATAACATTTTCAAATTTTCCATCAAATTTCTCCAACAATATTTTACCTACTTGGTGTAAACAAGCAAGTCTATCTTTTGGAAGTGGAATTCCAACTTCTGTATCTCCACGAAAAATATGTTCCACCTGCTCTAGTGTAATACTTGCATAAAATTTAGGATTTGTAATATCTGAACTTTCCTTTAAGTAAAAGTTTTAACTTCTTGGTATTTAAGCTAATTTTAATGACTTACTTGAAGAGCCCTGTTGATAGCAGCACAAAGAGCAAAATATCCTGTTTTTCCATTAACAACCCAACCTGGACTCTGCTCATAATGCCAAAAACAATAATTTAATGTATCCACAACAAATATCCAATCCAAAGCTTTTGGATCATCATGTTTAGGATGAAATTCGTTTTGACTGAAATGATCGAGAGATAATCTATCTGAATTAATATCTTCTGCTATCTAAAACAGGTAGTAATTTGAATATAGGTACGTCTTATTGCTATTGCGACTCGAGGTCCATAAAACATTATATTATATAATATTAATGTTTTATGACGTCGATTGCGACTTACCTTGTCCCCTAAGTACTTTATTCCAGCTTCTTTAATTTTTACATGGTCTGCTAATTCTGCGATAAATTTGCCAGAATCTCTAGGTAAGAATGTCATTTTTGTTCTAAAAGAGTAATGAATAAAGGTAAAGAACGAACAAGTTTCTTATCTAGATATTCAAATATTGCACAACTTACGTGTGTGTGATAAAAATGATTGATACTTCGCAATATAAAACTAATAATTTATTTAAATTTAGAAGCACGCCTTTAATAACTTTTGAATAAACCCAGTAAATATGCAGTAAACCATTTGAGACACTTTAAGTGGGGTTATGTTTTTTCAAGCATGTGGAAGCGGGAAATAACAGTGCATTTCAAACTTTCGTTAATCTTGCGAAATAATACGTTGAATGTATTATTGATTGATCTCTTTAGAATACGATATTCATAATCCCTATTTATTAACTTCTTACAAATTAATTCATAATTAAAAACAACGGATGTGGCCATACGAGGAACTTTTTCCTGTTGTATTTTTTTGCATTGTCCTAATATTTTTATTAACATTCATCGTGGACCAATTGCCCTCTACTCAGAGTTGGGCAGTATCAATGATACATGTATCTTTGATACGTATCTTTGATACTTTTGTATCTTGTATCTTGTATCTATGATACTTGAGGTGAAAGTATCTTGTATCTTGTATCAAAGATACTGAAATTGAATTATCATGTATCTTGTATCAAAGATACTTTTTTTAACACTTTTTCAAAAATCAATAGAAAAATAGAAAATAAAATAAAATTAAAGACAAAAAAGCTGGTACAGGTTGTTTGTCAAATGTAAGACCTTTCTGGCGCCATGCTATTGTATGAGGATTTTAAATTCTTTAAAATTGCAGGCGATAACGGTAACGACTAATGACTCTGTACTGTGTAAAAGGGGTAAAATACGACTCCCAGGATAATATTTCCAGGTAGGACATTAGATTGTATAAGTATCTACTTAGATTTTTTGAGAATTAACAAGGGAAAGGTTATTTTTTGGAAAATCAAATTTCTCTTCTAAATAAAACAACCCCTTCCCCATGGCCTTCCTCTATTCTGATTGGCTCTTGTATTCAGACAGACACTGTAACTATTCTGAATCCTTGGCTCAACTTTCATTTACCTTTTTATCTCGAAAAGGTTCAGTTATTACAATATCAGTTAGTTAACATGGCTTGTGTTGGACTTTTCTAATACTATTAGTTAATCTATTTTTAAATAAAACCACGGAAAAATAGAATGATGAAAAAAGTATCAAGTATCTTGTATCTTTCGATCCAAAAATAAAAGTATCTTGTATCTATGATACTCGAGGTGAAAGTATCTTGTATCTTGTATCAAAGATACTGAAATTGGATTATCATGTATCTTGTATCAAAGATACTTTTTAGTATCTTGCCCAACTCTGCCTCTACTTGAAAATACTCTATTTAATATCTTCAGAAAGCTAATTTTATGAGCTTTCCAAATATTAAAAAATATACAGAGTGTTCCATTTAAATTAAGAAATTTGATTCCATTTCCGGTTAAACCGGAAGTCAAAATATAAAGTGTTTGGTATCGTGTAATAGCTAATTTTACGAGCTTTCAAAATATTTAAAAATCTACAGGGTGTTCTTAAAAATTTTGACATTTTTTAATTTCCGAAAATTAAACCGAAAATAGTGTCAAATAATAGATATTTATGGGATTGATGTATGTATATATATATATCTATTTTCAAATTTTCATTTGTATTACAAAAGAAATTACTTACAGATTTTTGAAGTTTTGACATTCAAAAAATCATTACTCCAAAACGGCTCGAGCGATTTTGATAAAAATTTATATTTCGATAGATAATTACGTTTTCTGTAATATATCCAAAAAAGAAAAAATATGGCAGAAGGAATTTTGATAAAATCCACTTCAAAATTTTGACCTACTTGGACCCCTTAAAGGTAGGCAATTTTAAAACAATTTTGAAAATCGACTTCTTTAGGACGAAAGTCCTATATTTTGGCTGTACAATGCCGTTTTGAAATTTTTAGAATAATAATTACCGGCCAAGTTATAAGGGAAAAACCACAAAATGGGACAATCGTTCTATTGGCCGCCATTTTGAATAAAATAATTTGAAATTTCTTTTTTCAATTGGAGCTCAGATATCTTATAGCCAAGTAGAAATGAATTTGGCCCAAATTTGCAAATATGCGCCCAAAATAACCACATTATTTTTAGACACCCTGTATATATTTCTTATTAAAGCTATTTTTGCCCATAAAATAATTTTAAAGTGATTAAAATCAAATTTCATCAAAATCGGTTCAGTAGTTTTTGCTCTGGGGGGGGGGGGGTACATGCAGACATTTTAGTTCAAAAAAATCGAAACATTTTTTTTGCAGTTTTGGAATCAGGGGGACTCAAAACGTCGAGAATTGCAAAAAAAAATTTATTTTTCTTTTTTCTTGATTATAACTTTTTCTTGGTTGGAAAAAGTTAAAACTAAATAGGTTCTAAAAATCTTTATTTTAGTTAATGCATACAAAAATATTGTATTAGAATAGAATTTTCAGCAAAAACTTCATACATAAAATCATCAAAATTGATAAAAATCAATAGAAAGTTCGAACTACAATTTTTAAAATTATATTAGAATAAACAGACACCAAAATGACTGAATAAATTAATAGATAATACTTATAATATGTAATTTATACTTCAAATAATATCTAAGCATACCAATCATCGTCATTAGAATCTGTGTCTGATGTACTATCATCTTCAGAATGCATAACGCGATCACGATCAGCTAAAGCTTTAGCTAAAGCACTTGCTAAATCACAACGACTTTGATTTGCTGAAGGCGAAATCGGTTTCACTTCTCTTTCCTAAAAGAACAATAATTGTACAAAAACAAAAGCAATTTTCAACATTTTACTTACGTTTGCTGGTTTCAATTGAATACCTTGTCTAATTTCACTAAGTAAATCATCTCGAGCGTCATTAGTTGTAAAGGTCTTTTTACTTTCAATTTCAGTTGACTAGAAATAAATGTATTAAAAAATTTAAAATTTGTTTTAGTAAAAAACCTTACCTTTAAAATAGTTCCGCTACGAATACTGTCCATAAGAGCAGTCCGCATATCAGGTGCTTGTGGCGGAGCTTGAGGTGGAGCTTCTGGTATTACCGAAGACGTAAATGTTGGAATTTCCATTGGTGGCGGTAGAGGAGGTGGGGGTGGGGGTGCAATACCAGGTGGTGGTGGAGGAATATTGTTTACTAAAAGTTGTAATACAATAAAATAATAATTTAGTCAATGTTTTAAATTTACCTTGAGGTGTAACTTTAGGCGGTTGTGTTGGCCACGAGTTTTGTACAATACTTGGTGGAGGTGGTGGTGCAGCACGCTTTAGAACATTGAATTTATCATTTACTCGTAAAATTTAAGTTAAACTTACATTATGTGGTTTACCAGTTCCTCTCGGAGGAACAGGAGGTCCTGAAATTGGGGATGGTGGAGCAGGAGCTATTTTTCTAGTTGGCTCTACAGACTCCTGAACAGCTTCTATTCCACCATTTTTATTAATAAAATTGTAAATGTATTCTCTAGTATCTTTATCTTGTAACTGCTTGTCTGATACTCCAGCCTAAAATTAAGTTTTTATATTACACTGAATATTAATTCAAATTTAATCACCTACCTTTGAAAAAAATGTTTTTAATTGTGGATCATCACAATTAATATCAAAACCTTTGTCTGGATCAAACCCAACATGTGATACATGTCTAAATTCAGATGGTTTTCCAATATCAGCTTTAGTTATATTACGCCTACGTTTTGCTCTTCTTTCTGCTACAATTTAAAGAGTTACTTCAGAAAAAAACAACTTGTTACTAATTTACCAGGGTCAGAAGGTTTCTTATACATCATTAAGTCAACACTTGATGGAAGTCTGGGTGTTTGATTATCTTGTTGTAAAATTAACGTATTTTTAGAATTTTTTCTCTCTAAAAGAATCGTTTGTTAGTTAAGGAATATTGTGAGATTTCTCAAAGTACCTTCTTTCCTTTTCTTCATCATTATTTTTCTATCAACAACAATTTTGAACTCTTTTGCTTCCATTACATTAGCAAAATTAAAAGCCACCATATGGTCCTTAATAGACGATATAAATTAATTTACAGCATAATTTAGTGATGTGATGGAATGTAATTGTCAAAATAACTGACAAACTTTACTTACCTCTCCTTCAAATGTGTGTAAGAAGTCGCTCGATGAAATATATTCGATGTTGTTGTAAAGTGCATGTTCCCAAATCATAGCACTTCTTCGAAGACAGTACAATCGAAAGAAGTAGTTTTTTCTATAGTTATCCTTTACAAAACATAGTATACCAGTGTCTTTTTTTAACCATTGTGAATGATGAGGTGGTTCTGTACCGTACAGTTGAATAACAGTCGTAGCCAGTGCCTACAAGATTAAAATTACCGAGATGAATCACGGAAATAAATCTAAACTAACCTGAGAACGAACACCAAGTAATGTAAATACGTGATCATTATCTTCTTTGGAAAGTAAACTTGTTGAGCGATTTTCAGCTACTTCTTGAGGCATCTTGTATACTGTAGTAGCCTTTAGACTTTTACTTTAAAACCTTGATAGGTTTTCTTGTAATCACTCCAAATATTTTAGATAAGATTAATTAGACGTTATCTATAGAATATTATAGCAAAAATAAATATTGTACACCCAGTAATAATTATTAATCATCCTATCATATCGTCGTTGTTAAAAATAGGTTATTTAAACGTCAAAAGTTGACAGCAGTAATAAAAGTGTAGCCAACTTCAGATTTAAAAACCTAGACTTTATGTATAGGATGTTTAAATTTAAAGTGGTCATAGCAAAGTAATAGAATTTTAAATAGAAAATTGATAGATTATAGGACCTAATGATAAATACACTTTTATTTAACCCCTACAATTAAATAATTTCAGAGAAGTAGTAAACGATTCCAAGATTCTCATTACTTAGTTCCACCATCCCTATAATATATCCTTCTCTGGAAAAACACTGTTGTGGTGTCCACGGTCAAAAAAACGCGGTCAGTGAACGCACTCAAATCATGAATTTCATTCATGAACTGGAAAAACATTTTCAAATTCATATCGCTAACCGCTAACCACATTTACCGACTATAAAATTTGGCAACCGGTGCTGGCTAATTTTTGTGCTTCCGCCTATTATAGCTAACCAAAAGAATTTCCGATGTAAGTGTTTCACGGAGGAGCTTTTATCGAAAAACTTAATATCATTAAAAATAGGCACCAAAGTCGTTAGTCATACTAAAATCAAGGAAAGTCCGTAGAATTGGAGTGGTGATAAACAAATTCAGTCAAAATTTTGTGGAAACTATTTGTTAAATTGGAAATTGTTGATAATGAAATTTATAGCTAGGTAATAAACAAATTATCTTTGTAAGATTTTGTCATATTATCAACCCTTCATCCCCTGACTAATTATATGTTGTTTTCAGTTGTTTTTCACTCTCGTCAAATGAAAAAGTTGCTACCTATTTCTGGTTTCAGCCAAAATTTTGTGGAAACCGTTTGTTAATTTGAAAATTGTTAATAATAAAAGTTATAGCTAATGTGGTAATAAACAAATTCTCTTAATAACATTTTGTCATATCATCAACCCTATATATGTTATGAAGCTCTTTTTCACCCTCGAGCAAGCTTCGTACTTCCTAATTTTAGAATCAGCTGATAGTGACGTTTGGCCATGACCTTGAAATATAAAATGCTTTCATGCGTTGACGTATGACATAACAGTTATTAGTGCAAATAATCCAAACAAATCATGTACGCAAGGTCGCTCAATGACTAAGCTTAAACATCTTCTATTAACTGGCTTTTCAAAAAAAATCCAACCACAAGCTGGGCCAGGAACTAAATTGCTGTGATTGATGATGTATTTTTTATTTGTGGAATTATTGCAATGCATTTAAACTTGCGAATAGAAATTTGACAATTTGTGTAGAAATTTCTTATCGTAGTACAAAACTGTAAGTATTATTTATATTGTTTTAAGTAAAAATTATAATGCTTATTGTTATGTTCATAGGTCATTTAAATAAATCAATAATGTACAACAGTAATTAATTTTGGTTCCTAAACTTTTCATAATGACGAATAGTTTTAAAAAATTTTTATTGTTATTATGGAAAAACTTTTTACTACAAAGAAGACATCCATTACAAACTGTGATTGAAATATTAGCTCCCGTATTTTTTGCATCATTATTAGTTGTAATTCGAGGTTTGGTTGATTTAGAATTGCACCCAGCTACATTTTACACTCCGTTCCGAACTAATGTGACTTTAAATAATACTTTTACGCTGTGAGTTTACAAATAGTAATCATGAACTGCGATAAGAAGAAATATTTGTTGTAGGTTACCATGGTCACCATCAAGTAATCCATCTTTGAAAACCATTATCGATGGATTGATTAAAAATGTTGTTAAGTATGATAAAAGCAGTATATTAATACCTATTCCACTTCAGAACAGTACGGCGTTGAGCGATTATCTTGGTAATGAATTGAACTTACTGTCGAGTATTGCTGGTATTCAATTTGACGATTCTTTAGAAGGAGAAATGGAGCTAAATTCTAAATTAGATGTTAAAATTAGGTAGATTTACATTCTATTAAAATCTTTTCATAATGACTCAATTAATAAAAACGTGCACAATAATTTTAGATTTCCCGGTGAGCTACGATACAGTCCTAATGAAGATTGGAAAACAAATCGATTATTTCCCATGTATCAGGTTGGTGGTCCGAGGGATTGGGAACAAAATGAAGGAGCTACCCCAAGTGAGTTTTTAAGAAAATTATTGATTTATTGTACTTAGGTAATTTTGTTTGTTTGTAGAATATTATGCTGAAAGATTTTTAATGTTACAACAAGAGCTTTCACTCTCGATTATAAATTACTTTAAATTAAAAACTCAAAACGAATCTTTGAATCTCACAACTCCTATTTATATGCAACGATTTCCATATCCTAAATGGGAGCAGGACGATCTCTTAACAGCCTTACAGTATTTTGTTGGTTTTATTATTATGTTAAGTTTTGTTTACACCTGTATTAATACAGTTAAAGTTGTGGCTGTGGAAAAAGAAAAACAATTAAAGGTTGTTACTTTTATTACGTTTAGAATTCAAAGTACATGTTATTTCTTTAGGAAGCGATGAAGATAATGGGTTTACCCAATTGGTGTCATTGGTTGGCTTGGTTTATTAAACAATTTATATTTCTTTTGATTTCGACAACACTAATTGTTATATTGTTAAAAGCTAAGTGGTATCCAGAAACAAATCATGCTATATTTACCAAATCAGATCCATTTGTAATTTTAATATTTTTACAACTTTATGCATCGGCTACAATTACTTTGTGTTTTGCTATTAGCGTATTTTTTTCTAAAGGTTAACATTACTTACAACTTGAAATAAATTGTTTTAAAGGCTCTTATTTTAGCTAACACTGCCGCAACAGTGGCTGGAGTTGTATGGTTTGTTACTTATTTTCCATTTTCACTATTGAGGGAAAGTTATTACACGTTGAGCTTGTTTCAAAAGTTAGTAACATGTGTTTGTTCTAATACTGCTATGGCGTATGGATTTAGATTAATTTTAATGTGGGAAGGAATGGAAGAAGGTAATTTTTTATTTTTGTAAAATTTTGAAACTAAAACATCACAAGTAACTATTCAAACACTTTTGTAGAACCACACTTACCATTGTAATACTTTTTTAGGTCTTCAGTTTGACAACATTTGGAAAACTACTAGCCCAGATGATAATCTTGCATTTGGACACTTGCTGGCATTACTTATATTTGATATTTTCTTTTATTTACTAATTGCTCTCTATGTAGAAGGAGTATATCCTGGAGAATATGGCATTCCACAACCGTGGTATTTTCCTTTTGCACGTTCATATTGGTGTGGTAGTAGAGTTGGTAAGTCGAGGATCAAATTCAAATTTTATTTTTAACTTACAAGTTTTTTAGGGGTTACAGAAAACGATTTAAGAAAAAGTTTGATAGAGAATGAGCTTTATGAGGAAGAACCCATTAATTTAGACGTCGGTATCAGTATTAAAAATTTAGGAAAAAAGTTTTCTAAAAAAATTGTTGTGAACAATTTATCTTTAAATATGTACAAAAATCAAATTACCGTGCTATTAGGGCATAATGGTGCAGGAAAAACCACCACAATCTCGATGTTAACTGGTATGTTACCTCCTACAAGTGGTACTGCTTTAATAGAAGGATATGATATTCGAACTCACACTAATAAAGTGCGCGAAAATCTCGGTTTTTGCCCTCAGCATAATATTTTATATGACGAGATGACAGTGGAAGAGCATTTAAGTTTTTATAGCAGTTTGAAGGGTTTAAAAGGAGAACAAATTAATGATGAAGTTTCAAAATATATTAAATTGCTTGAACTAGAACCTAAAGTTAGTATTATTTGTAATTTATCATTCAAAAAATAATTATTCATCTTGTAGAGAAAAGCGCGTGCAGCAACTTTGTCAGGAGGAATGAAAAGAAAATTATCAATGGGTATTGCATTGTGTGGAAATTCAAGTGTTGTTATATGCGATGAACCAAGTTCAGGAATGGATCCTGCTGCTAGAAGGGCTTTATGGGATGTATTACAAAAACTAAAGAAAGGTGACCTTCTTTTAACTTTTTCCAATCCAAGAAAAGTTGTTATAATCGAGAAAAAAAATTTTTTTTTTGAAGTTCTCGACGTTTTGAGTTATCCTGATTCCGAAATCTAAAAAATTTTTTTTCGAGTTTTTGAAACAAAATGTCCGGATGTATGTAGCCGCCCCCCTCTAGAGCAAAAACTACTGAAGCGATTTTGATGAAATTTTATTTTAGCCACTTTAAAATTATTTCATCAGCAAAATAAGCTTTAATAAGAAATCTATACAGGGTGTCTAAAAATAAGGTGGCTATTTTGGGAGCATATTTGCAAATTAGGACCAAATTCAATTCTACAAAGGTATAAGCTAGTACATGTGAGCCCCAATTGAAAACAAAAATTTCAAATTTTTTTATTCAAAATGGCGGCCAACAGAACGATTGTCCCATTTTGTGTTCTTTCCCTTATAACTTGGCCGGTAATTATTATTATAAAAATTTAAAAACGGCATTGTATAGCCAAAATATAAGGCTTTCGTCCTAAAGAAGTCGTTTTTCAAAATTATTTCAAAATTGCGTATAGTAAGGGAGACCACCGGCGTATACCTACCCCGATCGAGTTATGTGTACAGACTATCATTAATAGATCGAGGTAATTTGTCCAACCATGAAAAGGCAATCCTGCCTGAGTAAATGCTGCCGGAAATGTCTTTTAAGAAGGTTTAAAGTTACGCTTGTAGTGTCATGCAAGTGTCATTTAGTTTGCATGTCATCCGCAAACTTTCCACGTATTTTTTGTGGTGGCGCTGGTGACAGAACCGTCAAATACGAATAAATTTAAACACATTTCGCTTTAGTTAATTTAATTTGTTTTCGAAAATTCAAGATATTGGTGTAGTTTTTTTGTATATAATATTCAATCAAAGACCTATGCACCTATCGCATAGATGCGATATACGTTGATCTGTATAAAACTCTAGAATAATTAAGTTGGGTGCATTTTTTTAAACTTCTTCGGCCGTAGCAAGAAAACCACAATATCAGAAACATTCAAATAATTACAGTACTGGTAGAAACTCGGTTACATTATACTATAAAAATAAATTTCGCTAATTTTATCTTTTACTTTGGTAATAAATTGAAAAAATCATTTTTTGTTCTCCTTTTCTTGAATTCATCCAAAATCCTCGAGATAGATTTTGAAAATTACATTATGTTTTATAAAATTAGATATTACACAACATATATTTTTAAGAAATCATGTATGGTGAGAAATTGCAGGCAGTGGGTGGCAGCCCAGAACATATTGAGGCACCTGCTCACCGATTCATTTTTGGAGCTTAAAAGGTGCTACACATTTCTAGTTTTGCACAAAATGACATAACACATTAAAGGTCTTGATGTCCTCTATCCGAAAATGCAACCTGCATCGTGAAAACTTGCCGGAAGTGACCGGCAGGGAAGGTTATTGGGGCACATGCTAACTGCTTCATTTTTGGAGCTTAAGATGATAGACTTTTCTAGTTTTGCACAAAATGACATATCAAATTAAAGGTCTTGATGTCTTCTATCCGAAAATGCAATCCTGCCTCGTGAAAAGTTGCCGGAAGTGGGCGGCAGGGAAGGTTATTGGAGCACGTGCTAACTAACTAATTCTTGGAGCTTAAGATGATACACTATTCTAGTTTTGCACAAAAAGACATATCAAATTAAAGGTCTTGATGTCTTCTATCCGAAAATGCAATCCTGCTTCGTGAAAAGTTGCCGGAAGTGGGTGGCAGGGAAGGTTATTGGGGCACGTGCTCACCGACTCCTTTTTGGAGCTTATGATGGTACACTATTCTAGTTTTGCACAAAATGACAAATCAAATTAAAGGTCTTGATGTCTTCTATCCGAAAATGCAATCCTGCCTCGTGAAAAGTTGCCGGAAGTGACCGGCAGGGAAGGTTATTGGGGCACATGCTAACTGACTCATTTTTGGAGCTTAAGATGATAGACTTTTCTAGTTTTGCACAAAATGACATATCAAATTAAAGGTCATGATGTCTTCTATCCGAAAATGCAATCCTGCCTCGTAAAAAGTTGCCGGAAGTGGGCGGCAGGGAAGGTTATTGGAGCACGTGCTAACTAACTAATTCTTGGAGCTTAAGATGATACACTATTCTAGTTTTGCACAAAAAGACATATCAAATTAAAGGTCTTGATGTCTTCTATCCGAAAATGCAATCCTGCTTCGTGAAAAGTTGCCGGAAGTGGGCGGCAGGGAAGGTTATTGGGGCACGTGCTCACCGACTCCTTTTTGGAGCTTATGATGGTACACTATTCTAGTTTTGCACAAAATGACAAATCAAATTAAAGGTCTTGATGTCTTCTATCCGAAAATGCAATCCTGCCTCGTGAAAAGTTGCCGGAAGTGGGCGGCAGGGAAGGTTATTGGAGCACGTGCTAACTAACTAATTCTTGGAGCTTAAGATGATACACTATTCTAGTTTTGCACAAAATGACATATCAAATTAAAGGTCATGATGTCTTCTATCCGAAAATGCAATCCTGCCTCGTGAAAATTTGCCGGAAGTGGGCGGCAGGGAAGGTTATTGGAGCACGTGCTAACTAACTAATTCTTGGAGCTTAAGATGATACACTATTCTAGTTTTGCACAAAAAGACATATCAAATTAAAGGTCTTGATGTCTTCTATCCGAAAATGCAATCCTGCTTCGTGAAAAGTTGCCGGAAGTGGACGGCAGGGAAGGTTATTGGGGCACGTGCTCACCGACTCATTTTTGGAGCTTATGATGGTACACTATTCTAGTTTTGCACAAAATGACAAATCAAATTAAAGGTCTTGATGTCTTCTATCCGAAAATGCAATCCTGCCTCGTGAAAAGTTGCCGCAAGTGGGCGGCAGGGAAGGTTATTGGAGCACGTGCTAACTAACTAATTCTTGGAGCATCATCTTCAGCTCCAAGAATTAGTTAGTTAGCACGTGCTCCAATAACCTTCCCTGCCGCCCACTTCCGGCAACTTTTCACGAGGCAGGATTGCATTTTCGGATAGAAGACATCATGACCTTTAATTTGATATGTCATTTTGTGCAAAACTAGAAAAGTCTATCATCTTAAGCTCCAAAAATGAGTCAGTTAGCATGTGCCCCAATAACCTTCCCTGCCGGTCGCTTCCGGCAAGTTTTCACGATGCAGGATTGCATTTTCGGATAGAGGACATCAAGACCTTTAATGTGTTATGTCATTTTGCGCAAAACTAGAAAAGTCTATCATCTTAAGCTCCAAAAATGAGTCAGTTAGCATGTGCCCCAATAACCTTCCCTGCCGGTCACTTCCGGCAAGTTTTCACGATGCAGGATTGCATTTTCGGATAGAGGACATCAAGACCTTTAATGTGTTATGTCATTTTGTGCAAAACTAGAAATGTGTACAACCTTTTAAGCTCCAAAAATGAATCGGTGAGCAGGTGCCTCAATATGTTCTGGGCTGCCACCCACTGCCTGCAATTTTTCACCATACATGATTTCTTAAAAATATATGTTGTGTAATATCTAATTTTATAAAACATAATGTAATTTTCAAAATCTATCTCGAGGATTTTGGATGACTTCAAGAAAAGGAGAACAAAAAATGATTTTTTCAATTTATTACCAAAGTAAAAGATAAAATTAGCGAAATTTATTTTTATAATATAATGTAACCGAGTTTCTACCAGTACTGTAATTATTTGAATGTTTCTGATATTGTGGTTTTCTTGCTACGGCCGAAGAAGTTTAAAAAAATGCACCCAACTTAATTATTCTAGAGTTTTATACAGATCAACGTATATCGCATCTATGCGATAGGTGCATAGGTCTTTGATTGAATATTATATACAAAAAAACTACACCAATATCTTGAATTTTCGAAAACAAATTAAATTAACTAAAGCGAAATGTGTTTAAATTTATTCGTATTTGACGGTTCTGTCACCAGCGCCACCACAAAAAATACGTGTAAAGTTTGCGGATGACATGCAAACTAAATGACACTTGCATGACACTACAAGCGTAACTTTAAACCTTCTTAAAAGACATTTCCGGCAGCATTTACTCAGGCAGGATTGCCTTTTCATGGTTGGACAAATTACCTCGATCTATTAATGATAGTCTGTACACATAACTCGATCGGGGTAGGTATACGCCGGTGGTCTCCCGGACTAGGTCAAAATTTTGAAATGAATTTACTCAAAATTTCCTCTGCCATATTTTTTCTTTTTTGGATATGTTACAGACAACGTAATTTTCTATCGAAATATAAATTTTTATCAAAATCTCTCGAGCCGTTTTGGAGAAATAATTTTTTGAATGTTAAAACTTCAAATATTTCTAATTTCTTTTGTAATAGAAATTAAAATTTGAAAATGGATATTTGTACCAATCTCATGAATATCTATTATTTGACACTATTTTCGGTTAAAAAACGCTTCCGGTTCAACCGGAAATTACAAAAATATTAAAATTTTTAGGAACACCCTGTATATTTTTAAATATTTTGAAAGCTCGTGAAATTAGCTATTACACGATACCAAACACTTTATAATTTGACTTCCGGTTCAACCGGAAATGGGATCAAATTTCTTAATTTAAATGGAATACCCTGTATATTTTTCAATATTTTGAAAGCTCGTAAAATTAGTTTTCTGAAGATATAAAATAATGTATATTCGGAAAGAGTTCCTCGTATGGCCACATCCGTTGTTTTATAATTTAGATTTTATGCCTAATTTTGACTACAATTACTTTATGATAGTTTTAAAACATTGAAAATATGTATTTGCAGATAGAACAATTCTTCTGACTACTCATTACATGGACGAAGCAGATTTATTAGGCGATCGAATAGCAATTATGGCTGATGGAAATTTACAATGTTGTGGTTCTAGTTTTTTCTTAAAAAAGAAATATGGTGCTGGCTATCACCTTGTGTTAGTTAAAAAGGACGAATGTGATACTCAAAAAGTAACGGACTTACTTCAACAATATGTACCTAACATACAAGTAAGTGTAGTTTTTACCAAATTAATAATTGAAAATAAAAATAATTTTTAAGATTCATAGTAATATTGGGTTTGAATTAACTTATTTATTGAGAGAAGAAGATGCGTTAGTATTTGAAGTAATGCTTACCGATCTTGAAAACCATTGTGACCAATTAGGTATATCGAGTTATGGAATTTCATTTACAACACTCGAAGAAGTGTTTATGAAGTAATGTAATTTTATAAAGAAATTATAATTTTATAATTAATTTTCTTGGTTATAGAGTTGGTATTGAACAGAATCAGATAATTGATTGTGGTGAAAATCAGAATAGTGAAAGTGTTCCGAGTAATGGGTTGTTATCTTCTAATCAATCACATAATGAAAACTCAGAACAAACTTCGGCTCTAAAAAATAGTTGTAAGTAATAAATTAGTTTCCAATAAATTTTATCTTATTACATTTTTATTTATTATTACAGCTCGTAGGAAACCATCAGCATCTTATTGGAGTTCTTGGAGCAACCAAATAAAAGCCATGTTTTTAAAGAAAATTTTATCACTTGGAAGATCTTGGATTTTATTACTAATACAGTTATTCTTACCAATTTTATTCATAACGTTGGCAATAATTGTTTATCGGCGTAGAAATATAGTTGGAGATCTTCCAGATTTTCCAATCAAATTGAACTCTTATCCAAATTCTGTAACCGTTTTAACCATAGCTGAAAGTAATAATTATTCAAACAAATATTTGGATATTTTAAGAAAAGATAACAACGCATATATTAATTGGGGAAATGCAAATTTTACAGAAGAAATTATTGACGAAGTGAGCCTTTTTTTTATTTAAAAAAACCGAATTTGTGCAGGTGCATCACGTCTTACCTAGAACCTAAGGACTAGACACATTTCAGAATTTTGGAATAGTAATCACAAAAATTAAGATTTTGGTTAAGATATGATGCCCATTTGTATCAATATTTTTACTAGTTATATGTTTTAGTTTAATTTATTTATTGTAACTGTTTTACATTACTTTCAGACTGAAAGAAACACACTTGGAGTTCGTCAAAGATACATTGTTGGAGCATCGTTTGAAAATGATTCAATTACTGCTTGGTTTAATAATCAACCGTACCATTCGCCTCCTTTAGCTCTTCAAATGGTAATGAATGCCATATTACAACAAGAAGTTTCTTCAGATTACAGTTTAAATATTCACAATCATCCGTTACCATTTACAATAAGCACTAAGGTAAGAATTGGATTTTGTTGTAATTGGCAGATTTTATATTCCTTTTTAATTCAGCTACGTCAGCTAATCAAATTGGGTACGCTTGGTTTCGAACTTTCAGTCAATTTGGGTTTTAGTATGGCTTACGTATCTGCTTTTTATATAATGTTTTATATAAAAGAAAGAGTTAGTCAAGCTAAACACTTACAGTTTGTATCCGGCATATCTGTTTTATCGTTTTGGGGCGTAGCTTACATCTGTGATATTATTACATTTATATTTACAACCATGTTTATTATTATAACTCTAAGATTATTTAATGAAGATGGATTTAATACACCAGAACAATTACGTAAGTTATCTACAGGGTGTTTCAGATTGGCTGTTTCAGTCTCATATCTCAAAACCAAGTGTTAATTTTAGTTGGATATTTTTATTTGTTATTGAGCTATTAGACTGGAACAGCCAAGTTGAATCACCATGTATAATGCAGTGATTTAATTTTACATAATATTTTATTGCAGTTCGATTGTTCTCGATATTTTTCATTTTTGAAGTTTCAATACTGCCTTACATGTATTTGGCTTCGTATTTTTTTAAAGAATCCTCTACAGGATACTCAAGAATGACGCTTATAAATATTTTTACAGGTATGTACGAATTAAAATTAATTATTTGAATTTCTTATTATACTAGACAACTACAGGATGATTTATTAGTACACCAACAAACTTTACCATATGAAAGCTAATGTAATTTTAAGAAAAACACATTATTTGGACGTAAGTCCGATTTTGCTTATTTAAGGAATTAGAAGACTTCAAAATTTTCTTCAGAAAAATCAAGAGGACCTCTATCTCAGAAGGGTGATGCCCACCGGCGCCGGCGTTAGTTACTACCGACGCTAGCCGTAGGTTTTTTTTTATTAATTCAGTCTCAGACCGGCCTTAGTTACTACCTATGCTAGCCTTAGGTTTTTTTATTAATCCAGACCCAGGCTGGCCTTGCCGGCTCCGGCTCTAGTTACTACCTACCTACACTAGCTATAGCTAATGCACTGCTACAGCGTTAATTATTACCGACACTAGCCTTATGTGTTTTTTTATTAATCCAGCCCCAGGCCCGCTTTGCCTGCTCCGGCGCTAGTTATTATACACGCGGCTAACCTTAGGTTTGTTTTATTATTCCAATCCCCAGGCCGGCATCGCCGGCTCCGGCTCTAGTTACTACCTACACTCGCCTTAAGTTTTTTTTGTTAATCTAGACCCAGGCCGGCCTTGCCGGCTCCGGCTCTAGTTACTACCTACACTAGCCTTAGATTTTTTTTATTAATTCAGACCCAAGCTGGCCTTGCCGACTCCGGCGCTAGTTCCTATCTACGCTAGCCTTAGTTTTTTTTAATAATCCAACCTCTAGGCCGGTCTTGCTGGCTCCGGCGTTAGTTACTGCCCATGCTAGCCTTAGATTTTATTTATTAATCCAGCCCTAGGCTGGCCTTGCCGGCTACAGCGTTAATTACTACCGACAGTAGCCTTAAGTTTTAACTTTTTTTTATTAATCTAGACCCAAGCTGGCCTTGCCGGCTCCGGCGCTAGTTCCTATCTACGCTAGCCTTAGTTGTTTTCAATAATCCAACCCCTAGGCCGGTCTTGCCGTCTCTGGCGCAGTTACTACCCATGCTAGCCTTAGATTGTTTTTATTAATCTAGCCCTAAGCCGGTCTTGCCGGCTACAGCGTTAGTTACTACCGACAGTAGCCTTAAGTTTTAACTTTTTTTATTAATGCAGGCCCAGGCCGGCCTTGCCGGCTCCGGCGCTACTTGCTATCCACGTTGCCCTTAGGTTTTTTTTATTAATCCAACCTAGGCCGGCCTTGCCAGCTATAGCGTTAGTTACTACCGATAGTAGCCTTAAGTTTTAACTTTTTTTTTAATTAACCCAGACCCAGTCCGGCATCGCCGGCTCCGGTCGTAGTTCCTATCTACGCTAGCCTTAGTTGTTTTTTAATAATCCAATTTCTAGCCGGTATTGCCGACTCCGGTGTTAATTACTACCCACGCTAGCCTTAGGTTTTTTTATTAATTCAGTCACAGGACGGCCTTGCCGGCTCCGGTGTTAGTTACTTTCGACGCTAACCTTAGTTTAGGGGCAGGGAGATTGAGAAAAGATCCTTTTATTTTTGAAAGACTCAGTTTAATATCCTCTACGTCAACTCGTGTGCTAACCTTAGGTTTTTTCATTAATCCAGGTCCAGGCCGGCTCCGGCGTAATGATTACCAATAAATTTTGCAGACATTTTTTCTGCAGAAAACTTTGAAGTCTTCTAATTCTTTAAGTAAGGAAAATCTTAAATATGTCCAAATAATCTTTTTCTCTTAAAATGTTTTTGAATACTGAAGTGATTGAGAATGTGAATCACTAGTCGATCTCTTAATTTACAAACATTTATGTGAAAATTTAAATTTATTATTCTGACTTTCTATAATTATTCTTTTTGTAGGAATTGGTGCCTTTATAGTTGTGACAATACTTCACCAACCGGAATTGGAATTGCAAGACACAGCTAAAATTTTGGATTGGATATTTTTATTTTTTCCTCACTATTCATTAAGCTCGTCAATTTATAATCAGAATCTCATATATGCGACACATAGATTATGTGATTATTTTATTGAAACTTGTACAAATTTTACAATTCCAGTATTATTTACATTAACTCCAGAACAGTGCAAACAACAAGTTTGCAAAATACAGAATATATGTTGCAGTAAGTTAATGCATAAGGTGCCATTTTATACGTCGAAGAAATCATCGATTTATAAAAAAGCATCTTTAATAAATTTATTTTAATATTTATATTATTTTTTAGCAATGACTACTGATTACTACGGCATGGAGTCGCCTGGAATAGGACGAAATATTTTAATATCAATTTCATTAGGCGTAATTTTAATTGCTATTCTATTGATAAAAGAGTATAAATTATTTCAAAAACTACTAGATTTAATTTATTCTAGAAATAATCATTCTCCACAAACATCTCGTGATCAAACGGACGGCGATGTTTTAAACGAAATTATTAAAGTCACAAACATAACGGCTACAAATACAGAAAATAAAAACTTAATTTTACACAACGTAACTAAATATTATAAAAACCATCTTGCCGTCAATAGCCTTTGCTTAAGTGTCGATAAAAATGAATGTTTTGGTTTACTTGGTGTAAATGGTGCTGGAAAAACAACAACTTTTAAAATGCTAACTGGAGATATTGATTTATCATATGGAGATATTTGGGTTAATGGTTTAAATATCAGGCGTAACAAAAAAGAAATTTTTAAATTAATCGGCTATTGTCCTCAATTTGACGCGCTTTTAGAAGATTTAACTTGCAGGGAAACATTACTAATTTTTAGTTTGTTACGTGGATATGGAATGACTCAAAGTAAAGCTGAAGCAAAGAGCTTAGCTTGTGAGCTTAACTTTTATAGGCACCTAGATAAAAAAATTAAGAATCTTAGTGGTGGAAATAAACGAAAACTCAGCACAGCAATAGCACTAATTGGTAACCCTTCAGTTGTTTACCTCGATGAACCAACAGCAGGTAATATTTTAACAATCAGTCGCACAAATACATAAAGTAAAGAATTATTTTTAAGGTATGGATCCACAAACTAAACGTTATATTTGGAATGTTCTATGTAAGGTGAGAGATAGTGGTAAATGTATTGTTCTAACATCACATAGCATGGAAGAATGTGAAGCTCTTTGTACAAGAATTGCAATTATGGTTAATGGATCATTAATGTGTCTGGGATCGACTCAACATTTAAAAAATAAATTTTCTGACGGTTATATTCTTACTATTAAAATAAAAAAAGATAACGTAACCGATTTTAATCATGTTTTGGAACCTATAGAAAATTTTGTAAAAGAACACTTTGCTGGTTCAACCATTCGTGAGAGACATCAACAATTAATAACGTTTTATATAACTGATAAAAGTTTATCTTGGTCATCGATGTTTGGCATAATGGAGAAAGGAAAGAAAACTTTGAATATAGAAGATTATTCTTTGAGTCAAAGTAGTTTGGAACAGGTTCGTATATTTTTTGGTGTAATTTAAATATTGAAATTAATATTTCTCAATTGTAGGTCTTTTTGTCGTTCACAAAACACCAACGTGAAGAAATACACAATCCACAATAAACACGTTTGTTAGTATTTATGTGTTAAATAGTTCTATCAAAAATTTTATGACACTATAATTGTTAATAAATTATTATTCACCATGTTAAAGTCATTTTTTACTTTAAATATTAGACTAGGACTGTTATCGGAAAAAACGTATTCTTAACCATACAAGCGGCATTTCATATAACATTTTGGTAACCGATGTTTTCCCAGTATTTCAACCCTGCTGAATACGAAAATTGCGGTTATCAAAGCGAAATCTTAACCGGAAGCGTGATATTCAAGATGACACCCAAGATGTCAGCTTTGTTATTTTTGATGGAATCATTATGGACAATTAAGACAAATATTTTTTTTGGTTCGGATAGATAATTTTATACTCTACAATTTTTATTAGAGGTATAACTATCTTCAGATCACTTCTTAAGGAGCTACAGTCGGAAGAAGCACCGTGAAATTGGAACAAAATCCCAGTATCGAAATGCTAGAGGAATTTCATATAACATATTGGTAACCGATGTTTTCCCAATATTTCGACCCCCCTGAATCCAAAAATTGCGGTTACCCACAGTGAAATTTAAACCGGAAGCGCGATATTCAAGATGGCGACTAGGTTGTCTGCTTTATTAATTAAGATTTATTTGGATGGAAGAATTATTATTGAAACTTGGACAACTGTTTTGATTGAATTAGATATACAAGGTTCTCTACAATTATTATTAAATGTAAAAGTACCGTAAGATTGCTTATTAAGGAGCGAAAGCCAGCTAAAGACATTGTGTGCGTAAAAATCGTCGTAATATACATGTTTGCTCTTTTTATTTATTTTGATGGATTAATTATTATGGCAATTAAGACAAATATTTTTGTTAGCTCGGATAGATAATTTTATGGTCTACAAAAAATTACAGTAAAATCACTCTTTAAGGGTTTAGAGAGTCGGGAGAAGCACCGTGTGTTGTCAAAACAGAAGACGCAATATCCTCTTTATGATCGACTTTTATGAACTTGATTTGCTCTGATCATGTTTTAACAGATACGTCCTAGCTGGATACTGGGAAAGCTTCCTCGCTGAACTCACCAAGATGCTTCCATATACTGCTTTATGTATTAAGACGGCTTATACAACACTGGTGCTTTTATCGACTCTAGCTCTTTTAGGAGTGATCTGAAGATAATTTTACTTCTAATAAAAATTGTAGGGTATAAAATTATCTATCCGAACCAATAAAAATATTTGTCTTAATTGTCCATAATGATTCCATCAAAAATAACAAAGCTGACATCTTGGGTGTCATCTTGAATATCACGCTTCCGGTTAAGATTTCGCTTTGATAACCGCAATTTTCGTATTCAGCAGGGTTGAAATACTGGGAAAACATCGGTTACCAAAATGTTATATGAAATGCCGCTTGCATAAAATACTTTAACTTTTGCGCCTAGTCTATATATGAAGATAGTTTGCTTTTAAAAGCGCTTGAACTAGGAGTATTAGAAGAAACATAAATTTATGATGTAGAGAAGCGAGGTTTGTTTGTCCGACCTGCAAGATTTGCATTAACTTTCCCACAGTAGTTACAAATAAATGTCTTATATTTGTACCCACTGCCAAATCGATTTCAAATAATTGCATCAATGAGAACGCTTTTGAATGTTTGTACCTACCGTAGAATTTCAGTTCCAATTTCTGATGCTTGGGAATCCACATTAAGTTTGTGCATGTCAAGCAAACAAACTTAAAGGCTAATAAGCTATTGATTTTCTATATCTTTGTATAAGGTACTCACGTACTCTTCAGTACTCTTTAAAAAATGATTAATCATCTCCATGAAATCAAAGCCACATTTAAAATTGGTACTATGTTCCGTAGTGACATCTTACGAACTTTCTATGCACTGTTATCAATATTCGAAGATTTGAACCACAAAACATAACCTCAATTGGCTGATTTTGTTATTATTTTGTAAAGCTAGATAAATTATTATTGAAATATAATCGAGTAAGGATTAAAAGTAGTTCAGTGGATATTTTACAAACTTTTACAAACATACAATTTTGTAGAGTGAAGAATTTTGCAATTTGTTAATCGTTAAAAAGTATTGGTATCCGACCCCGACTATAAAAGCCCAATGTTAAAGTAAAGCTTTATTTCAGAATGTTACGTCGACCACCTACAAGTATCGAACTCAAACTAGATGATGTTGCCGAGTATGAAGCGGCTAGAAAAGAACAAGAGGCAGCGAAAGCGCAATCAAAAACTTCGAAACCTTATAATGAACCACCCAATTGGCAACCTGGGCCAAAACCTAAAGAAGAAGTTTATAAACGTATTGGCTACAATCCTCAAACTAGATATAAGGGTTCTAGTCCTGTCGTATAATTAGTTTTTAAAAGGTATAATAAATTTTGTATTTTCACTAAATATTTTATTAATGTACGGTGAATACATGGTGGAATTAAATTGGTACTTGAGCTCAATTGAGAAGTGAGTGCAGATAAATTATTTACTGATACTTAAATCTTTATTTCTAAAACTACTTCACGTTAGTCCGTCACTAATCTGAATTACTAGTACGACATACTTAAAGGGAAGATTTTTTAGAAATTCGCAGCGTTCAGAAACTGAAATCTGCGTTTATTTTGAGTAATAAGCTTTTATACATGGTCTTAGCTGGCGAACTCCAAATTGTACAGTGCACAAAGAAACTCTTCATGTATTTTTTAAAAGTCAATATTAGTACTTTTCCCTGGCAAATAGTAATGAGTCTAATGCTATCTTAATATCTTGCTGAATAAAAATAAAGTTCGTTAAGTTTTTGTAAATCTTCCATCTACCTATAAGCTCTCTGCTGTAACTTGTTCTTCTAAGAAATACTCTTTATTGTAGTGATGGTGACTTTAAAACCTAATCTAACATCAAATATTCGCACACCTTAAAAGTCTTAGAACTCTCATTGTATAATAAATTTGCAATGAGCGTATATGTGCTTCATGGAATTTACAGATATGATCAGATTATTATTATCATTGATAACACTTTTTCGATATAATTTCGATAGTTTAAGCAATTCTATCGCCCTACACACATTGTAATAAAAGATCTGATAAAAAGAGGGCAAATTTAGTTGAAAAAAATCTGTGGTCTTTATCTAAATACTTCTGGTAAGTAAAATATCTATTATTAATAGTTTCTTTACAATTATATTTACATTGTTTAGCTCTTTTGGCATATTTATTAAGTAATAAGCATCAGGATTGCTTATTTTTCAAAAAGGAAGGGGGTAATTTTTTGGTTGGGTACACGTTAGAGATAATCCACTTAGAACGAATAACAGTGTTTTATGAACTTTTCGTGACGTAATAAGCCAAACAATTACGATTATGACTTTAATTTTCCAAATAAACTTGTTCCCAAGAAAATTTTGCGTTTCGAATTAGCAATAACCTTTAGTAAAAATATTGGCTTAACCGAGATAAGGTTAAAGTTGTATTCACACACAACCGTGATTGATCCGTCACGTCACGTCTCCGGTCAGTCAAAAATGGTATAAAAAATATCGTAAGCGTGCTTTTAAATGAATCCATTCACACTCATCAGTCATGGTTCGGAGATTTTGTTTTTGACTCCGTCACGTCTCCGGTCAGTCGGATTCGTATATTTTGGTCCATGGTGGTAATATTACCACTAGGCCTGGTACTTTTTATCGATATTACCGAAAATATCGATATTATCGATAATATCGAATAACGATATTAGATAAAAGCGATATCGATATATCGTTATTTTGATAATATCGATATTTTCGATAATATCGATATTTTCGATAATATCGATATTTTCGATAATATCGATATTTTCGATAATATCGATAATATCGATATTTTCGATATTATCGATATTTTCGATAATACCATATTTTCGATAATATCGATAATAGCGATATTTTCGATATTATCGATATTTTATATCTCATTGAAATTTTTTTCATTACTTCAGGGAGGAGCATTTTCATTTTTTGCAGTATTTTTTGGTACTTTTACATCAATAAAGTTAAATAATATACATATATAAAATTTATTACTGAGTATGAAATCGATAAACAATTCCGAAATTTTCCTGATAATATCGATATTATCGATAATATCGATATTATCAAAAATATCGATATCGGAAATATCGATATTATCGATAATATCGATATTATCGATATATTATTATCGATATTATCGATAATATCGATATTATCGATAATATCGATATTATCGAAATCATCGATATTATCGATAATATCGATATTATCGGAAATATCGATATTATCGGAAATATCGATATTATCGGAAATATCGATAATATCGGAAATATCGATAATTTTCTTTTATCGATATTCGAAATCATTTTTTTAAAAGTGACAGGCCTAATTACCACCATGTTTTGGTCGAAATGGTTGACCCTAAAACCGGTTTTAATGTTCAAAAATAGTTTATAGGAGCTTTTTATAATTGATTTTAAAAATACATAAAAGAAGAATAAAATTTCGAGCACTAAAATTGGTTTTGTGGACAAACAGTTGAAAAATTTAATTTAATTTATAAGAAATCTGAAGAAAAAATGGTCTAATGTGATTGTCTTTGTTTTCATCTGAAAGAGCATTAAATTTTCAACATTTCAAGAGAAGAATTATTGCGATACCGCCACTTGCTCACATATTTGCTCACAACAAATATGAAAAAGAAAATTTGAACCAAAATGCAAATTTTAGCCGTTGCTCTTAATATTTTTGGACCCAACTTGCAATATGGATTTGTTACTATATCAGCTACAACTTCCTAAAGTTTTCATACCATAACATTATAATTATTACTCAAGTTCTCTATAAAAAACTACGACCCACCAATGACGGCAATTTTGAATTTTTTCTAGGTTAGGAAATTAATATAAATTATTTTATCCCAAGCAGTTTTAAAGAGGGATTTATTACAAACAAAACGAAAATTTTTTGGTCCCGATCCGACTAATACAAGCGACGTTATTAAAAAAATAGTGTATAGTCCAATCAGCTTAGTGATTTTCATAGGGGTCAACCTCTAACTAATTAGTAACAGGACGGGACCACTTTTAAAAATTTTCATTTGGTGAGTAAAAACAGGGGAAAAAAAGTCTACCGTTTTTTTTTGCATACATACAAAGTTATAGGCCATTGAAGAAAAAGAGGGTGTTCTGCAGTGCTTTTTTGCAAAATACTTGAAAAGGAAACCAAATATCGATAAAATGTAAAGGACCAATCTTGTTGAGCATAAAATTACTAACAAAAAATATGTGACATGTTTTGAGTTTTGACAATCAATTAAGATGGTACGACCGTTTTCTTAAAGTAGTCATTTTTCCAAATTGTTAATTAACAAAATAATGTTTTAACCTATTTGCAACGTAATTACAATTCTGAAAAAATTCACCTGTTATCTGACATTGTTAGAAAAGATATTCTATGAGTTTCAGATTGTTTCAAGCTCATTTGCCTAAATTATGGTTTTTTATTCATTAAAAAAATGAATTTTTTTTCCGTTCTATTTTTTTGCAGGTTTTACAACTTTAGAATTGGCTGAGACTAATTAAACTATGATAATCTTGTTCCTTATGAAATTTCCGACAAAAATTGTCCTCTCCAATTTTCTGTGTCGTCATTTGTTTCTGTTTTATTCGCGTGCAAACTTGAAAATTAGTGTGCACGCGAACACCAACGCTTGATATCTATTGTTAGGCTACTTTTTAATTTTTATTGCCTGTTTCGTCATTCCTCGATCTCCATTGCTTCGTCGTTTTTAGAATCAATGAATGGTTTTCTCTTGCCCATAGTCTTTCTCAATTTCTTCGTCACTGATACCACTCATTCGGTCACCTTCAATAACCTCTCGGGCCTGATCCTCGACAACTTTTTGAATAAGATTATCGTCGTCTTCTTTATCTTAGAATTCTATTTCTGAACTTATTCGATTGGTACACGACGTTCCTTGACAAGAAAGACATGCTGGAGAGTATCTTAAACAGGATTTGCAGCATTCGCACGCTTTACCACAAGATTCTTTGCATTTGCACGATATTACTCTCGGGTATTATTCACGGGTACTAAAACTAGTCTTAATGTTGTCATAGTTGACATGAGACCATCAGACTGTGTTAGTTTCCAACCCCAATTGAGAATTGTTTGAATTATGGATCTAGCCATTTCAGCATTTGAAAGTAGACTCCCTGGAAGTACTGTCATGTTGGTGCCATCATTGGTGGTAGCTTTGCAAAAAAAACTTCAACGACGACAACATTGAAGCCAGCTCCCGATGAATTACTGAGAATAATATTGCGCAAATGCAAAGGATCTTGTGGTAAAGCGTACGAATGCTGCAAATCCGGTTTAAGATGTTCTCTAGCATGTCTCTCTTGTCAAGGAACGTCGCTTAAGTTACGGAAATAAAATACTCTAGGATGATTCATTTCTAAAAATTATTATTGACAATGATTATTTTATTATGGAGTTATGGCACTTAGCACCTTAAGGCACTTGGGTTAAGGCAGGCCTGCAGGTCAACAGTGTGTGTGGGCGCAAATGTGAAATGATACTTTAGTATTTATGGTATTTACCTTAATCGTGTGTGGTGGAGTATCACTTCACATTTGCGCGCACACTGTTGACCTGCAGGCCTGCCTCAAGCTCAAGGCAAGTGCGAACGCGAATGGCCCGCAATATACGCGTTAGATGCTTTCCATTTGATTTTCTGAACTGTACCGTACTGTACTTTTGGAACAGCTAGTCGTACCAAAAAATAGGTAGGTACGATAGGGGGCAGGGGAATGTAATTCGGAACAGTTAAAAATAACTAGTCGGACCACGGTAAAAGTGGTCCCGTCCTGTTACTAATTAGTTAGAGGTCCAATGTTTAATGTGATTGGACTAGTAACGGAAACTTGAAAAAGTCAAAAATTTACACTAAAGTCGAAGAATAAGTGCCTTCTGGTCAAAATTAGATTGAGACATTTTGCACACAAACTCACAGGAATGGTTTCGACCAATTAAGAGAAAAAAATTGCTGTTACAAAGAAAGTCAAAAAATTAGGATAAATTTTGGTTCGTTGACTACACTATCACTGGCTACGTCAATTTTCCATTTTAGTCCAGCTATTAGCGATTTTAACCTCAGAGAAATATAGTAAACGGGTAAACATCGGTGCATGGTCTTTTTGAAAGCCTATAGTCTATAAAAACAAAAACGTTTAATATTTTTTAGTGGCCGCTTCATTGAAAAAATTGAGGTCGAAGATTTAAAAGTTCGTATTTTCGAAACATCTCGGGAAATATTGATCGTATAAAAAAGAGTTCAATTATTTTTTAAAGAAGAGAATATTTATAGAAGAAAAGGTCTCATGACTGTTTTTCCTAGGATGAATAGTTTTAGTAGAAAACGGAAAGAAACTGCGCTCTGATTTTGGAAATCAACTCGTACGTGTGAAGCTTCAATACTTAGAAATGTCATAAGCGCTTCATCGTAAAAAGTGTCAAAGCTCTCTCAAAAATAAACAACAAAATTAAAAATTCATCTTAAAGAAGAAAACGTGAGCAGATTCACTAATTCATCATTTGTAGACATTACTCCTGAATGCTGTAATATGAGTTTAAAGATGTTCTTCCGCTGTAAAAATCACATTTTTACTTAAAACGTTGCCTTATCGTTAAAAATGGATCAAAATGAATAATTCTTGTGGAGTTATACCCTTAATACTATAGACTATCATTAAATAATAGTAAAAACCACCTTTGGTTTATTAATTTTAAAAGAGAGCACTTTGAAATTTGTAATTTTTAGTAATTTCGAATTAAAGCAGAAAATTTTAATTAAAATGAATGATAATTTTGCTAAATTTACCCCTAATTAACAAGTAGTACATATTTTGAGCTTCATATTGCATTTTAGTTTTTGTCGGATTAAAGTTGAATTGAAATTTTCTGCTTTAATTCGAAACTTTTTTTAAATTATTATATTTTATTCAAAACCGTTTTATTCAAGTTAGGTTTAATTCGAGTTTAATTCTATGCAAAAGTTATCGTGCTAGGTGCTTTTCTAGATAATTTTTTTAATATCATAATTAGTGGGTAATTATTTAATTACATAGGTACTTATTACAATTATTAGAATTGAAATAATGTGGCTAACCGTTTTCTGAAACGGCGCATTTTCGATTGTGGCTACGACATAAGTAATTCCATATAATTCTCAGCCATTAGTCATTACTAGAGAGCGGAATTTATACATTTTGCATATTTGTCAATTTTTATAGGAAAGCGATGAAACTTCGGATAAAAACGAATTATACTATTTTAATTAAGATTAACTTAGTTTTGCATATTTTGCATATTTCTCAAATTTTTGCATATTTCTGCAACTTTTGCATATTTTGCATATTAAGCAAATATTTTGATGTAAAACATGAATTAAAAGAAATTTTTTAAAGTTCTAAGTTAAAATTTTGGCTTTATTTTTTTTTCTGAAAAAAACTTTAAAATAAATTTTGAAAAAAAATTTTCAAAAAAAAAAATTTTTTTTAAATGTTCATAAAAAATTTTGAAAAAATATTTGAGGTAAATAGCTCTATAGTTATGAAAAATTAGTGCATATTTAAAAAAAATCTATGCATATTATTAAAAAAATTATGCATATTTTTAAAAAATCTGTGCATATTATATGACATATTTTCAAAAAATGTTGTGCATATAATTCCGGTCTCTAGTCATTACCGTTATCGCCTGCAATAGAAAAGTCGCATTTTACCAAACAATACCTTTGTATACGTAGGTATGCGATTATTTTTCTAAGATTGCGTTTTTGGCACTTACCGGAGCAAACCTAAAGTTAGTTAGAAATGTGAAAAGACAATGCAGTTAGGGACTATTTTAATTTGGCATCCCTGTACAGAGTTGTCACATTACAATTTAATTTGTTTGAAATTCAATGTTTGTTAGCTTGATTTGTTGATATGTGGCAACCCTGCGCTGTCATTATGAAACTTCAAAAACGCAATTTAAAAAAAATAATCCTATAGTAGGTTTTTTTTAATAGTGTGAGACTACCTGTTTTGAGGTGATTATCTCTTTAAAATTTTATTACCCTATTGGGTCATTCTTTTACAAACCGCACACCAATTTAAACTTGAAATTTTAGAATCGTGAAAAATTTTTTTACAGCCTATATTCAGAAAATTACTTGACCCGTATTTCATGATTTTGCTGAAAATATTCACATATTATGTATGAACTTTCGATAAGTTGTTGGATTTTCTTCAATCTTCTCATACTTGAAATTTATTTTCTCCAGTTGTACTGATCAGATCAATGTCGTTTTTTTTTATTTTACACTTTATTGCATTAGCTTTCAATACACTTAGCTAAGCTGAGTGCATCGTGTATTCAGTGTATTCACTTAGCGATAGCTAACGCAATAAAGTGTAAAATAAAATATTGATCTTGATCAATTGATATTGATCCGATCAGTACAACTGGAGATAATAAATTTCAAGTATGAGAAGATTGGAGAAAATCCAGCAAATTATCGAAAATTCATTTGTGAATACATATTTTCGAAAAAAAATTTTTTTCTGCAAAATCCTGAAATACTTTTTATCCTAAAATCCGTGCGGTTTGTAAAAGAATTGGTTGTAGGGGTGTTGTAAATATACGTTTATTAAATTATCCTATTTTAAGTTTTGAGAAATGAACACTTTTTTACAAGAAATTCTTGGCCACCCACTAATACTTTGATAACTTTTTACAACTACCTACTTATCCTACACAGTTGCTTTATTATAGGTATAGTACGGGTAGACATAAATGAAAAGCCATAAAAAAATTTACCTGAGTATCCTAAATTATAAGCCGATAAGTACACAAAGCTGGTGAAAGTATAAGCAAAGAAACAGAGCCGGACTAAATTTTAAATTATTTATTTATGATTTTTAGATTTTTAAAAAGCAATTTTTAAGTTTTTTTAAAGTAGCGCAAAGGTTTCTTCCCATGGTCAGAACATATTTGAAAATAATCACAGAAAAATCACAAATACACCACAATTCATTTACTAAAAACGGTAACAAAAATGTTTAAATACGACCCATCACCAATTGCAAGAGATACCTGCTGTGCTACCTGTGGAGTATTCTAAGGGTGTCGATTACAAGCTTTATGGTACTGCCAGAGGGTTTTCATTTATGTCTACCCGTACAATAAGTAGTAATGGTAGTAAGTACCTCATCCTTGCTTTAGGCGCTTATTATTGAAAAAAATGTATAAAATAACATTATAAAATTATACTACGATATACCTGCTCCCTTGTCAAGTTTATTTCCAAGCTTTTTAAAAAAATTTAAATTTTTTTGTTTTTTATTGAACTTTATTAGTTTTTGAAATAAAGTGTTAAAAAAAGTATCTGATAGGCACATTAAGGCTAATAAGTATCTTTGATACAAGATACCGCAAAAATATCTTATAGTGGCGAGCTGAGGGGAAACGCCTCCTTTAAACACAACTGGTTTAAAATAAATTCGTTTGTATCAGTGGCTACTTAATTATAAGTAACTAGGCGATTACTGTTGCATAGAGGGGGAAAATACCAATTTAGGTATACTCGCATTTTTAAAAGACTACCGACACGTGACTTTTAAGGTGGTCACGTGTCAGTAGTCTTTAAAAAATCCGGGAATATCTGCGTTTCCGTTCAGCTCGCCACTATAAAATAGTTTTGCTGTACATACATGATAATTCAATTTCAGTATCTTTGATACAAGATACTTTCACCTCAAATATCATAGATACAAAAAACAAAAGCATCAAAGATACACGTATCATTGATACTGCCCAACTCCGATTATAATTTCAGAAAGAGATAACATTAAATTGTTCTCTTAGAGACGTACGTAGGCACCCAAACTACTTTGTCTTGTTAATTAACTCTCTAGAGCTAGACAACCAAGTTTTAATCCACGATACGTTAGTTACACTGTATTTTATTACGATTAATTATAGAAATCATGGGAAAGACGTGGAATAAATTCATGCTCCTGATGTGGAAAAATTTTTTACTTCAATGGAGACACCCTATACAAACAGTAATAGAAATTTTAGTACCAATTATATTCACCATCTTACTAGTACTATTAAGAAGTTTATCCAATCCAGTACCACATTCAGCTAGGATATTTGTACCTTTCAGCCCGACCTTATTTACTGATTATTCGAATGGATCTACGTGAGTTGTTTTAAGCATTAAGGCTCGTCTTCACACACAGGCTTGCCTTCCGGTTTACCTGTGTAGGCGGCCTGCACAGACCAAACCGGAGCGTGTGGACAGTGTTCAGGCGGCCTGCACAAGCCAAACCGGAGCATGTAGACATAGCGTTCAGGCAGCCTGCACAGGTCAAACCGAAGCGTGTGGACAGCATTCAGGTGCAAACCGGAAGGCAAGCCTGTGTGTGAAGACGAGCCTTTTCTCACAGTAAAATAACCATCAATTAACTCTGTTATAACTCTTAACTACAGTTATAAACTATTATGGTCACCTAAAGGAAATGCAGATTTAAAAAATGTAATGGAAAATACAGTGAATGCCATAAACACTGCCAGCGTAACTCAATTGGAACTAGCGGGTTATGAAAATAAAGAGTTGTTAGGTGAAGAGGTAGAAAATACAGCAAATTTTTCTTACATTTTCGCTGGGGTTGAGTTTGATGACTCGTTAGGAGCAAATAAGGGTTTACCAGAAAACTTGGATATTAAAATTCGGTTAGTATTTATTTATTAAGAAATTGTAGAAGAAAATTCTAAATTTTTGTTAAAGGTTTCCGTCGGAATCGAGACTTTATCACTATAGGACGTGGCAGACAAATATGATTTACCCATCATTTCAAACTCACGGACCTCGAGAACCCTATTCAAATACAGGAAGTAGCCCAGGTACTTTGTTTTAATAATTATTATGTAATTAATCTGTTTTTTAATTGTTTAAAATTTCGTTTTAAGCGTACAATGCTGAAGGATTTTTAATATTGCAAAAAGAAATATCTTTATCTGTAATCCAGCAACTAAATAAAGCATTTGATAGGTACAAAAATAACATTGTTATGGAAAGATTTCATTATCCGAAGTGGACTTCTGATAATTTGTTGGAAGTATTGCAAGGTTTTTTTGGACTAATAATTATGTTGAGTTTTAATTACACGTTCATAACCACAGTCAAAGCTATAACTAATGAAAAAGAAAAACAACTCAAGGTCTGCTATAAGCTTGGTCGTTGGTATATTTATTATTTGTAAAATATTTTAGGAAGCTATGAAAATTATGGGTTTACCTGGTTGGTTACATTGGACTGCTTGGTTTCTCAAAACCTTTATATTACTTCTTATAGCGGTTGTTTTGATGGTCGTTTTATTGACAATCAGATGGTATCCTGATAAAAATTTCACCATATTTACGTACTCGAATCCTCTTGTAATAGTTTTGCTTTTATTACTGTTTGTTTGTACAACGATTACTTATTCGTTTGCCATTAGTGTTTTCTTTTCCAAAGGTATAAAAATAATTTGATGTTTGCGTCAAAATTCATTATTTTACGTTTTCAGCTAATATTGCTGCTGCAGTAGCTGGTGTTACATGGTTTATGTCATACGCTCCATACATAGCATTGCAACGCCAATACGACACATTAAGTTTAACTGAAAAGTTAATGACTAGTTTATTTTCCAACACTGCTATAGCGTATGCATTTAAAATAATTTTTACATTTGAAGGAATGGAAGAAGGTATTTATTTATTTATAATCGTTTTTTCCTTAAATCATCGCAGCATAAAAATTTCTGTAAAGTCAACATTTGAAAACTATTATGCTCTCAGAGGTGATCTGATCTCTCAATTAAGCTGAATTGTCCCATTTTGGGAAAAAGAATTAAAACTGAAACAGACTAATTGCTTTTCATTCAACAAAACCTTTTTGGTATTTTAGGTATTCAGTGGAATAATATTGGAACTCCGACTACTTCAGACGATACTCTCACAATAGCTCACTTAATGGTTATGCTGATTATAGATGCTGTGATATACATGTTAATCGCCCTTTATGTAGAAGCCATATTTCCAGGAGATTATGGAGTACCCAAACCATTCTATTTCCCTTTCACAAAATCGTATTGGTGTGGAAATAATTTAGGTGCTTATACCTTTTTTTTTTAATTTTGCACTAATTTTAAAGAAAACATTTTTCATATTAAGATTTTACTATTGTGGAAGATCAAGAACAAATAGAAAACGAAAACTACGAAAAGGAACCAACACATTTCCAAGTAGGAATTCAATTGCAGCATTTGTCTAAAACTTTTCCACATAATAGAGTTGCAGTAGATGACGTTAATTTGAATATGTATCAAGATCAAATTACCGTTCTTTTGGGTCACAATGGTGCTGGAAAAACAACAACTATGTCTATGTTATCAGGAATGATACCACCTACTGGTGGAACTGCTTTAATAAATGGTCGTGACATTCGTAAAGATATGGAAAAAATTCGGGACAGTTACGGATTATGTCCACAACATAACATCCTTTTTGATGATTTAACTGTTAGAGAACATATTTATTTTTATAGCAAATTAAAAGGATTGAACA
Organism: Malthinus seriepunctatus; assembly: GCA_963924605.1. Taxonomy (NCBI): domain Eukaryota; kingdom Metazoa; phylum Arthropoda; class Insecta; order Coleoptera; family Cantharidae; genus Malthinus; species Malthinus seriepunctatus. Next base: position 15,951,820 of record OZ004600.1, read on the forward strand.
AGAATGAAATAAATGCAGAAATTGAAAAATATATAAACTTGTTAGAATTTGTTACTAAAGTAAGTAGCGAAGTAATTTAAGTTTCAAGTTTAAAACTTTATTTTTAGGAAAACTCACTTTCGTCGAGTCTGTCGGGAGGTATGAAGAGAAAATTATCTGTTGCTATAGCTCTTTGTGGTAACTCAAAAGTTATAATGTGCGATGAACCAACAGCTGGAATAGATCCTGGTACAAGACGAGCTTTATGGGATTTGCTTATGACTCAGAAAAAAGGTTTAATTTACTCTACTATTGAATATTAAAAGTAACATAGATAATTTTAGGAAGAACTATATTGTTGACCACACATTTTATGGATGAAGCAGATTTGTTAGGAGATCGCATCGCTATTATGTCAGAAGGTAAATTGCAATGTGTAGGATCCAGTTTCTTTTTAAAGAAAAAATATGGAGCCGGTTACAGACTTATTATGGATGTAACTAAAGATTGTAATGTTAGTGGTATTACTAATGAACTTCAGAATTTCATACCAAATATACAGGTAAATATTTTCTTAACCTAATAACCCTTAATAAAGAGATGTTCACATGGGACTTTCTGAAACATCTAAATTTTATCCTTGGTCAGAGTTTTATTATCCTATGTTTTTCGTCTTCCTGTAGGCCTGTTTTTAGTTTGTGAACATTATCCCCTCTTAAATAAGAAACTTAATAATTAGTTGTACTGTTTTAGATGAAGAGTAAAATTGGTTCAGAACTAACGTACACGCTACCAGAACAAAACATATCAGTGTTTGAAAGTATGTTGAGAAATCTAGAAGAGAAATCTAATAATTTAGGCATATCAAGTTATGGAATATCTCTTACAACTTTAGAAGAAGTTTTTATGAAGTAAAAATTTGTTTAATAAAATCCAATTTTAATTAACACGATTTTTTATAGAGTTGGTGATATTCAAAGGCACGAGGATGATAATACATCAACGAGTAACGTAAATGAAGCGGTTAATGGTATTGCAAATAATAACTCAGACTCAGAATACGACGTGCATTCTTCACAAATTCCACGTAAGTATTTCTAAAGAAACTTTCAAACTCTTCAATTTAATACTTTTAGTGGACGTCGAGTTCCCATTGTTACAAGGTTGGTCCTTGTGGACTAATCAGCTTTTAGCTATGTTAATGAAAAAATGTTTGTCTTATTGGAGATCTTGGTTGTTAGTTATTATACAATGTGCCATACCTATTGTGTTTATAATTCTAACTATAACATTGTACAGAAGTTTCAGTCCCATTAAGGAACTTCCGAGTTTGAAAATAGGATTGGATTCGTACAGTAATCCTGTTACGGTTTTGACATCTGATGTAAAAACAAATATATATTCTCAATCTTACATAAAGTTAGTAGAGCAACAACAGCATCTACTGACGAACTGGAATCAACAAGATATGGGAAAAATGATCTTAGAGAAGGTAACTAATTTTCATTATTATTTAAAAATCTGCTATAAGAGTGGCAAACCAAATGTTTACATTAATCATGAAAACTTAGTGATGATAATTAATTGTTTTAGACCGAAAACGACACTTCTACCGTTAGAAGTAGGTACATTGTTGGAGCAACATTTGGCGATACAATTACGGCTTGGTTTAACAACAATCCTTTACATTCGCCTCCTTTAACATTACAACTGGTCGTTAATTCTATTTTAAAGGCACAAGATAATTTGAAAAGCCACTTTATTCAATTTTATAACCATCCATTACCATTTCGAGCAGAATCAGAAGTAAGTTTCACGTGGATAAGATATGAGCAATGAGCATCACATTGCAAAACCCTCTGCATTTGTATAATTTGTATAACATTACTTTCCAGCTCGATAATTTAATAAACGGTGGAAACATAGGATTTCAATTAGCATTTAATTTAGGATTCAGCATGGCTTTTGTATCAGCATTTTATTCCATGTTTACCATAAGGGAACGTTCAAGTAAAGCAAAACATTTACAATTTGTGTCGGGCGTCAAAATTATTCCATTTTGGGGAACAGCGTTTATAATTGATTTTATTTCATTTTTCTTTGTCGCAACTTTCGTTACCTTAACCATAGCAGCGTTTCAAGAAGATACCTTTAAAACCACAGCTGAATTAGGTAATTAGTGTTTGTTTTCTAAAAGTTTTCAGTGTTACGTGTGTAGGAAGCGTTGACATCAAATGTAAAAGAAAATGAAATCGAGGATATAAGTGGCAACTGATGAGCAAAGCTTCTCCATGTATCTACTCGAAAAGTTTTAATAGAAAGTCACTTTAAGTTACTAATTGTTTTAGGTCGATTATTTTCCATATTTATGATTTTTGGATTCTGCATGTTACCGTATACTTATTTAATATCTTATATGTTCGAAGTTCCATCTACTGGATTTACCAGAACGGCAATAATTAATATTTTTACAGGTAGGTAAACATATTACATACATATAAATTAATTACGTTATTTAATTTTTAGGCCCAGCTCCTACAATAATAGTTCAAATTCTTCTACAACAAGAATTGGATTTAGAATCTATAGGAAAAGCGTTGGATGCGATATTAATGATAGTTCCTCATTACTCCTTTACCGCAGCTGTTCGAGATTTAAGTGCTCTAGGTTCACTGCACTCACTTTGTGAGCGTCTTGATACAAAAAATCCTTTGGTTTGTGAACAATATCCACAATGCTGCAGTATGTCTTTCATACCAGTCATGTTACAGTACTACAGTTTTAACTTTTAGGCCAATTACCCGATTACTTTGACTTTGAGTCACCAGGTATTGGACGCAATGTCTTTGTTTCGTTATTCATGGGTTTTATATTTATTGCAATACAACTATTAATCGAGTATGGCGCTTTTGATAAAATTAGAAATAAAATGTGTAACAGAAAATCACCCATAATACAACAACTTGGAGGCCGTGAAGACGAAGATGTACTAAAAGAAAAACAAAAAATTGCTTCTTTTACCAGCAATGACATAAAAAACTATGCTGTTGTATTGCGAGAAGTTTCTAAAAGTTACAGCAATTTTCTTGCTGTAAATAAGTTAAGTTTATCTATCGAGAAATACGAGTGCTTTGGTTTACTTGGCGTAAATGGCGCTGGAAAAACTACCACTTTTAAACTAATGACAGGCGATGTTAAAATTTTTTCTGGAGACGCTTGGATCAACGGCTTAAATTTGAGAAGCGACAGAAATAGAATTAATCAAGTAATTGGTTATTGTCCTCAATTCGATGCTCTACTAGATGATTTAACTTGTAAGGAAACTTTGATTATATTCGGTTTAATTCATGGTTTAACTTATAAACAAAGTTCATATGAAGCTGATAGATTAGCTCAAGATTTCGATTTTAAGCAACACATAAATAAAAAAGTTAAAGAGTTAAGTGGAGGAAATAAACGAAAATTAAGTACATCGATTGCTTTGATTGGAAATCCTTCTGTTCTTTTACTCGACGAGCCAACTACAGGTGAGTAATATTTTTAGCTTGTTTTCGGTTTAATAAGTTTTGAAAATTAATAGGTATGGATCCTGCCACTAAGAGATATTTATGGAATACCTTATGTAAAGTGAGAGCTAGTGGAAAATGTATTGTGCTTACGTCACATAGTATGGACGAATGTGAAGCTCTTTGTACAAGACTCGCTATTATGGTTAATGGTTATTTTACATGTTTGGGTTCGACGCAACATTTGAAAAGTAAATTTTCCGATGGATACTTATTGACAATCAAATTAAAGAAGACCAATACGAGCAATTTGGAATTAGATAGTATAGAACAATTTGTAAATAATAAATTCTTAAATGTTACCGTTCGTGAAAAGCATCAAGAAATGATTACATTTTTCATTAAGGATAAAAGTAAACCTTGGTCGGAAATGTTTGGAATTATGGAAGCAGCAAAAAGAGATTTAAATATAGAGGACTATTCGTTAGGACAAAATAGTCTTGAACAGGTAATTTAACAGCTATTTGTTTATCTAAAACACCAATTTCTTCAACTTCATTAATCTCAAAATCATCCATTGGCATTTAAAAAATTAAAATCCGTGTCGAGGAAGTTTTTTGGGTTCAAGGTCGATAAAATTTAATTTTCTTATGATACAGAGGCAAACTAAATAAGACAGACAGATGGACGTGACAAAATCAATTAAATTCAAGTTAATCATCCCTAGTAATATTAATATTATCAGGGAGTAAGCTAACTAACAATGTAAACCGTTAAGACGTTCTTGAGCTGTCGTGGAGACATACAACTAGACGGACGTCTGGGCGGACGCACAGTTCGAACGAACGGACTAACAGACAGACAAATGAACATACATGCAGGTCTAAAAATGTATATATCCTGTCTTTTGTGGGTTTGAAGTTGATGTTGTACAAAAATATGTTTTTCTACCATTTAACTCAATTTGTTTATCTGTGTAGACTTAACATACCTAATTTTTGCTTCTCTTTACAGATATTCATATCGTTTACAAAGCAACAAAGAATTGTAGAGAGCGAGACTAACAAATGAACATGATTTAAAGAACAATATTTATTTAAATTATTTATTTTTTAATTGTTTTATTTTATTAAAATTGTCAGCTGTGTAATGCACAGCAGTTAATGCTACGATAGCGTAACAGTTGACTTTGCTTTACTTGTAATTATGACAAAACTCCCTTGCTTAGTGTACGATATAAATAAATATAATGTAAATAAATAAATATGCTGCTCATTTAGATTTGTTATTCGAGTTTGTATACACTGTGTTCATAAATGATTGGGAGCATTGCCATTGGTACACGCATGCAACCAAATTTCCCTATCTCCATTGAGAGTAGGTGCCTACCAGCGTAGCTATCACAAGTTGTAATTGTAATTCACAAGACAATGAATAGTTAGCGTTCTATTTTGATGGAGTTTTGATGACTTACCACTTGTTTGTACATAAAAAATTAGAAAATTCACAGAATAACAACTATATATCTTCTTTGTTTTTAATAAAGCATAATCAATGGTCAGTATAAATAGTTATATTGCACCTGTTACACGCAAGTTAGTTGATTCAATCATTAAATTAGTCTCCAAAAGCCCTACTTTAACACATTTAAAAATATAATACATAACTTAATTAGCGTTGTCATTGGTATTACTTTAATTATTGAGATTAACATCGACGTCTTTTTCAACGTTAGTTTAAGATGCAGCTTCTGCTTCGTTATTTTCAGCTAACTGTTCATCGAGTTCCATGGGAACTTTTTCTACAACGCTACTTACCATTTCATGATCGCTTTCTACATCACTATCATTTGTTTCTACATTGGGAATATTGCTCCACTGAAGATGTTCTGCAACATTTGCAAAACTATCTGGTCTAGCTTCAGGACTACCTGGCTCCGATTGGTGGGCAATGTTTGGATTTGACGATGTCTCATGTGGAGTTGAAGTTGACGAAACAGCTTGAGCTAAAGCAGTTGCGCTTGAAGGTTCAGACGCATCTTCGTCAATTTGATTTGATTCGACAAGATCTGAACCAGGTCTGCTCGATTGACTAGAATCTGAAGACGTTCTTTTTGTTGTACTAACATGCTCGCTTTCGTCTACTTCCATTTCACGCTTCTTTTTACGTTTCGTAGAAGTAACTGCTATACTAGGCGATGAGTTGTTGTGAATTATAAATGTTTAAAATCAATTAGATATTACCTGAATGCGAGCTGGTGACTTCGAGTTCAGGAAGTTCGTCGGAAGTTGTGCTTGATTCAAGAGAAGATTCGCTTTCCAAGATTACATTAGATCTTACTTGAAAGTTTTTATATTTGGGTTCGACGGAACTATCAAAGTGAAGTTGTTGTGAAGGCCCTACAATTACAAAGTTTAAAATTTTAAGTATTTTTTTGTTTTCATTATAAACCTGCTTGTAATGGATCGTAACATAGTCTTTTACTAGGAGAGAAATCGTCGTAGCTCGCTTCTTTGTGTCTTTTATGAGGAGATGATAATAAAGCCATTAAATTTGGACACCTATCTATGGATGTTTCTTCTTTTGTGGGCGATGTTAAAGCTGAAGATTGACTTTGTAAATTACTACAACTTTCAGAAGTGCCCATTGATTCATCTGATGCCGATTTGATGTTAGATTTATCTTTGTTATCTTCATTTGGAGGTGCGAATGGCGGTATTTCTGAATCCGACATTTTTTTGAAATTATTAACTTAATATTCGATTTACTGTTTATAATCTTTAAGAAATACAAATTAACAAACTAAATAATTAAGAAAACTGTTTTATTACTTACCAAATTTAACAAAAGAGCAAATATTTAAGAAATATGTAAAAGACAATAGTCATTAATGTAATAATAAAAATTATATAATCCATTCACAATTAGATAAGTAGGTATATTAAAATGTTTAAAAATTCTACACTTTTCACAGAAACAACACTAAAATATTTGCCATTATAAACCCATGCACATGCACAGAGAGAACACAATTCTTATCTTCAACAATTTACGTTGCATTTCTTAACTTTAAATATTATTAAGTTTAATTTAAGAGTTTTATAACAAAATTAGATGAAATAGGAACGTAATCTCTAATTTTCTTAAATTATTAAAAAGCTACAACGAATTTTTTTTAACTTCGGCCAGTAAAATGCAGAATTATTCAAATTCGACTTGCAGGAATAAATTGGGAAGTTTTACTAAATTAATATTACCTTTTCTGTTCTTTTTATGATAAAAAATTTTTCTGGAGCAACTTTTCTTTCTGCGTTTGATATAGGACTGAGATTTGGTTTCTAACGTTTCACTTTTCTGGATCTATCATCAAGTTTATCTTTTTAAATAGCAACAATCTTTTGTTTTAATGCCGTATTATAGAATCCTTCCTTGATTTTAAAATGATAACAGTCTACCATTAACTTTACATTTATGAAGAAAGTTATTTTAAGAGCTCAGCTCATATATAATTTGGATAATGTTGCTAAGCATATATAGACCATTATGATTTCAGCTGAATGGTGCTCCTCATACAAGGATTACCGTGAGGGTTACATGAGGGATTTTTAAATACGAAAAAGAGGTGTTTTTTTATTTATTACTTGATCATCATGTTAAATTGTAAAGCTCCATTGGCAAAAGTTCAAGAGAAATAAGTTTTTAACAGTGCTATTCATTTTCAGGGTGTGTAATATTAAATGCGGCGTCTTTTTACACCTTTTCGAGTGTTTCTTTCAAGCTTCAACCCTCTATCTACTCTAGATCAATAGTTAAGTGCCTAGGTAAATTAAATTTGAAGATTTAAAATCTTATAAGGTATATTTTAGCCATTTTTAGTTCTATTAGAGTCCTTTTGAGTAATTTGAATAGTACAGTTCATAGATTAAAGTTAGTTACTTTTACCCAAGTTACAAAATCCAAAAAATTACAATAAAAAGTGATTTTATATAACAAAAAAATGAAAAATTATTATAAATTGAATTATTATTGAAGTAGAGCCCAAAACAAATAAGTCAGGACGCCAAGGAGTAATCCCGTGCTGGCGTCCCTTCCCCTCAGTCTGCTACAATAAATGAAATGAATGGAAAAGAAACGATAATGATTATATTTGTATAAATGGGATGAGATGAAAATTCCGGGCCAAGACACAAGCCTTTAGGTACCCGGAGATCCACTAACCCGAGCAGACCCGCAAGACCCGCAGCCCGCCCCCCCAAGAACCGCAAGAGCCCACGTCCGAGTATAAATTAAAATTTAAAATGACCATATAAATAAACCTTCTACACTCTACAGCGCCAAATAGAATTTTCAGATTTACTAATTTGTGTTTGTTCTAATTTTGATTAGGGGGTGATAATGGAATTTTGATTAACAGGCGTCTTTCCATAACGTCTCGACTACCCCTATAATTTGTTTTATCCCTCTATTTTCTCTAAATCAAAAGTTTAGTGCAAAAATCAGCTTTTGACATAAAAAAGGTTAAAATTTGATGACAATCAGTGTATAAACCATTTGATGTATTAGGATAGCAGAAGTGTTATAGGATATAACACCTTTTTATTTGATTTAAAATTTTTTTTTAACTTCTATGCTCCTGTCACTAAGCCGCAACAATTGACATTTTTGAGCATTTTCTTCTACATGTTAAAATCCCACAAGAGTAATTTTTGCCATTTCTAGCTTAATTAAGAGCACTTTTGACTAATTTAATTAGTGTAGATAATACAGAAACGTTGATTACTTCTTGTAAGTAATTAACATCCCTTAAATGTTGATAAATAAACCCTGTACAGCCCCAAATAGAATTTTGAAGAAGTTTGATTGATAGGCATCTTTCCATAACGTCTCGATTACCCCTATATTTTATTTCATCCCTCTATTTCCCCTAAATAGAGGAAAATATTGTTAATATAAAAAAATGTTAAAATTTGATGAGAATCAATGCATAAACCATTTGATGTATTAGGATAGCAGAAGTGTGATAGGATATCTCTAAAAATATTAAATTAAATTTGCAGAGAGCTCTACGTAAAAGCTTTTATCGAAAGCTTGTCAACAGCTTATCTATAGCGAAAAGATAAGGCAGTGCATTTATATTCTTCTACATAAATTTAATATTTTAATATCTTCTTTAACGCCTAAGATTTTGTCACCAAGTCGCAAAAATTGAATTTTTGAGCATTTTCTTGCCTTTGTTAGAAATCTCATAACCTCATAAGAGTTCACCGACTGCTTTTTATAAAATATTTACATTTTTGTTGACAAAATAAGCTAATTTTAGCACTAAACTAAACGAAAAGAAACGTTAAAATTTGGAAAAAAGGTGGTCGAGTAATATACAAAAGACCTACCCTAGTTGAAATTATAATAATTGCACCCTTACTTGTAATTGAGCCATTAGAGTGATAAATGAATTTTAGTTTATTAAGCCTTTAGGAGTAAAGATTTCTTGTGTATTACTTGACTACCTTTGCAGTAAAATTTTTTATCTGTTTGTATCTTTAGGGCACTGGAAGAAGAAAACATTTGGTTTTTTTGATATAGTGCTGATAGGTATTCTTTTTTAGTTTGGTATTGAAAATGAACATAGGCATTCGTATTAGCACATTTTTAAGCAATAAAACAGTACAAGCTAATTAAATTGTTTATTTTTTTATAAAATATATACAAAAATCTTCGCTTAACTATATGCAGCTTATATTCCCGGAACTAGAGCTTATAAATTTAAATTACTTCTAACTGATTTCTGAAAAAGCAAACAATTCTTTATTTAAAATAAATACTTACAACTACAAATTTATATTTTTTCTAATTTCTACATTTTATAAGCAATTATTCACGGGAAAATTAATGCTTAAGCTTTTACATTCATCGTACAGAATCACATATTAAAAGACAAATAGATTTTTTTTAAAGCATCAGTACCAAAATTCTTTTGTTGTAACAAATTATAGTTTTAATAAAAATTATTAACAACATTTATTAGAGATAAAGTTTTCAAATTTCCTTTAGGAAAAGTGGAAAGCTCTTTGGAATTGTTGTACTTATCTCCGTAAATTAATTGACTTTATTAAAAAAAATTCGTAATTATTTTATCATTGACGAAAAATGGAATAAAACAATCATGAAACATGTCCATCTCTCCAGAGTGGTTTCATTTCCATCTATGTTATTTTCAAACATTTTCCGCCCATGATTTTTACGCGTAATTTACAAATACTTTTATTTAAATTCTACAGTAATTTAATTAAATTTATTTGTGTTTAAAAACATTACAGACGTCTTATGTAATGTCGAATTGCTTAATAGTAAAAAAACGTTTGTCGTCAATAATAAATTTAAATTAATATAATTAAAAGGATTAGACGGAAATATTCTAACATTTTCTTATAAATAGAAACGCCTATAAATTAACCTTGATGTAACTATAATTTTTTGCAAATCGATCACTTAAGGATCAACAATAACAAATGATTCTTTTTAATAAGACGTTTTCAAACAGCGTAACGCTATAATAATTTCCTTATAGCCCTTCAATATGGCTTAAGAAATTTTAAACTTGTGTTTTTAATTAAATTCAGTGATTAAACTTAATTTTGTGTTTACAATTATTATGGCATGTATTGTTGTAACGCGGTGTAGGAAGCGGTTGTTCTTGATCAAATTATTCAATATCCAAACACCCAAACAGGCGTCGATAGTAATTTATTATTTACAAATTTTAGTGGTTTTTTAACCTGCGTATACTTTTTTCTTCGATAACTTATATTTACAATTAAGGCAAGATTAATAAATTAAACAGATTAAAATCACATTTGTTTCACTTACGCGCAAGTAAGCGTCGAAAAAGTTCGTCGGCAGTCTTTTTTTTTTAATAAGGTCTAGGGTCGTAAGGAGTCGCGTTTAATCCTACATACCTATTGTTTTTTCTATGTTTAAAGCCATCGGGCCCGGCGTTGTAATAAATTACTCTTCTTATACCGAAAGGATCTACGTAGCCGAAACTACCGCTCTTTTGATTACCGGGAAGGTTTTGTTCTTCGTGGTATTGTTTCGGTATGTAATATCTAAATCCGTCGTTTGTGACTGAAATTCCATCGTAGAGTGGGAATTGTTTGTTGTAACCATTACCTATAGTGTTGTATTGGCCGTTGTAACTGTTTCCTCTGTTATCAATAGGATATGTAGGACCGTTTTGGTAAATGTAAGGATTGACGAAGTTTTGATTTTCGGGATAATGTTCGTATTGTGGATCGCTGCTGTAATAGTCTACAGAGTTAGAACTATACGGTGGTTCGATTGTTGAAATAGGCGGTGATATATAGTTGCTGGTTGTTTTATAGTACGGATTTAATTGGCGTAAAGTTGACGAAATTGGTGAGCCATATTTTGTGGAAGGAATTTCGTACGATGACGTTGATGCTTCATAATTACGTATAGGGGCTGGATTATAAGCAGGTGTAGAACTGTAACTCGCAATGTGAGATGGAGTAGTTGATGGTATAAAAACTGTAGCTGGAGTTGTGGATACAACTTGTGGTGTTGGAGTTGAACTTGGTAAATCTGGAGGTAGCAATGTACGTAATGCTAATGTTCTAAAACTAAGAGGCGTTTCTGTTGATGATGATATTGAGTTTAAGGAAACTTCTACGTCTGGTGTATGACCATCTAAGGCATTAGGAGAAGGTGTGCTATAACCCAACGAGGCAGTTGTTTGTGGTACAGTATAAGTTCCAAATTTAAGTACAGGTTGTTCTAAGTGTTGTAGACTAAATCCAGAAGGATAGGTTTTAATACTTTGAGGACCATTATAAACTGGTACAGCTGGTGTACTGTAATAAGGATCAGCTGTTGTGCTGTAGTAAGGAGCAGCTGTTGTACTGTAGTAAGGAACGGCTGTTGTTTTAGCTATAGGTCGAATGTGCGAATTTACCAAACTACCAGAATCCGCAGGAGCCTTCTTTGCAATAATGAGTGCTTCACTTATAGGTCGACTTTTTCCCACAAATACATTTTTGTTTTTCAGCGTTCTGTATCCTAAGTTATCGGCGATGTAATCGCTCATTCTAAGATATCCATCGTCGTCGACCCAACCATAAGAACCAATCACTGTACCATCTTCCAATCTTCTTTCTTTCCGATACTGTCCACTTAAAGTTTGATATTTAAAATATCTATCTGGACCTTCGTCTGTTTGTATATGAAACTGTGCTTTCGCTGGATCACTCCATTCTCCATTTACTAAGTTAATGGACGGAGGAAGTATTATTACGGCCTGTAACAAATAATTAAAATTAGTACTCATCTAAAGCGCACACATGTGATGGATGATTCAAATTGACGTTAATTTAGGAGTGGTCGATATTTTATTTAAGTTCTTACACGAGAATGGAAGAAAAGGTTTAAAAAATTATCGAGTTTTGATGCGTGGAAAGCGTGTCATCGCATATTAATTTACGGTCGTTCAAAATTTAAGAATTTTGAATCAATTTTGTAATGTTGCGCCTTTTTGTTAATTATATCACGATTTTGTAGACAAAAAGAATAACTAGGTTGAAGAATTAGTGTAGGCTATGGAAAGTTTATTTCTTTCACAACAGTAACTTATTACTTGCATTATATAAACTTGTAGGTTTTTGATCTTTAAATTATTATGTTCATCATAAAAATTGTGCAAAATTTAATTTCGAAGCAATGCCAAGAAAATTATTTTATTATTAATTACTTCGTTACTTCCCGTTAACGACTAACTTATTGTGTTTTAAAGAGTCCAGGAAGTTCTTTGTTGTTGCAACCTCATATTATTATGTGTCAGGGTTAATTAGAAGTGCCCTGTCTATCTTTTTGAGTAATGTTTAATTTTTTAAACCTTTCTAATCTAATACCTTCCAGAGCTCCAAACCAGAAGGCATTTCTAAGCTATACGATTGAGGTTTTAGAGCCAAAAATAAAAGACATGTTCGTTCGTTATACATGATTTGTTTTTAAATTTTGCAATTATTAAAAACCATGCTGCAAAAATAGTAAAAGATCTTGATCGTGAATTGAAGAACATGGTTACAGTTTTAAGTTGACCTAAAACTATATAATTTATGTGATTCAAATAACAATAAGAAAGGTCGCATTCTTTCACCTGAATTAATGTCCCACTGCCACATTATGTAAACATTTTTTTTATGGTAATTCAATCTTGAAATTTATAAGATTATCATTGAAGTGTTGAATAAGAGCACGTAAGAAATCATGTATCGTTTAAAAATCTATAAATTGTGTAAGAGAAATTGTGTGTGTTGTGTGGGATTACGAATTTTTTTTCTTAATGCAAAATAAGTGCATATCGTTTTGACACAAATACAATTAATTTGCATAATGACTAATATGTATATTTTTAGCATTTTAAACCGCTTTTTCTTATATAATCGCTTTTTTTATGTTAGACATAGAAAATTTAATGGAACGGTATCACGCTCCAAAGGAGTTGAACGATAATGAAATTGATTCATAAATTTTGCATATAATAGTTACTTTAGGATTTTTCTTATGTAAAAGAAAGTGTGGATTAGATGTAACACGAAGTTTTGTTTTAACATGATAATAGGCCCTTTTTATGGGGTTAGCTATAGTAAAGTCAGTAAACGCGAGCAAAGTGGTATAATGAAGGTTATGTGGCCAGCACTTTGTAACAGTCTATTATTACTACAGATTATGTACCCTGATACGAGTGTACTGATTTTTATGGACTCTGCTGATATATCAGTAATGGGACCATCTATTCCATAGTCATAATCTAGGTATAATAGATAAGGTAGCTTTAGCTACCATACCCCATAGCTTACGTCTCTGGAGCCAATAAAAAATTGATTATTCAGCTGCAGAATTCAAAATAAATCTCGTTTTGACATTTTGACCCTTCAAGTTGCGGATGGCATGTATTTACCATCTTTAGCTGGCCTAAACCTTACGATTGCACAATAATTGTCTAAAGAAATTCTAAAAGTTACTGCAACTTTATTGTTATATTTGAGATTTAAAGGTTTATTGTGATGCTATAAACAATTAAGTTGTTATTGTATACAATTTCATAGTACCTAATTTTAAATAACAAATTTTCTTATTTTAGTTGAAAAAGTTATAACAAAATTCATAATTTGTACCATTAATCAGTCAAATTGTCCATCGATTTGAATACTTGTTAAATACAAACAACTCTCAACGATGATGTCACATTTAAATTTTGTAAAATTAAAATCCAAATAAATAATAATAATTCCAATTTTAGCAAAACTTTTGTAATTGAAAGTTGTTGCACATATTCCAAAAATTATTAACTAATTATGTTACAAATTTGGTATCAATGAGATGGGCACATGGCATAAATTTGTAAACCTACGTATCTTCATTAATTTATTATACAATACACGTTTTCTCTACTTCAATAAAATTATACCTTTATACTCTACAGCAACAAAATAAGATTGCATCGAGATGGCTTGGAATTTCTGTAACGTGACTGACTTCTGAGCGTATCACAATTGTTTTGTCATTGTTCTGTCACATTATAAAAATTTCTACGCCTCTTTGATGTAACTGATGGCTCTGAATTAAAATAAAAATTCGAGATCCCAGGATTGCAATTGCAAATTCTACTAGCAAGAAGTGACCAATTCGAGCGAACTGATCCATTTGTCTCATTGATTTTTGCACTACCATTTTATTGATAAGTACAAAATATTTTTCCTTTTGGAACAGCTCGCTTTGTTGTCTTTAATTTTTCTTATAGGTAAAAATATCCTCAGGTATCTCCTTTAGGAGCTATAGTGGGAGGACGCTTGAAAGGTATAACAAAACTAAGTGAATTGATCTATTGGTCTTTGATTGAATTTTGCACTACCATGTTATTGATAATTACAAAAATATTAGTTACGCTTTCAATAGCTCAGCTTGTCCTCTTTAATCGCTTTGGAAGCAAAACTATCCTCAGATACTTCCTTTAAGAGCTATAATCCGCGGAAGCTTGAGTATTGCAAAAAAGTATTGCAAAACCAATCACAAACTGATCTATATTTCTTTAATTGCCTTTTGCATAACCACTTTATTAATAATCACGATATATTTTATACGCTTTCAATAGCTCAATATATTCTCTTTAATTTTTATCAGATGTAAAACTATCCTCAGATACCTCCGCCTCTTCAGGAGCTATATATACAGTGCGAAGAAGTTTTAAATGTGAATCAAAACCAAGTTAAGTGATTTCGTTCGTTTTTGATTGATTTTTACACTAGGAAATTATAAAATATTATTTACGCCTTAAATAGCTCGCTTTGTCCTCTTTAATTTTTTTTAAAGGTAAAAATATGTTCAGATACCTCATTCAGGAGCTATAGTGAGAGGAAGCTTTAAAGACGTAGCAAAACCAAGCGAACTGATTCCATTTTTTTGTTTTTGATTAATTTTTACATTACCATTTTATTGATGGATAATTACAAAATATTTTTTACGCTTTCAATAGCTCGGTTTGTCCTCTTTAATGTTTATTAGAAAAAAAACTATCCTCAGATACCTCCTTTAAGGCTGAATTCTACATTACACATTTATCCACAGGATTTTATTTTAGTCTCAGTATAAACCGGTTCACGCTATTGTTGAAACCTCTTTATACTGGGACTAAAATTAAATCCTGGGTATAAATGTGTAATGTAGAATTCGGCCTAAGAGTTATAGGCTAGGGAAGCTTGGACTTTACCCTTTGTAAGATAATTATGTAAGGGGGTCAAACATTTATTTATAACAAACAATATGGCTAGTTTATGCAATAGAAAATTATTTAAAAAGACAACTTGTTAAGTTTTACATCTTTAAAGCCTTAAGAACATAATAAAAAATAAAGTATCGGGCTGTTACATTAATCACTTGAATAGTAAATAAATTTCATTTAGTTCCAATTGTTCTTGTAGAAACTAAAAATGTTTAATTACTTTAAGTGTCAAAACTACTACCGCAATTAACAATACCTGACCTACTTTAAACGTGAATTAAATTAAACCAAAAGCTATAGGAAGGTCTTGATCATGAACTTGATTAAAATTACATAATGTTATTATAAATCTTTACCCATATCTGACATAATCTTAAATTAGTAATCATTTGTCATAATCAAGTATCATCTTTGAATATAGAAAATTAGACGTATCTATTGTTGCATGACAAACAAGAACTTTTTGTGATACTCATTACAAGATAAATAATAGCAATAGAAGTAGTATAATACACATTTAGAAATAAATACGTCTTAAGTAACTGTTAAAGCACTTTCATTTTTCTTTAGCTTTACACTTTCGTGATTTAAATGTCTGGTAGTCAAAATGGGAACGTCGGTTATATTTTGAGAATTTTTGACTGTTACGTAATTTCATCAATAACAATGAATAGCTCCAATTAGGCACTTAAAGTTTATAAATTTCAAAGAGTCATTTGGTCTGATTATATCTTAGATTAATACAGATTACAAATAAAATGAAAATTAAAGAGGAAGTCGAGATTTTTTGCGCTCTATAGCTATATAAGCTTCCTTTTACAATTACAAATTAATTCTTCGATGCAACGCGTGCTTCATTAAAATGAAAACACATCAAGTAGATTGGCAGCAGAATAGGTAAAGGGATACTTTAAGTTTAAGTAGAGGTAATCAAATGCTATCCGGGCAAGGGTTATTTATTTCTCCCATGAAAATGAGTGAGAGCAGTGCGGTCAATTTTTTTTGTGCTCTTTCTAACAAATCAGTACTGAAACTCCCAACAGGAGTCTTCGAGATGTAAGATCTGTGAGCTACACAGCTTCTTAATGAGCTGATCTGTAAACGAGGTAGATAAATTTATCCATTGAGGATATTCAGAGCATAACAGCCGATAAATTTGGCGCACTATACCTTTTTAGGAGTTTAATTCATTAGATGACATTGATTCCGGGCGTCTTTCGAGCAAAACTAGTAGTAAGATGGTACTTCTTGACTTCTTCTTAGACTACCTTGCTTTTACAGAGTATCCTCGCACACAGTGGTGTTGAAAATACCAATGTATAGTATTACTAAATTGGAAAGCATTCTTCCTGCAATTTTATCCTCAGTTGTTTGCAATTTCCATTCGAGAGGTCACAGTCATTTCCTCAAGTGGTAGCGCCTATTAGTAATTGTTGAGACACAATTTAAATTCCATTAGTCAAGGAATACGCTTGTGGAATTTCAATGATTTGATATGATATTTATTGAGCCGCTAGACCTGCTGGCTATCTGAAGAGAACCATCGACTTATTTTTGAATTTACTAACACAACAGATATTAAAACGATGGCTTCATGGTTTGGTCGTAGTACTTTTTAAAATGAAAGTTATGGGAGGTATCCCTAATGGGGAATCACTTGATTCTTCTATTACTTCAATTGATGAGAAATTGAAATTATTTAAAAGCTCTCAACTGGATAGTGCTTCAATTAAATGTCCTTTCTATCGAATTATTAGTCTAAGAACTATAATTTTGTTAAATTTTTCTCCGAAGAAAAAGATTTCAAAATTTTAATTAATTTAATATAAAATTATTAATTTTCTGTCATTGATTTACTTTTTACATCCTTACTTTCTCGAAAGAAAGTGACCTTAAATTGATGTGTTATGAATACATTTATAAATATGTGCGTTGTATGTGTACATTCGGCATTTATGATGGATGAATACAAATACAAACGCATGTTCCACTCAGATTAACATAATATACTTTTTTCCTGCTTGAGATTATTAAATAATTTTTTTAAATAATAACATTAACAGTAAAATAAACTAAAATTAGATTATTTCAAAATGAAAATCCAAACGTTGAAACTTACGAGTAGATACGCAGTTCTATAAGTGAATGAAATTATGTAATCAAATTTATTGTCTTTTAAATGTGGGAAAAAATTGTTAAATGACACGCCCAGGTGTAAGTTTTAAATTTGACGAAAAGTGAAAGCCAAAATTATAAGTGTTGAGTTTCAAAGTTTACAGTAATTGATCAAACTTAAATTGGATAAATCCCCGGGGGTTAATCTTATTTGATCAACACGCTGGTACAAGTTAAAGAGTTATTATGAATCAATGCCCGAAAGCTAAACTAAAGCTAGATGATGAGATTAAATAGTTTTGATAATGAATCCAAAAACATAATGAGCAAACCCCAAGCAACCCATTACTGTAAAACAGTGTGAATGGTAAGTTATTGGAAATAACAGCAAGAAGCAGCGAAAATTATCGATAATTTTTGAAACAAACATGAGAATTGAGCAAAGACGTAATATTTCCTCCTGAACTTGAAAACCTCATCTTCCTAATAAACAACTCTAACTGATTTACAAATTTGATAAAAAATACAACGAATTTCAATCACGAAGCGTTCTGGTAAAAGACGTGGAAGGACTTTTAAAATAATTCCGTACTGACAAATTGATTGTTAAGTCATGCCATGTCTTAGCTCAAAGTATGGAACAATTAAAACCACTTAACAATTCACAAGCCGAATTTATTTCAGAAGGCCACATTTTGAAAAGATCTTGAAACTAATTCGCAAAATTAATTAAAGATGCATTATTCGATTCATTTCGAATTGAAATCTATTCAATCTACTCTTTGTCTGACTAATAGTTTGTTATTTATTCTTTATTCAAGAATCTCAAATTAGATAGCGGATACTCCTAAAGCATTAAAAGTAAGAGTGTGGTATTCAACCTGAATATTTGTTTAATAACTTCAGTTGGCAGATTAAAAATTAGACACGCACATCTTTAGATTTCCATTTTCATGGATGATTACTGGTAATGGCATCAACCACGGTATTCACACATTCACAGTCGTACTCGTAACAACATGCAAAATCATACTTTTGTAATTTCCTGCTTCTCTAATTTTTTTAGGCAAAAAAGATTCAAATAAAAATTGTAGGGCATTACATTCTGCATATAAATCAATAAATAAAATTCCTATTGCTGCTTTTGTAATGATCTGTTGGTAATGATGAGCTTGAGGTCGAAAGATGTCGACCTCAAGCTCAAGAGAGCAATAAGGCAATAACCATGAATTGCCCACAAAAGCTACACAAATTCCAAGACATTCCAACTTTGATTAGAGAAATTAGAAAATTTTTTGATTACACATAAGAGTAGATAATTTAAAAAGATACAAACAAAAGTAGAGTAAAAGTATTAAAAAAAATTACTATTGATTATAAGTTAATTTGCATAATTTTAGTTGATAAAAAAAATATTTCAAATTATAAACATTAAGATAAGTTTAAATGTTAATCGATTAAAATAAGAATATACTTAACACAATTGACTTTATAATGCAAATATTAATTGGACCAATTAGATAACATGCACAAGTTAGCCTTTAGATCAGCTTAATTAATCAAGTTAGCATATGCTTTAATAAGATCGTTATTGAGCAATTACAAAAGTAAGTCACGACAATTTTAATTAGTTAATCGCTTATAAGAACAGTACAGGGCAGGGCGGTGGCGAAATTAATCTAAAATAGAGAAGCTTGTAACTTGTAATTTGAGAACAAGCAAAAATTTCCACTTCTAATGTTTAAGGAGTGGTGGCCTTTCGTTTACTGTAAAAGTTTTGCAAAACAACTAACATGTTTAATGAAAAATGGAAAAGTTTTATTTTCTTATTCTCGTGAAGCCCGGTAAGAAGTTTTTCCCAAGTTTTACACAACGAATCTTTCAAATTATAAACTAATATACCTGACACCTTCAGACATATTATGTCAGCACCTTATCATTATCACACACATACAAGAAAATAACTTGAATAATAATTAAGAAGGAAATTCAAAATAATCGATAACAAAAACTGAACCAAAACTAAACTTAGGCTGTTCTGAAACCTCATCTCCTCATAAATCCCAAGCTCTACAGAAGCTTCATATCAGGTAATCCCTTAAGACCAGTAGTGGATAGGGTCGGTATTTAATCAAAATTGGACTCAAGTGTGCCTTATAAATCCCAAAATCAGTCTACTACATTTGCTTTGGGAATCTCAAGTATTTTAGAAAGTACATGACTTGGCTATGAGTTGGCGAGAGAGGGTTAGGCGATTGTGCCTATTGGTCCCGAGCCCTTTTTAACTCCTTTGATCAACACCTTCGAGGACTTAAGAAAAAGTAATATATTAATAGCCTCAAGAAACCTCTGAGCTAACTGCACTAGCTGTAAGTTTGCCGAATCAGATATAAAGCGCTATTGAAAAGAGCGCTAACTATTATCAATGGTGGTTTTGGGAGAACCTACGTGCCATAACTGGTACTCTCACTAGACACTGTCGATTAATAAGCATTATGATATACACAATGGGTGTTGCTGATAGCCCCAGATTCAAGGGATGCCATGACGTAAATAGAACGTGTGCTTTTTCATTGCCATGCATTAAAGCTATCTCGAAGATACATGCTAGGGATATTCACCCTCCAGTATCCAGTCCCCTTAAGTTCATCCAAAGGTTGAGAAGGATTATGGACTGAATGGACGAAAGAAGTAGCTTAAAGGAGGCACCACAATGAGCCAGACTAACAATCCACTTCAATAACTTTGAGCATCATTTATGTTATACTGTTATACTGACTTACTGACTCAATGACATGATACCGGTTTACACGTTCCTCATGATCATCAATTATTTAGTCAATTGATACCAAATGGAATGACTGTAGAAGTGGCTGTAGAGCAATACAAAATGTCACTAAATGTCCCTTCACGTATGTACAACTTCGATATCAGATGCTCACGTACGAGTACACTCTATATGCTAGCAGCTTTTAATGTGCTTACGACCTTAATGCTACCATAGAAAGCGTTTTAGAGCTTGATTTCCTTTAAAGAGGCTAATTTATGCTGCCACTAAGTGCCTGAGTATATCATTATATGTTTTGACTCCTGAGAGCCTTTTCAGACCCTAAAAACTGTTATTCGAGTATTCAAGCGAAGTCTATCGATGAGAACTTGAGGAAAATGCCCTCTTAAAGAGGCTTATGAAACTTCGCAATTTCCTGCTTCCCTAATTATTTTAAGCAAAGAGCTTTAAATAAAAGTTGTAGGGTATAAAATTCTGTATCTAAATCAGTTAGCAAAATTAATTTTACATGCTTTGTCATGACAGGAATTAGATATGAAAATGTGGGAAACTACGTCAAAACAGGAATAGCGATTGGTTTTTCTTTAAATTTTTATAAATTTGATACAGGGAAATATTAAAAATTGTTTATCAGAACGTATAGCTAATTCTATTTGGTATTTTCGACATTTTTATATCGAATTTATACCGTTACAAACAAAGCATGCAAAATTACTTTTAGTTATTGATTTAGATGTACAATTTTATGCTCTACGCTTTTTATTTGAAGCTTTTTTGCCCCAAATCAGGAAATTACGAAAGTAGGTATTTAATTTTACACGTTAAATCCGTATGACCGAGAATCTATGAGAGAAAGGAAGTCACCATCCCCGTATGATGTCATGAAATTAACAAATTAAAAAAAAGCAAACATTAGGTAAATTTCTGAGTCAAGCGAAAAATTAAGAAAGGTATTTAAATGCACTTTCAATTACGTATTGCGGTGATTTCATATCGATTAAAAATGATTGCTCTATAATTCTATATTTCCAATCCAATCACTTCCTCTAGATTTGAAAGATTGTAAGGCTCGAACTAGAGGCTGGGTTGGAATTATTTCATCTACTTTTAGAAAAATTCTGATTAAAAATGTTACTTCACACTGATTTATTTCAATAAATTATTAAAGGTTACACTTTTCTTCGATTCTGTTAAAGTAATAAATTTTCTTAATTAAAATAATATTAATTATTATTAAATTTAAATTTATGCAAAACTTTAAAATGAAACTGGATTAAAATTTCTTTTTTCTCACATAATTTAAGCCGATGTGTATGTGATTATTAAGAAATTTCTAAATTGATTGAAGTTTAGTTACGGAATATCGATTATTATCGTAAAATAATATCTCCACTATACTAAATTATAAATCAGGAAACTGCTAATTTAACATATCAAGTTTTATCACAATAAACTGTAAATAGTGGTAATTATAAACAATTAATTTGTTAATAATGGGTTAGAAACTATTACGTTTAATTGGAAGTTAAATTAATAATAACATCCATTAACTCACTTGAGGCTTCCTTACAATGAAAACCAACCTATTTTCTTTGGTTAAGCGCTAGCTATTATTTTCTAAGCATTATAACTAACAAGATTCTTGATTTGTATCTTAGAAAATCCACGATAATCTTTCCCTTTTTCCTATTCTTTAAATAATCAATTGTATTTATGATGCTCATTCTTCGAAATCTTTAAAGAAACAAATCCTAATATTTTCTTTCTGATTTTAGTAAATTTTGAAGGTTTCATTTCCTCAATTTTGGATTTTTACAAGTTCCAAACCTTGATGGTTCTAGATTCTAGAGCCTTTCTTTCAAGTCTAAGTACTGCGCCACACACACAAAATTACCTTACAGTTTGGCCGGAGCCCGAACGATGTCCAGACGCTCCGGTGTGACCTGTGCATGTGCAAGCCGCCTACACAGGCTAAACCGAAAGGCAAGCCTAATGTCTTTAAGATAGTGTCTTTACTAACACTCCCGTTTCCCACAATACTGGACTTCCACGTCCTACACGAGCACTTACTGCTCTAATGATTTCAAGAATTCGAATCAGTAATTGTAAGATTTTGTCATGAGAAAATTTAATTTTTGCCTCAAACGAGAAGGAATCGAGCATCTCCTACGAATCAGATTTACTGAAATGACGGAATTAGGCTGTTCATGAACCCCTGATTGAAACTTATCACTGACGCAAGTCTCCAAAGGCCCTCACTTGATCTCTATGTATGAAAGTGTTTTATTTCTTAATAAATCAGGTAAGAATGTAGAAAGTCAGATAACAAGACAGACATTCAGGTACGAAATCAGATAGTCAGGTAGAAAGACAGATAGTCAGGAAGAAAATCAGAAAGTCAGACAGGAAGTCAGAAAGTGAGGCATGAAGACATAACTATTTCGACAACCATCATACTGAAGTCGCTCCAACAGGTTTAGCCCCCCTCACTCCCATTGAAGAACCATTCAACGGGATGGAAGCCCGCTGTGACTTTCGTCTAAGCCCACCGAACACCGAAGATTTATGTTCTTTCTTTGAAAACCACAGGCAAGAGGAACACCACCAACCTCCATACTCCCAAAATTAGCGAGGAAGTGTTAATTATCAGGCGAATATCAAGTGAGTTCGGCTAAGCAGATCTTCGACTGAGTCAGTTGCTCCTATCGCACTCTTTGGTCCAAGAAGGCATGAAGACAGACAAACTTACATCTCCATCCCCTGCAGAAGTTCAAATAATCATTGAATCACTAGAAAGGTAGAAAAGCAGTCAGGTAGAAAGGCAGATGACTGTCAGACAGGAAGTCAGAAAGTCCAGCATGAGAACAGACAGACTTACATCTCCATACCTAGTTAGCTCAGCTGATTAATTATACCGCGAACTCAGAGAGTACTTGATCATCGATCAGAGAAATAACACAACCTTAACCTAAAGTTTAAACACTCTACAGGATAAGAGAGGCATAAAATGCGACTTCGTTCGATTTATTTCTCTTTTAATATATGTTATTAACGGTTTTTAAAAGACATGTAGGTAGAGATAGCTTTCTACAGAATACCTGGGCGGAGCCAATATCTTGCCTAGTACCAAAGACTATACAGCAAATGACTGTCATGGGCAAAATGTGACCAAAAATCCCTGCTAAAAATTTCGCTAGTCACCACAAGTAACTAACGAACTTTCAGTGAATAAGATAGCTTGTCGAAGCGGGAGCAACGAAGAAAGGGATAAAATAAGTTTACCCTTCGAGGGATTTTAAGCGATTTTGACCTTAAAAGCTTTTCACATTTTTTAATATAGATTTTGGTAGTCTCTTAGTGTATGATGGTCTTTTCTAGTACATATGGAGGAAGCGAGTACTCTCTCTTTCTCTATATCACTAAAACTGATGCGACCTTATGCGGCCGGTTACATTTTCGTAGTACCTCATTGGCCCCACCCCGCCCAGGTATTCTCTAAAAAATCTGCCTCTACACTACACTGTCGAGCTCTTGTGCAGTTCCTTTAGCTCAACCACTATAACCACAGTCTTGCGATTGTGTTTACTGCAGCAAAATGTGGCTTTCATTAGAATCTACAGAGAAACGCTGAACTATAAAAGCTCTCGACTAATTAATGTCGGCATTAAATTTAACATAGAACTTTTGATTTATTCTGTGATAAAAGTACAACTTAATCACCACTTATGATTGATTGAGCACAACTACGGACAGTTAAATTAATTTAATATCAACATTAAAATTTTAATATTCAAATTAAAGTTTTATAGTACATTACCTCCCGGCTATAAATCTAGATTTTTCTACACTAAAACTCAATCAATCAGTCAGTTATACAAGGTGATCTTGAAATAGTTAATCAAATTAAGAGACCCAATTAAGATAGCCATAAAGATGAAAAAAGTTCCCATAAACGTGGGTAAAAAATTCATCCCCTACGAAAGCCTTAATAAATATTCTACAGTATTTTAGAGAGTTTGCAAACAAAATACAAAACATAGACACTTTTACACTTTCAATGCCCGTGATCTTGCATATTTTCTCATTTAAAAAAATTTAACTATTTACCCTACACAGCAAACATCCTCTGAATAGTTGTTTGAAATTCTTGAAATCAGAAGATTCTATAAAAGACGAGGTTGAGACTTTTTAAATAAGAATCTTGTAAAGAATGTTGAAATATGCCATAACCTAATAAGGATACATGAACAAGAAGAATAAAACAAAAGCAAAAAAAAGTAATTGCAAATAAAATTAACATAAAAATAAGAAGAGTACTAGTATACAAATTGGCTACTATTATAGAAACGATAATTTAATTGTAATTAAATCTTAAACTAATTAAGCTTAGCTACTTTTTATAGTCATCACAGATTGTTTTGAGTTTTTGCGACATGCAATTATCAAAATTATTCCTTAATTATTCTACATTAAGCGCACAAGGTATTTATCCTGATGTGAGAACTTGAGAAATTTCTCTTAATGACAACTTTCCATTTCACTCAGAAAGCAACAGTAAACAGCTCTTAAAAATTTTTAAAATTATTATTATAGAACATTATTTGATTTGATTCAGAAATCAGCAGGTTACCATAATTTATGGAACTACAAAAAATTTTAAATTGAAAGTTTTAAATTATTGGATGAGAGTGTTTTTGAGATCATTTCTATTAATTTGTTAATCTAAATATTTAATTTAATTAATTCGTATCAGGTATTATTTAATTACTCTATTATTCTGACATGTTTTTATAATTTTGTCATTGAAAATTAACATTTATTATTGTTATTAAATAAACAACAAAATTCATTGTTATTAAAAATTATCATAATAAGGAGATTTAAATGACGATATTTTTCGTGCAGAAAACTGGAAGTAATTAATTATAATTGTTAAAATTAAGATTTAAAAAGTTTAGCAAATTAAGGCCAGTTTTCGATTGTCGTTAAGAGTATCCATAAAGTAAGGATTATGCTACAGGTAAGCACGAATTTCTACGTCCTTAAAGCTTCAGTATCCCTTTCATTGACCATTAAATCTCCCTGACCGCGTTCTTGCTCTTTGACTTACATGATATAAGCGTGGAATATTAAAAGTTAAATTAGAACGAAATGGAAAGGAGTGGCTTTTATGATGTAGCAGAGCCAATAATTGTTTATTTACTTTTAAAACAATTGAAATTTTAACTTTTTTGAGATGGAATCACGACTAAAACGTCTTTCGAGAAAGTGAAAAGATGGGTCATAGAATTACGACGAATTACAGAAATGTAACAGCCAGAATTTTCATAAGATGGTGCCTTTAAGTAGCAAAAACCTAAATAAGAGCTCGCCCAATAAATATCCCCATCCCCAAAAGAATAGTTCTGTGTTCAACACGTCAACAACACCCATAGGCAAGCTGCTATACAGACCTACAGGCAGACAAGCATTACATAGGTTATACAGGGTGATTCATTGAATCGACCGTCTTCGACAGCTCTTTAGCAAACACGGCACACATTTAAATACAAAAGTTATTTAACACCCTATGGAGCATAACCTAAAATTATTTTCATCTTTACAGGGTGTTGTATTACAGCTCGGTGAGAATATTTCAAATTTTTTTAAATGGAACACCCTCTATATATTTCTATATTTCGACTTAAAATTGAGTCGCCAACATGGCCATATTAAATTTTTTTAATTTCTCAGCGGTGTTGCCAAGTTAATAATTTTTTTCTTTAAAAAACGCCCGCAATACGTGTTGCTTTATAAAATCGTACTAAAGCCGTTGTTCCAGGAATAATAACGAATTTTTTTTCTTAGGTAGTTATGACTATCCTCTATGGTAAGAAATTAAAAAAGTTCGATTAAATTGTACACGGTGTTTATTAAAGCGACCCAAAGTTATTCATTTTCAAATGACCATAACTCATTATTTTCAAATAGAACACCCTGCATATTTTTACATATTTAAATTCTTGGTAAAATCAAAGACCATATACAAGAGACTACCGAAACCTATATTAAAAAATGTGAAAGGTTTTTAAAGGTCAAAATCGCTTAAAATCCCTCGAAGGGTAAACTTGTTTTACCCCTTTCTTTGTTGCTCCCGCCTTGACATGCTATCTTATTCACTCGAAAATGCCCCGGTGACTAGCGACATCTTCTGTAGCAGGGATTTTTGATCACATTCGGCCCATAAGCTTTGCCAGTCTTACACTGTATAGTCTTTGGTAAAATTTAGATACTAAATTTGTAAAAATATACTGAGTGTTCTATCTCAAAAATAATAAAAAATTACATCGGAACACCCGTTAAGGGTTAACGTTAAGATATCGAGCTGAATATTTTATACGATTTTTTTCTATCAATTTCGAAACTTTTTAAGGGGGGGTTGAAATTAGACAACACTCAATATAAGGGCCACCCTAATATAAGCTTAATTCTCAGCTATCCGAAACCGTCGTATACGACGATACGAAAGTTTTCCTATTGGTGGAATTTCAAAATTTTTCGAAATTCCACCAATAGGAAAACTTTCGCATCGTCGTATACGACGGTTTCGGATAGCTGAGAATTAAGCTATAGACAGATGACAATACTGAAAAATTTATAGATAGCGATACAGGCAAACATACAAAAAGTTACCAGAGAGACAAAAGTTACCATGCCGACAAGTAAGCAAAAAGACAGACAGTCAGACAGATGGACGCGCAGTTGCAAATACAGTAGAACCCCGTTATAACGTACCATCAGGGGCCGAAAAATTTGGTACGTTATAACCGGAAGTTTATTATAAAAATACAATAAATAAAGAAAATATTAAAATGGAACCAAAAATTTAGTCCGTTATATCCAGAAAAACGTTATAAAGGGGTACTTTATAACGGGGTTCTACTGTAAATGTAATAGACAGACAGTACGCTATACATTTTTGTCGATTTCATACAAAACTTATGAAACGTTTCCTCTAAGCAGAAGGAATCACAGTGCAATTCATAGAGCCATCCAATACATTTAGCTATTTCGTAAATTGAGGGGGTCAGAAGCCAAGGGATCTAACTAGAAAAGTTACGATACATAGGATTTATGTGGTATATTAGCCTTTTATTAAGACCGTGGTATTAAAATCTACTTGAATCTCTTCGTTACCAAATAAAATTTACATCTATTTCCAGTTTCAAATTTTTCTGCTTAGATCCCTTTCTGACCCCCTGAATTATGTTTTTGATGGCTTAATAAAGTTGATAAGGGACGTAAAGTAAACAAGTTCAAAAGAGCCAAAAAAGCTCGGTAAAGACATGTAGAGAGAGTACATCAGGAGCAACGATGGCTGAAAAACATATTAAACTGAATACCACGAGGAAAAAGTAGAAGTAGACCACCCGTACAATGGAAAATACACGTGAGAAATATTATGTATGAACGAGACTTAAAGGAGGATTATTAGAAAGATAAAGACCTGTGGAGGCTGAAGATGGAGAAGCCTTAGAGACAGGGCCAGATCAAAAACGTTGGCGCCTGTGGCGCTAGTTATTTTTGGGATCTTACATATGGCTGAAAAACATATTAAACTGAATACCACGAGGAAAAAGTAGAAGTAGACCACCCTTACAATGGAAAATACACGTGAGAAATATTATGTATGAACGAGACTTAAAGGAGGATTATTAGAACGATAAAGACCTGTGGAGGCTGAAGATGGAGAAGCCTTAGAGACAGGGCCAGATCAAAAAACGTTGGCGCCTGTGGCGCTAGTTATTTTTGGGATCTTACAAAAATACCCTGCAGTTTACAAAACAAATGTTTATTTATAGCCTAGTCGACGAAAAGGTTATAGAGCACATAGAAGAGAATGGCATTTTATTTTATGAATGTGTTTGGATTAGTTATGAGGTAAAAATACTAAAAAACCCGGTTCTAGCTACATGGCTAAGGTTTTGCCATTCCCATTTTTGGGTTTTTCGCTTATATCTCGAAAACAGTGTATCCCAAGGAAAATTACTCTTAGCAAAATGAAAGCTTATTAAATTTCCTACAAGATTCCTTGTATTAATCTTTTTCTATTCCTTAGTTTTTGAGATACCTGCCCACAAAAACCGTTAATATATGATAAAAGAAATTTGTCTCGCGTTTTGTGTCAAACTTTTGCCTCTAGCACCTCAGCCCTTTGTTTTCGAGTGAAACTATTCAGAAAAGAAGTTATAGAGCATTAAATTTGCTTTATTATTTTACTGTTTTCCGGGCCCTGAAGCACTTGCTCCATGGATAATCCAGCCCTTCTTAGAGAAGAAGAAAAAAGCTTTCAAGGTACACTATCGACACATTCTATTAAGCCTCTTAAGCGACTATTTAAAATCCATTTTGTTTAATTAAATGGGAAGCAACTAATTATTTATTAAAATGTCATTACGTAAAGCTTCTCTTCCAAGTTTAAGGTTTCCAGGCCTTTAAAAGTCACACGATGATTGATTCAACCTTCTAAACATTTTCTATTTGAACCAAACGAGCTAAATCGAAAACTGCATATTAATTGCATAATTTATTTGCAATAATTAATTAGTTATAATTTTTTTTAAATAATTCGACTGTCTAATCTGTCACATAATTTGCTTTCAAAATGAAATAATTACATAAGATCGAATAGAATAACGCTCAATATACATTAATGTTGAATTGCTCCAGTTTGCTAATTGAATTTTTTAACTTTAATACGATGAAGTGGAAAGTATTTAAATATAGGAAGTTTAAACAGGCGATATTTATTTATTTTTTATTGTTAATGTTAACTATTATTATTATCGCTTTTCACTGTTAAATCAATACTAATTAACGTTTTCTTTCTATGCATTTTTAGCAAAAGAAAGTATTTTTAAAAAATTAAACTCCATTATGTTGTAAAATTAAAAAAAATTGTTTAAATAATTAAAAAAACATTTCTTTCCTTTTGTTTGGTAAAATTTTGGTAATTTCTTGTGAAAATTTTGTAACAACTTCAATTGTTTTAAAATTTTAAATTGGAAAAAAAAATTGTTTTTAAATGGCTTTTGTTTTTTAAAAACAGTCGAAAGAAAATAAAATTGCTTACCAAAAATGTAACAAAACAAAACATCATTTTAATCACAGCACACACGGTGCACTTACACAGTTGTGCTTTCACTGGGTATATCGCGTCCACTGACCGGTTGCAAATCCGGACTCCGGGTGCTCCGGTATTGGCATTGGCAATTATATCGTGGGTGTGCACTATTGCACGCGTCAAAGGTCGCACATACGCAAGGTTGATATTGTTAAATTTTTCTCAAAATAATAACATCTGTTTGCGTAATGATCATCTAATCTTAATTTAGCTCTTTGATTAAAATAATTAATCCATTAAAATTTTTTTGCGGTTTTTCGAAAAGGAAATTTCACATAAAACCAACACGTCAAATGATTTAATTTTTAAAAAATTGTGCTTGTTTGTAAACAAAAGTATTGACCTTAGGTAAACTTTGATTTTTAACATTTTAGTAATCTCGCTTAATGATTTTTTTTTAATTGGAACAATTTCAAAAGTTTTTCATTTGCATATTTTCGCGAATGACTTTATGTAGCGTTACGTCATTGCTTTATTACTGTACCTGTTCGAATTGTTTACATAACGTTTTTTCATCTTTCTTAAACGTCTATTAATTATCGGAATTAATTGGAAACTCCCAAGTCGTCCTAAATAAGGATGCGAAAATTTTGGAAACTCATACGTTTGGCATTTATTGATATGTATGTACTTTTTTTTGTACTGGAAAAAAGAAATAACTCGCGAGACGTTTGTGACTCACTTATTACATATTGCGTTATTGGTTTAGATAATTTTACTGATTAACATCACTTTTAACTAAATTTACATACGTAAATGTTCAATCTAATCAATTAAAGGAAATTGTTTACCACAAATAAACGTTTCGTTTGTAACCAGAATTTACATCTGAAGGAACATATTTTTTCAAAATCTCCCAGAATATAATTTCCCAGCTAATATACAGGGTTAGTTAGAAGTATGGAAACGGTGATTTCTTGTCGTTAATATTCATTTTAGGAAATAATATTCAATATAAAAGTTTTTTATGAAATTTTTAGCTATATTTGAAAAATCTTTTTCTTAGATTGTTTTTGAGTAACGCCTATCCCCAATTTTTTTTTAAATGATAACGTATTTTTTTATGCTACCATTCGATAGAGCATTTTTTCTCTTTATAATAGTATTTAAAAATAGTTTTTTAATTTTATTTTTATAACACTTTTTCGACAAAATGCCGGTTAAAGTATTTTCGAATAGTAGGCAATAGTAGGTGCATCTAAGATAAACAAAAGCGGGGCGATAAACAAACTTGAGCAAGTTAACTGTCATTGGTTATAGTTTACTCACAGCAATTTGTTTATCGCTCCGCTTTTGTTTTTGTTTCGCTTAGATATAGCGACTATTCCAAAATACTTTAACCGGCCATTTCGCCGAAAAAGTGCTAGAAAAATAAAATTAAAAAAATTTTTTTAATACTATTGTAAAGAAAATAAAATGCTTTATCGAATGGTAGCATAAAATCAATACGTTCCCATTTAAAAAAATTTAGGGGATAGTAGTAATTTAAAAACAATTGAAGTAAAAAAATTTTCAAATATTCTCAAATTTATGAAAAATATAGGTAAAATATTTATAAAAACCTTTTATATTGAACATTATTTCCTAAAATAAAAAAAATATTAACGTCAATAAATCGTCGTTTCCATACTTCTAACTAACCCTGTATAATTAGAATAATTAAGCGTTAACTTAGTTTTAATGAAGTAGTAGTGAAACCCACATAAGAATAATTGTTGGGGCGGTTTTCAGGCGCCTCATAGCTACTTGCACGTCGTCCATCCATGGTCAAATGGTGGGTGTCCCAGTCAAGTTTTGCAATGTATATTACTCCTATGTGTGTTAACTCACGCAGCCATTCCCAAGTTGTAATTTTACATACTGACAAATTACACCTCGTTTTGATATCGCTTTATTTATTATTTGTAATAATTTATTCGAATTTAAAGGAAATAATCGACCAAATAATACTATGGCCATTTATTATAAGTTGTCTTAAGTCTTAAGTGTTTAATATACAACTAAAGTTAATAATATAAATAATTGGTGTTAATTTCGTTTTTGCAATTTTTTTACATAACATTTTTTTTATCTTTTGGTTATTACAGTTATGCGCTTTATTAATAAGGATATTCAACTCTTGTAGGCGCTTAAGCCTAATTCAAAATAATTAATCGTCGTGTTTTTCCATTTGGGTAAAATTAAATCTCGATTTGCCCAAAATGTGCCTCATTTTCTTAAATATGGAAGTTTAATGATTTTTTGATATCATTTATAATCCTAGAACTTCAAATTAATGTAAATTGTTTATAAATTCCGGAAAACTGAAAGCCAAAACTGGAGTGTACGAGGACATTTTGAAAAGTTTGCAACCTAATAACCATCATTGAATGAATTTAATTTGCATTTTTTAATCTTGACATTCAGTGAACTTCATCCAGGGATGCTTCAATACTGGAAATCATTTTCTTGAAAGACCTCAAAATAATGAGTCACTGTCGCTATCAGCTTTTCATTTGATGAAAACCTTTAACCATGGGGGCCACCAAGGGTTTTTTTAATTTTAAAGAACTAATTGGTGTTGGAGTCACACATTGCCATATACAATTACTCATCAGTTAGTTATCGTTAGATAACTAATTTGTTAATCTTGGTACGAAATGTAAAAGTAAAAGGCGTAGTGTTATAAATTTTTTAAATCAGCAAAAACCGTTTTATGAAATGATACTAAAAGCTGGTTCACACTACATGATTTCTCACAGGAAAAGTCATATGATTTCTCCTATGAGAAATCATAGGAGATGTAGTGTGAACCAGCTTTAAAACAATAGATTGCGACTATATAAAAAAATAAAGTTGATGATGGTTCCAGAAAACCCAAATGTTTGATTTAAAATCTGACTTCAGGGAAGGGTTTATGATCTTCAAAGGACAAACCACCTTTTAAAGTCCAAAAATCGATAAATGGTTTTTATGACTTTGACTCTATAAGTACAAAAATCTACACAATGGGCAAAACAGCAATTATCTGTTATTTTAAATGATTTTTTGAAAATAATACCTTCTTGAACTCAGGCAGTTGTAAAATAACAGGTGTAAACTCTTTTGTCTTTTGTGTGGATTTTACCTGTCAGTCCCTTGGAAATCCGCTTCGTTGTTAAACTTTAACAGCTTTAAAATACCTACTTAAGGAGTCACAGTCGTAGAAACCATTTATGTATTTTTGGACTATATTTACCTGATATTTTTAAACTGGCCAAGTAACCGAGGGTTGTTTTAAGAAACACTGGTCTATGACAATACCATATCTGTCAATCATTTTGTATGCACTTATTTGTCGGCTCTTATTTTAAAAGTAAGCTATTGTTGAAGTACTTAAAGAGTCAAAGTCATAAAAACCATATATTTTTAGTTTTTCTGTACTTTTCTTTTTAGATTATTAATCAGCATCAAATTCTGCAACTTTGCCCCAATTTAACCACTTCTCTAACTCTTCAAATAAGCGAGACTTCCATGGTACCTGTCAAATTTAAATAACTCTGTATGTATAGTCAGCCTCACAATTATTGACCAACAATGACTAAAGCACTAAAGGAGAGGTTGCTGATTTATTACTTGTTGGCAAAATAAAGCTACCCCTCAATTTAAGTATGGGGTTTTATGATGGTTACATCCACAATTCGTGCTAAACGTATAGCCATAGTGGCCATTAATTGTGAGGCTGACTGTGCGTACATCGTGGCTTGAATGCGCTGAAAATGCAAATTTTTAGTTTTTTATAATTTTCACAAAAACCTTTGAAAATAATTTAAATCTGTTACCGAATTTTATAAATATGGGTATTAATGAAGGTAAAAATAGAGACAATTTGGCCCAATTTAAACTTCAAACCTACAACTCCATTAATAAAACCCAACGTGGGACTTTTCTCTCCTAACGAATCTAACAATGAAGGACAACAACTGGTTTTCAACTCTCTTAGCACCCTTGTGGAAACCGATCAGTTCCAAAACGCGATCCATGAGCAATTATAGATTTTGTACCTTTTTCATACCTGAACACCCATTTTCCCTCCACCCGGTTACCATCTACTATACTCTACGTACATAGGTGGGGTAAGTTTTTGATGGGAGATTCTATTGTACCTCTGATCTCCAAGCCCTTGCGGAAAAGTGTGCAATGTACAGTGTAATGTTTAAAGACTTTTTTTGCACTGTCTCCGAGGTCCTCAAGAACAGCAATTTACCTTGGAGTAATTTAAAACAGCTCCATCTACACTAAGCCCCAGCTGTCGACGTGACTGAGTGGCTGCGGAAAATCTACACCCGTCAGCAGTGCGACCTGAGTCCTCAGCTCAATACGTCACCGCAATGAGGACTTTGATGCCACACACCGGTTTTCCCCAGGATGAAGAGCATGGAGTGCTTTATGGTGACCTTCGAATTGAGTATATGTTGTACATCGTTATCGATCCCCGCTGTCTTCGACTTAACTCAGATTATCTGTGTTACATTTGGCGTTTATAAAACGAGACGTCCATGCTGGATGTTGAATTTTAGTCAACCAAAGCAAGTTCTGATTTAAAAAAATTCTATTTTTCCTTGCAACAAATAATTAATTGGACAATGGTCAAGAGGACCAATTATTAAGAGCGTTAAACGACCTCATACTTCTTAAATATTTTGTTTTTGAGATCCC
Organism: Malthinus seriepunctatus; assembly: GCA_963924605.1. Lineage (NCBI taxonomy): Eukaryota > Metazoa > Arthropoda > Insecta > Coleoptera > Cantharidae > Malthinus > Malthinus seriepunctatus. The sequence continues at coordinate 15,985,845 of OZ004600.1, forward strand.
CAAAGTGTATTCGTTATTTTGGGCATCATAGAGTTGAACTGATTCCAAAATTATAAGGCATTAAAATTATGTTAAATAGAAGATATTCATGTGTTTTAAGTCTTCTAACAAAGCTAGTTTCAATAAATCTTTAACTCATCCAGTACCTGTTAGATATCATTTTGATTTTATTGTTAAGGAGGATCCGAAATTTCAAAACTTGGCACGATTTGGTAATTTATGTTTACGGGACGATTTAAAATCAAAGTAAAATAATTACATCTTATATTAAAGTACTTAATTAGCCATAATTATAATTATAATTAACCGACATAAAATGGCATTAAAGTTAACACCCCAATTATTTATAAAATATTTATTTTTTAACACTTAAAAATTTTTACTTTAGTAAAATTATTACCTATAAGTAGTGTCGGTAAATAATTAATGTTAAATAATGGGTAATTCTGTTTAGAAAAAAAGGAAAGTTTGAAAAAAGTTATGTGTATTAGTGCAGATTTATAATAATCATGATTGTGTGCTAATAAGTTCTTAAACATAATAACTGATGTTGAAGTCTTTATGATTATGAGTGAATTAGAAAATGCTACAATTTTAAAAAAAAGCTGTTAATTTAATTTCTTATAATAGTTTAATTATGTTGTAAACATTTCTTTAAACTTTAATGACGTTTGAAAATTGAGAGGTGTAATCTCTTCAATTTGCAGCATTTATTTTTAATTACCTATACTTAAAAGTATATAAGTAATTCGTTTCATTTATCGACATCTGACGATCTCAACTATTTCATATGTTGCTAGTTGATTTATTTATGTAAAATAAAATTTTTTTGCAAGTGACATGTGGGATTAGCCACTTTCGCAACTACTTTTATGTGATGTTGCTTGCACTTATAAGGATTGTAGGTATCTCTCAACAGTCTCATAAAATTTTTCAATTATTATACTCTTTGTGGTTACCAATGTTTTCATTTTCAAGGATTATTTTGTTTTACATTTTTGGCACACGTACAATAATTATTTTCACACGTACTCCTCATATGTTAATCAAACTTTTCAAAAATTTTGGCACCCACAAATTTTTAAAAATGTTTTGATTTATACATAAATCCGGGTGTAACGACGTGGGTATCGAATTATAGCATATTAAAATGCAAATATTTTTAATCCTTCGATTCTTTTTATTTTATGTAGATCACGTTTTTATTCATTCAATTTTTGACGGAAAAAAGTAAAGTATCCTTCTCAAAAATACTAAAAAATTGGCTTAACCTTGCTACGATGTAATGCAAATTCACGTGTAATCTCATTTGATTTACTAATTAAATGATGTTTTGTTATTATTTATGTGGCGATACTCAAAAAGTTCAATTTAACTCTCCTGATTTCTTTTAGGACAATGTTGGAAAATTCAATTTGCAACAAAAGAATGTAATAAGGAAATGGAATTTAATGTGGAATTTGTTTATAATAGCGTATTATTTGGTTTGTTTTGATTGCATAAGTTACTTGATGGGAACACGCAAGGTTATTGAAATTAAAAAATTGTTTTGTACATAATTGCTTGCTTGACAAACCGAGTAAGAGTTTTGGAAGGACGGTGAAAATTTGAAAAGCTCTTTTCCGATCTTTTTACCGGCTGAGAACATTTTCAAACACTTTAAAGGGTTGTAAATGAAGCAACATTCCAAAATAACGAGTTTTTTTTGGAAAAATTGATGCTTTTCTCATTAAAACGTATATAAGGAAAAAATAAAAGAGTTTAACAGTCTCACTGAATGAATTTTAATTTTTAATTGACAAAAATCTATTTTAATTTGATGAATAATTTTAAATATTGTAAACACACAAACAACTCCACCTAAAAATGGAAATTTCCTATTTTTGTCAAATTATGATGCATAATGAGACTTTATTTGCGTGCAACGCCCAAAAACTCCTTTTAAAGAATTTTCCAAACCAATCTAAACAAACAAATTAAAACGTCAATGACTCACTAATCTTCTTCGTACTTCTTCATCATCCAACAGTCAATATCGTCCTAATACAAAAAACCGTATCTAAAAATAATATTTGTGGTAATGCAAAACCACAATTTACCGTATAATTTATAAATTAAATTAAGAGTAGGTTTACGTCCTTGTAAAACTTATCTCATACGTTTGATTTTGAAGAAAATGCGTTCAGTTACAAAGAACTTATTAGTATTACCAATCCATAATTCACGCCTACGAAAGTAGTTCGATGGACCAGTTTCCTAAATAGGATATATCAATGATAAACATTATTTTTCACTACCACGCCTTTAGGCATTATTACTATTTATTTTATTTGAAAAATTTAAACAAAAGGTATTGAGTTGTGTTTGTAATTTTAATTATAATATTCAAATTAGTGCATTAAGGTTTTCGTATTACCCATAAAATGAATTTAAGAGTAATTAATGTCGGTATGGGTACATAAACTCATTTTAATTTATTATAATTAAAATATTTAAGCATTTTTTTAAATTCAAGGCAAGGGATGCTCTGTGTACTGTACAGGGTACACATTCCAAGGTGGATAATTAATTTATAAAATGTAATTTTTTAAATATAAATGTTGAATATTATCCTTGATATTAATTTTCATTTCGAGTTGTATACCTACATTAAGTAATTTAAAAATTGCTTTACACTTGAATTACTTGTAGCATTGGCAAAGAGTTTTATTTTTTATATTTTTTTACAATAATTATGAGAATATGTATGACATACTTCACAGGTAATGTTCATGTAAAGAAAAATGTGCGTTAAACGTTTCTACAATAATACCGTGTTAGTGACCATTGTTTTAATTGTAACAGCAAAAACTAAATTTATTAATTTGTAAGAATTTGTTGTTAGCGTATTGCAACATTTGTATGTATAATTTTGGTTTGAAAGTAAAAGTTTGGAATTGAATTCAGTTCTTCATTTCAGATTTAGAAAAAAGTTTTCAGTTGGATTAGAAAATTGTATACGTTTAGTGCCTTACAAACTGAAAGGTGCAGCCACAGAGAGTGGTGATCACCGTTCTCGATCATGGGAATGTACCTAACATGAAAAATCACACTTTCGTAACTTCTAGTTTACAGCTGCCCCAAATATTTTCATATAAAGTTTCATATAAAACTTGTATAGCATAAAATTCTGCTATAAACAAAATTAATTTTTATTGATTTGTAACGGCATAAATTATACCAGATTTGGTGATTACCACCAAATCTGGTACGGCCATTTAACATTATGCCTATTTCCAAAAATATATGAATTGCCATGGTTACCAAACCCGACAATAGTGATTTCAGGAAATAGTTCGAAAATTTTAAACTATTATATCAGTATTAGAAATTTATTTCATGGCAATTCATATATTTTTGCAAATATGCAAAATGTTAAGTAGCCCTATGGCCAGGTTTGGTGGTAATCACCCGGTATATGAAAATGTAGAAAATTACTCAAATTATATAATTAGCTATAACCATGGATTTTCATAGAGTACAATTTTTCATACAATTTCATAATTTTCATACAAAACTTTCATACAATTTTTAATTTTTCCATGCAAAATTAATTTTGCTTAGGTGCATATTTATATGTAGAATTTAATGCCCTACAACTTTAAATTGGAGCTTTGTTGCTTAAAATAATTAGGGAACCATGAAATTACGACAGTATGATTTTAAATAATTAAATATACTCCTGGTATGAACAGGTATATATTTTCTAAACACTGCTGATTATATAGCGGCGTCGAATTACGGGAAAATGTAGTCTGAAACAAAACTTTTGCCAATAGAAATATTATGATTGAATAATGTTCAGGACAGTGTCAGGAATAATCCAGTAAATTTCGGACTTCCAACTCCTGGTGCTTTCTTCGGAAAAGTGCCTTTTGTAGTACATTGACGCGTTTTCCTTCACGTTTTATTTAATTTCTCAACTTTTAAACATCGGATCGTAATAAAAAAAGTATAGGATTATGCGAAATAGACTGACGATCAATTCTAGATCAAAAACGTATAGTTTGGTTTTGTAATTTCCGCGAAAAAAATTCTTAAGCACCAAATACCGACCAAAAATTGTTTTATTCAGTCCATTGCGAATAAGTAATAAAAACTGTTTTGCTCATGGAAAAGATACTACTTCATGAGTAGAATCGACCTGCCAAAGTTGAGATCCTCAAGTGCAACCAAACAGCCAAAAAGTGCACAGGAAGTCAGAATTTGTAAGGGTTCCCATTTAATGCGATCGTTATAAAAACGAAATTCTTTTTTTTTAAAACATTCGTCTCTGAACCTCCTATTTGCTGAAAGAAATTGTTTTTAAATTTTTGCTAATAGTAATCCACTTTTGACTCTTTTTCCGAAACGCACTTTTTTAAATCACTTAGAACTTTGTCAATAATTGTCAAATAGAAAATTCATTATTTTGAATTGATAGATGTCTTAAAAATCTTTGCTTTAAAAAAAAAAAACTTCGCGATTTATCAACTTGGAGGCCTAATGTGGATATTTTTGTATTTATAACTGCAATGGTTAAACGGCTAATTGGTTTTAGATCGTTTTCATCTGAACTAAAAGGTAAAACAATTTTTTGTTCATATATGTTATCTAAATATGTCATGTATCTTTTAATTCGAAACCAGCGTAAAAAGAAGTAGTCAACAAACAAAATTAATCTTGCGTGCTTCGTAACTACAGAAATTAGATAATGAAACTATCGAAAATTGCATCAAAATAGTAACAATTGTCCACAATTGACCTCCAAGTTGAAATATCGGGATATTTATTTTTTGGAATCCAAGGTTTTTAAAAGATCTATCAAGTTCAAATAATGCATTTTCTATTTAACAATTATTGACAAAGTTCTTAGCGATTTAAAAAAGTACGTTTCGGAAAAAGAGTCAAAAGTGGAATACGATTAGCAAAAATTAAAAAACAATTTCTTTCAGCAAATAGTACGTTCAAAGACGAATGTTTTTAAAAAAAAGAATTCCGTTTTCATAACGATCGCATTAAATGGCAACCCTTACAAATTCTGATTTCCTGTGCACTTGTTGACTGTTTGGTTGCACTTGAGGATCTCAATTTTGGCAGGTCGATTCTACTCATGAAGTATAGTATCTTTTCCATGAGCAAAACAGTTTTTTATTACTTCTTCGCAATGGACTGAATAAAACAATTTTTGGTCGGTATTTGGTGCTTAAGAATTTTTTTTGCGGAAATTACAAAACCAAACTACAGGTTTTTGGGCTAGAATTGATCGTCAGTCTATTTCGCATAATCCTATACTTTTTTTTATTACGATCCGATGTTTACAAGTTGAGTAATTAAATAAAACGTCAAGGAAAACGCGTCAATGTACTACAAAAGGCACTTTTCCGAAGAAAGCACCAGGAAAGTTGGAAGTCCGAAATTTACTAGATTATTCCTGACACTGTCCTGAACATTATTCAATCATAATATTTCTATTAGCACAACTTTTCATTCGCAACCGTATTCGACCCCACTATAATCCAATCACCTATTCAAAAAAATAATTCCAAAATTAAGTCAAAAAAATGACAAGTTTGGTAATTGACCTTAAAAAAAAAAAACTTTTGAATTATTTAGAAATTTTTGGAAAATATTTGCAATAGACGGTTTATTTCTTATTAATTTCAAAAAACTTGAGAATAATTAATCTCGAAATCCCGGGATTTCTAAACTCCTAATCCCGGGATTTCGAGATTGAATAATCGAGCGGGATCCCTCCCGGAATTGCAAACCCTAGCTACAAGGACGATAATGATACCGATTGAGTGAGAGTTATATTCTGAGTCAGTTGATACCAAATACTTCTTAATTAACGACTTTTTTAACATTGGAGAAGCAATGTAAATATTTCCAGAATTTGAAAAACTATAAGCAGCCATGATATATGTCAAATTAATAATTATTTGAATTTGAATGTTAAAAAGTCATTAATTAAGAAGTACTTGATATCAACAGACTTAGAAAATAATTCTCTTTCAACAGATATCATTACAGTTCTTGTAGATGAAGCTGGTGAGCAGTAAACTGCAAATGTCATTCCTTGTGTTATTTGCCTATATCCCGCTTTGATAGTGGCCCCATATCAAAGCTCGATTCGTGGTCACAATTTTCCTACACATTCTAATACATGCGTATTTAATGCGTAATACGCTTAAATAAATTAGTACAAATATTATAGAATTGAAAATGTTAATAATAATTATTATTAATGAAATAATGATACCACGTAGGCAACTTTCCACACAGGTATGCTAAGTTTGTAAGAAATAATATACTTTTTTTCCTATCCTAGATATTCCTATATTGATTAATAAATAAAATTTCGCTATTTGCGATTCCTTTCAATTTTTAGCAGTATCCATGTACTTGTTAAGAATTTTGAAAGCTTTGATAGTTTTCGTTTGTAGAAAGATTTGTCTGAAACGACATAATTTATCAAATTCGGTACAGTCACTATTCGATTTATTTGTTTCTGCAGAAACTTGTGTTACATCTTCTGAATTCTGCAATTTAATATTTATTTAATTATACAGAATGTAAATTCATTCATACTTGAAACATCTCAGCATTTGAACCATTTGCTGATAATTCTTTTTCAGAGCAATTTTCGTTTCTTTGCAATGAACTTGTTGGGCAAGGAGCTTAAAAAATATAAATTCATTATATTGTAATTATCATTTTTACCAGATTTTCGCTCACATGCAGTAGAGTTACTCTCACGACGTGTCTACAAATAAATTTTAAGTTAACAAAAATATTCAAAAGTACTCACATCGAGTGCTTACATCATTCGAAGATAAAGTATCACGATCAAACCCTTCTATTTTAATATGTTGTGTCGAAAAAATATTCATATTTTTATGTTGAGCTGCTTTTGTACGATGTTTATTAAACCACTCTCTCATTAATTCAGAATATTCTTTACGAGTATGATCTACAATTAAATACGTCACCTAAAAATTAAAGGTGAATTTAACACTTTAAAATGATTCGTTAAAAATACTTCACCTGAAGATGTCTATCGACCATCGAAGCTATTTCAAAATCATCATCGTCATCTCCAAACGGATTTATTAATGTTTCGGCTACTTTCAACCATCCCATGTAAAAGAAAAATTCTAAAATTGCTAATGTCGGGACATACAAATCGACATTGCTTTTAAAATGAGGTTCGATCCACTGCCGCCCAAATAGCGTTGTTAAAAAATAAGAATAAACGGCGAGAGTTACTACCTAAAAGATACTTATTTAGAAGTTTTCAATTTAATTGTATGAACAAACCTGTGTGTAAACAAGTGGAATACTAATCCAATGATAATCTAATAAAGCTCCACATTTCGCCCGAAATATATTTATTTCTGCTAATATAACTGTTATTGAATATTCATCACGAATCATACCTTCCTCTTTAGATCGCATTACGATATTTGCAGCCCACGTTAACGGTAACCATACGTATTTTCTAGAATTAATAGGGCACTTCTTATCTAAATCGTTCATAAGTCGTTTCTCATCTTCTTCCAGAAGACCAGCTTCTATAAAGTCATCGTATGTTTGAAAACGCTCTTTAGTTTTAGGCGAAATCACAGCACACGTCAGTGCGAAAGCAAGACATATATAACGCATTATGGTGCGTCTTACTATTCGTCCATGATCGTCCTGAAAATTTTTTTGTATGAGGTAGTATTTCGCAAACTATAACAATAATACTAACATCTCCTTTAATGATAGCACCAATTAAAAGAGCTAAATTATCTGGAAACGGAATCGATTGATACTGATTCCACCACCTCAGAGCTACCATGTTTACGTAAAATCCCAAAACAAAACTCAAAGGAATTAAATTGCCATAATGTTCACAATACTTCACAATATTTTCAAAGAGACTAAAATAATATACCGTGTAACAACTAATTTTATAGGTTTAAACCACGGTAATAAATATAGAAGGTATGCCGAAGGCCTATCTTACCACTCGTAGCCAACTGAGGCGACAACTGAGACAGAGAGAAAGCACATTAATTAAGGATATTGTCGCGCCAATATAAAACAGAAAAAGCACTAATTCGCACTAATTTAATGTGTTTAATCAGTCATCAAAATTATAAATAATGAATTATTTCATTAAAAGCTGATTACAAAAATGCGTTAGTTAGCCGGGATAACTTATCTATACTAGGATTTTTTAAAGACTACCGACACGTGACCACCTTGATAAGTATAAATATGGGTGAAAACGACTTATTTCGTGAGTTTAATTACTTAATTTAGTTAATACATTTATTGTTAATTATTATTAAATATTTATAATTAAATTAATTATTTATTGAGTATTTTAAAAGTCACGTGTCGGTAGTCTTTTAAAAATGCAACTATAGGTATTAATACTCTTAATATGCATTCTCTTTCGCCGCTAGTGTTCAAGTCTTGCTTCAATTTAGAACGTCCGTTGGCGTACCTTTTATATTTATTACCGTGGTTTAAACGTACAATTTATCGGATTCCTTTAAAACAAAACGATACATCAGGTGAAAGAAATAATGTAAAAATATGTAAATACATAATTCGGGCCAAACTAATTTGTAGACGCTCGCTCTCCATCTAAACAGTAAACACAAATTTCATTTTATTGAAAATTAAGAAAGGTGATTATGTTTTTACCGAAAAAGAAGTTTCAGAAAACAACCAAAATATGAGCTTGTCGAAACTTTACTTGAGTAAGAAACGGTCATTAGGTATTCTTTAACTTACGTTATTTAAACTTATTTAAAAAACTATCAGTCACTCTAGTACAAGCTACTAAAATAAACTAACAAATCTAATATTTATTGCAAAGTAGTTTTACAATTAATGCGAGTCAAATGAAAATGTGAGTGCATGATAACAAAACTTGGCGTATACAGGGTGTGAGTTTGGATAGTTGAGTCTTTATTGTAACACCCAGCAATTTCAATATTTAAAATATTCTAATTTAGAATATTTTAAATATTGAAATTGCTGGGTGTTACATTATAATACTATCTCTATTTTTTAAGTATTTAAAATCAATCGTTGTTGAGTAGAAAAACATTACAAATGCATTTGGGATCTATATCTATGATCTATAGATCATCTATAGATCATAGATCTATGATCTACGCCGAGCTTGGGCCGACCCTGCCCTGAAAAATTTTGAGCCTGTCCTAGCCAGAGTTTGCTAAGGATTTTGAAATAATAATGAAACGATAAGCCCCTATAATTGCAGTTTCCAGTGCGCAAGAAAAAAACATTGATTTAATAGAAAAAGCATAGAAGAAAGTAAAATTTTTGCAAACTTTCGGCATAAAACTTCCATCCACAGAAGAGATTACAGTGGTCAACAGATTTATAAAAACCCAGAAGAGACAAAACCCTGATTTACCTGTCTTCGATACCATTTTCAGCAATGCACCCCATTAAAGAAAATGAAAAAACAATAGTGCCATTGTTTTGTACATGATTTGTACCTACCACCAATGAAAAATCTTGTACCTCCATAGTTTTCAGGAAAAACGCGAATCAAATGTGAGGTTCCTACTTAATGCTGTAACCTCCATATTGCCGCCAAACTTGGTAGGTATGCGTTTTGTACCCGATTTGTATGCATTTGTACCACCAGTGAAAATTTTTGTACCACCATAGTTTTCCGGAAAACGCAAACCAAATGCGGGGTTTCTACTTAATTCTGTAACCTCCATGAATAGATATCGCCGTTAAACTTGGTATGCGTTTTGTACCAATTTATACCACCAATGAAAATTTTTGTCCCTTAAAAATTTTATGGAAAAGCTCAACCTACACTAGTATGCCAGGATTTGAACATACAGCAGTAGCAAATGGGGAGAATTTATACAGATTTTTCGCGTTCAAATACCATTGCATATTTTTCCCCAGCACCTCAAAACTATGGAGGTACTAAAATTTTCATTGGTGGTACAAATGGATACAAATCAGGTACGAAACGCATACCAAGGTTGTTGACGATATCTCTTCATGGGGTTACAGCAATAAGTATTAGGAACCTCACATTTGGTTTTCGTTTTACGGAAAACTATGGAGGTACAACATTTTTCATTGGTGGTAAAAATGGATAAAAATCGGGTACAAACCAATGGCACTATTGTTTTTTCATTTTTTAGGGGGGGTTCCTAATGTTAATACTTTCTCTGCGTTGACAAGAACCGCTCACAGCGCCTCTCAATGTGCCTCCAACAAACGTCTTAAGGGCTATTTAAAATGGACTAAATATCATACTAACTGTTAGTAACTGAATCAACTCAAGGAGCAAAAGCACTAAGCTTTAACGTCGTGCGTAGAAAGTTCAAAGCACGAGCGTGCACGATGTTAAACCTTAGATTCCCGTGCTTTTACTTCTTGAGTTGATTCAGTTACTAACAGTTAGTATGATATTTAGTCCATGTCAAATAGCCCTAATTTGGTTCTTCTTTCATACAGTTTTATATATAGGTAAGTACGAACCACGGTACGAATAAAATCAACGAAACTATTGCGAAATAAAAGCTCTTAGTGTCATGTACTAATGTGGAAAATTCAGCTTTGGCTGCCTTGAAATTTTTTGAGCCTGCCCTGATAACATAGTCTAGGTAAGGACCTGTGTAGTGGTCTCCAATACTGTTTTATATTCCGCTTATTTTTTCAAATTAACTGTATACAAATTTTTCTTGAGTGCTCCTATCGCACATTTATTTCTCTATACGTAGGTATACGTATAAAATTTTAATAGCCATGGTATAATCAAAAATTTCAATAAAATGGCTAATAATATTTAGTAAGTAATTCTGAGAGTACGCACACAAAATTGTTATTACATACTAAACAAAACCGTTAACGGCTTTTCTTATTTTTTAAATATTTCCAATTCAACCCTAATAAAATTTATTTAGACTAGATTTATAACACTTTTTTAAATTATTGGAATTAGCCCAAGAAGTATGTAGATTGCATTACTGAAAATTTTCAAACTGCCCTAATTTTCGTATGAATCTTACTTATTTAGTTTAGTCTTGCCCTTTATTTGTCTTTAAAATACTAAAAATAACTAACTAATAGTTAAATTACTATTTTTTATTAATTCAGCGCAGTCTTTCCTTTTCATAAATTGCAAAAAATTATAATTCAAAATTCAAAACTTTTTAAAACGGTTTTTAAATAACGCGCTTAGAACAGTGCTGTCCGATTGGTCAATTGTATAGAAGATGGATGCTCCAAGTGACGCCGCCAAAAACAATTGCGAATTGCAAAATATCGTGCAAATTTGAAAAACAAGTGGTCGTGTGCTTCGTGTTTGCATACATTTTGATTATAAAAATTGATTCTTTTAAAATTTTAAACAATTAATTAATTAATATTTACTGCATATTAATTTATAAATATTTGTTGGGAAATTGTTTAAATTGAAAAAACTCGAACGTTAGGGCTACCAATAACCAATGCTAACATTTTAAAGAAAATTTTTACTATTTGATGCTTTTACGTTTAGTTAACAACAATAAATTATACCGTTTTGTTCATTTTACAATAATTTAATATGCAGTTGTTAGTAATATCTAATGAATAATTACTCGCAAAATCTTCGGTAAGTTTTGCAACCTACGAGAGCTAGTTACAAGTGTTTTAACTAATAAACCCTTAAATCTCTGTTTAACAACAATTTTATTAAATTATGTTATTTAATGTGTGTTTAACTAAGTGCATTTGAAGCAGCCGAATGGTTATTTTGGTCTTGCAATTGATCTTTGGGAGTCACTAACGGTAAGTTGTTTTGTTTAAAATACCTAAAATTTATTGTTAGACCAAAATTTAATGTACAAACTTTGTTTAATGATAATGAAAAGTACAAATGAAATATCTAAACTTGTGCGAACTTAACTAAAGGTGCAAATTTGTAGTTTCAGTGCTCATTTTATTATCGGTTTTTGCTTTTCGGTAAAACATAAAACATAATTACATCCACACGATAATTTAGATGTATTATTATATAAATTATTACAGACGACACATAGTCGAGTCTGGTTTGTAAAAGAAAAGTTAACAAAACAATAGTAAATTAATTTAAATATTATAAATAAATGTTAAACTAACCGGTTAGCCGATTACAGAAGTCTTAAGGGGAACACACGCATTACAATCTAAATAATTTTAATATGTTGCACTTGTGAATATTAAAAATGTACAAACGATTCTTTTTCGAATTTTACTTTGAATGATAAAAGAACTAGCTCCCTTAATTACAGATGAAAATGTATCAACTTTAGTGAAGCTTCAAATAAATTTTATTGGCTTTTTGTCTGCCTAGAATAATTGTTAAAGTCCAAGTGTTCGCTCCTTTATCAGGACATCGGAATAAAACTGATCAACTCCATTTTTTCAACAAATAAGTACTTAAATTAATGTAACTTTCTCTACCTCAAGTAGGTAAACAGAGATATGTAAATAGTATCAGTCTTGGTAACAGCATTAGAGTAATCTAGAAATAATCAAAATTAATTCATATTAGTGCTTCGAGTAGTTGCATTATCTTAGCGACTTCAAGCTAGCGCTTAACCACGTTTAACATCTACTTTGGACATATGATCGATCTAAAAACATTAAACTGATTTCAAGCTTACATAAATCTTATTGTGTATTATTTTTAGTACGATATTTTGTGTGAGATGGACGTAAAGCGTGGTTAAATGCTAGCTTGAAGTAGGCGGCCATAGTCTTTTAACATTAAACTACTTCATAAAGCTTATGCAGTAACGGTTGTTGCCTAAATGAAATTTACTTACTAAACTTGAGGTTACTGTTTGTACTTTGATTGTCGAAAGTCAGCCAATGCCTACAATTTCGGAAACAAGCGGTTTCTTTTTTAATATAGTCCTCGTATATAATTAATGATAAACATGAGTGCTTCTGCATAGGTATTTGTACAAATTTGCAGTTTCGGTACCCACATATTTCAGTGTCTGCTTATGTGCGTATATCATATATCACAAACGAACATTTGCACTGTCTTCAAATGATTGCAGATGAAGCCCATTTTATTTCAGTTACTGAAAGAAGGTTAATTAATAAAATAATTAATAATCTCCCTTTTTACCTCATAAACAGTCAAATATTTAATTTTATCAATATTAATATAAACACACTAGGCTATCAAGACTTTTACCACTTTCTTCAACTTCATCTGGTGCTACAATAATTTAAACAGACCAACACCACCCTCAGCACTTTGTTAACAAACATGAAGTTATTAATCTTATGTGAAAATTATGATTACGATGCCTGCAGTAAATAAATAAACCCACAGTTGTAAACTTGAGTGTTGAATAAATAATGTGAGGAGGGAGGAACTGAGGAGAGGAAAATTTTCCTTTCTTCAAAACTTGAAGTAGGGGAAGAACGCGAACTATTTTTGTAAATTTTGAAATTTTTAATGTTTTTAAGTAAACTTAAAAATATGGCTTATAATGTTTACTGTTTGTTCGTTGAACTTTTAACTCCATTTCTAGTTTATTTACAATTTTTGAATTATTGTTTTTAAACTTAAATGTTAGATGGCGCCACCTGTATTATTTTAATTTTAAATTGAGCTATTTTGCTTATTAATTTTTTGGACTACTTGTGAAATGAAAAAAATTGTTTATCTGCACTATCACTTTTGTTGGAAATTTCGAATAAGAGGTAGCTATCATCGATTATTACATAATAAAAGCTGATCGGTTTCTCTTAGCTTTCGGACATAGGAGTATTAGATAAAAAAATTCAATTTTTTTGAGTACCTACATACTTTTGCCATAGCCCAAATAACAATCTTTAAGGTCGAATTGCAAGCGCTTAATTAATTTAAGTCTTGTTTTTGCAATAACTTAAAGGACTTACACCTTATTTCCAAATTAATTGCATTCTTCAACCTTTACTGTTTGTTTTTGTTTGTGCAAAATTAGCTCCATTAGTTTAATTTTTTTGAATGATTGTTTTTAAACTTAAATGTTAGATGGCGTCACCTGTATTATTTTAAATTTATTTTGAGTTATTTTATTGTACAGCAATAATATTTTAAGATGACGAGCCGGGGAAAGCAGGGGGGAAGCAGATACCTAAATTGGTATTTTTTCCCTCTAGGCAATAGTAATCGCCTAGGTACGTATAATTTAGTAGCCACTGATAATATTGTTTATTTTCCAATGCAGTATAAATAATGTTACAACAGGAGCTATTATACTTATTATACTCCCAATATACATGCTATAGAGTTACATAACTTAGCTTTGAGAATTTCTAAAAAAATTAATTTATTCAACAATTAATCATGTATAAGTGATCTGATAAGAAGAAAAACAAGAAAAATTAACGAACAGCTATCCCTCAAAGAGGGTGCCACTGAAACCTAAATTGATTTGTGTGTGGCATTTTTGCTTACAATTAATAATTATTTTCATCAAACTGAAACTCAAACAAAAAAATATTAAAATTAAAAACACAATCAGAATACTAACGCTGTACACTTAGATCAAGTACAGTTGGTAATTAAACGAGGTTATTTTAAACCAATCGTGTTTAAAGGAGGTGTTGCCAAATCTGCTTGAACTTATCCCTACCGCTCATCAAGCTAAATTGTTTTAGCTGTATATCATTTTAAATTGCCAACACTTTTATCTTATATACGGTATGTAAAATTCTTTTGGGCTTATTGTGAAAAACGTTTATCTGCATTATCACTTTTGTTCGAAATTTCGAATAAGAGGTAGCGACCATCGACCATTACATAATAATAGCTGATCGGATTTTCTTAGCTTTTGGACATACTCAAGAGTATTAGAGAAAAATGTTATAATTTCTTGTGTAACTGCATACTTTCGCCAGAGCCCAAATAACAAATTTTAAAGTCTGATTGCAGGAGCTTAACACGTGGAGGGACAGTAGCTAAATTCGTATAGAACTGGTTGTGGCACAATTTTCGTAAGGTTTCGTACCAGTGGTGACAGTAGACACTAGATTACTATAATTTTATTTGAAAAACTGAACGTTGTACAGCGTCCAGCCATAGTGTTTAATTCAATTGAAGACGCTGGACAGCGTTGTGCCTAACTTGGCACGTATGTGTCCTTCAACGTGTTAATTTAAGTCTTGCTTTTACCTTAACTTGAAGAACTTATATGTTATTTCCAAATTAATTGCATTCTTACAACTTAAAGGCCCGTCCACACACACAGGCTTGCCTTCCGGTTTGGCCTCTGCAAACGGCCTGCATAGGCCAAACCGGAGCGTCTGAACACTGTTCATGCGGCCTGCACAGGTCAAACTGGAGCTTCTGGACAGCGTTCAGGCCGCCTGCACAAGTCAAACCGAAAGTCAAGGCTTGTGTGTGTGGACGGGCCTTTACGTTTGTTTTTGCTTGTGCGAAATTAGCTCCATTAGCTTCAATTTTTTGAATTATTGTTTTTAAACTTAAATATTAGATGGCGTCGCCTGTATTACTTTAAATTTATTTTGAGAGTATTTGATTGATCACATGGCATATTAAATTGCCAACACTTTTAATTTATGTTTTGTTATACGGGCTTTTGTTTTAATTCTAGAGCAGCTTGATCCTCAATTTTTATTAACAAATTAGGTTATTTGAGTACAAAATTTAAAAATAATTACTAAAGTAATATTCATTTTTGAAATCAGCAAAAAAGGTTCTATGAGATGGTGCTAAAACAAAAGTGCGCCTACTTAAAAAACTAAAGTTGATGATGGTTCCAGAAAACCGAAACGTTTTACATCAAATGCCTTTTCGGAATCGGGTATAGAATACAAAATGGCTGTAGAGAAGTTCTATCAGATTTTCAAAATTTTTGATAATAAGGAAAATAAAGTCAAAAAACTAAAAGTCAATTTTTTGGTTTTTTGTCAATAGTTCAAAAATAAAAGCAGCTGGGGCACTTTTCTTTTAGATTATTAGTCGGCATAAAATTCCGCAACTTTGCCCCAATTTAACCGTTTCTCTATCTCTTCAAATAAGCGAGATCTCCATGCTGCCGGTCGAATTTTAATAACCCTATATCGGGTAATCCGTTTAATGGCCATGATTATAAACAACAAGTAAAGTTAATCTCGAGAATAAAATTTTTTTTTTTAGACATGCAACGTAGCAACGTTACAATCTCAAAGTTTGACGTTTGAATATAAACAACACCAATAGAACCTAACCTTAAATTTTAATATTTATATGCCAACGTCAAACTTTGAGATTGTAACGTTGCTACGTTGCCATGTCTAAAAAAGATATATTTTATTTTCGAGATTAAGTTTACTTGTCGTTTATAATCACGACCATTAATGATGTTAGAATTAATCAAACTCAAACCATGGTCAAAAATGTCAATTCGTTATGTCACAACAGGCAAACAAAGTTGACTTGTTTTTTCATAAAATTCGCAGTATCTTAGTCCAGATCCATCACAGACCCATGGTAGATCCATTAACCCACACATCACTATAATTGTCCACAAAAGAGAAATACTGATATGTAAAAATATACAGGGTGTTCCAATAAAAAAATTACAAATGTGACCTGTATCATTTAAATGGATCACTCGATATACAGGGTAATTCAGGAGAAAGTGCAAATATTTTGGGAGGTTGTAGTATGGATTATTCTCAGTAAACAATTTCATATGATTATGTGCCCTATTGTCAATAGATACGGTCATTATAAGATGTATTCAAGTAGGTATACGACAGTCTCTAAGGGTCAGTATTATAAACGAAGGTTGAAACTCAACCTGAGGTTGAAAGTGAACCTGAGGTTGGCTGTCATTTTAGTTTGACATGATTGGACAAAATAGTGACATTGACGTTTATTTATAATTTCAACCTACTTGTTGTGTACGAGGTTGACTTTCAACCTCGGGTTGAGTTTCAACCTGAGCTGAGTTTTATATTACTGACCCTCAACCTGAGGTTGAAATGTCATTTTATTTTGACATATAGTGAAATTAATTATTTTTTACAATGCAATCTCCGGTTGAGACCGTTAACCGTAGATTAAAATTAAGAAAAAAAATTAATTTCACTGTATGTCAAAATAAAATGACATTTCAACCTCAGGTTGAGTCAAACGAAGGTTGACTTGACGTTATAAGTTATAATACTGACCCTAAGAAAACTATAGCCAATGCATAAAACTTCTTTTTTTAAAGTTTATAGCAAAGTCACAATTTTACGATAATGCAGCGTTGAGACACCTTGTATATTTAATCGATTATTATCATTTCATTTTAGTTTTATTTAAATAAGTTCATTCAAGGGCATGTTATTTTAGAATAATCTTCTTTTTAAGGTGATTGTCTTTCTTGGTTTTTATAAAACCAATAAATACGTCATTACAACCACTATTCCATACTTTTAAAGATTATTTAAGCAATTGTTTATTATTGAATATTAAATTGTACTATATTATTCTAAGACATTTTTAATTATTAAAGAATAATTAAAACTGCCAATCTCTTTAGTAACATTTAATTTCAAGAAGATAAAAATTTCTATCTTATGCATATTTACAACTAATTAAAAGGTTAAGGAAAAATTTGATTTTTACTTGACCTTTTGGGAGCCTTTTAAAAGTCAAATTTCCTCTATTTGGGCATGAATGTATTAATGCAGTGCATTATGCATTGATAAGAATATTTTAAATTAATATTTTGAATTATACAATTTTACTTACATTCTTAACTTATAAATTAAAACACAATTTAAATTTTTTTTTATCTTTTCAACAATGTACATAAAAAAATAAATAGGTATCTTATTGAATAGGATGCCAAACAAATTCAAAACTTTTCAATCCAAATGTCTTTTCACTTTCAGGTTTTGGTGTATCTTTCGAATCAATCCCTAAATTAATTAATCTATACTTAGGTCTAAAGCCGTTTTCGTCAGCCACGTAAGTTACAACGCGACTGTATCCATCGCGACCGTTTATAAAGTAACCACCGATTTTTGTTCCGTTTGACCAACCTGTCTCATAATGTCCGTGAAAACCAACAGTGTAATTAAATTGATACAGTAAACCAATTATATCTCCTATTGTTATACCATTAGGTAAACCATCGTGCATGTTTGGATATTTATCTTTAATTGGTATCGGTTCGTTTCCAGGTACATAAATATTACCATTTTCTGCTTTAACCACTGGAGATGACAATTGTAATGGTTTGGCATAGTTTCCTCTATTTTGATTTTGTACTGGTTGTCGATAATTTGTTAACGGTGAATCTGAAATTGATGAAAATTAGTTGAAAAATAATTAAAAAAAATTGATTTTACCAAGTTGATTGCTATTAGTGTCAGTTTTTGTCTTGTTTGTAGTTGTACCTCGTGTATTGTGTACTCTTGGTTTGTCGTTTGCTGAAGTTGTATTTAATGTTCTTGTAATCAGCAGGTCGTTTGATTTAGGTTTATTTGAATGTATGATGGGTAAATGAGGTAACCATTTGGACTTGGAAGGATTTATGTCTTTGCTTGTTGAAACTGAATCGTGGTCTTTTAATAAAATTGGGAATAAACTAGTGGTTTCAACTGGAGAGTAGGTAGATTTCTTAGATAAAATATGGTAAGAGGAGGCTGGTGGGGGAATTAAAGTAGTTACTCGTGGTGTATTAATTGAATTATCTAGTGTTACTCGATCTTTCCTAGGTATATTTCTGGAACTTGATTTTCTAACTATTGACAGTCTATGTGGTGAATTATTTCTAGAGCTATCTAAAACTTGTGTGTTGGTTGTAGAAATTGTCTTTAGTGTAGTATTTATTTCGAGAGGTTCAAATTGCATTAAATTATTTATCGTACCTGTTTTAGGGATGTTTGACGAGGTGGACTTTCTTGTAGATGAAATCACTTTCGGGTAATTTGTTTGGGGGACATTATGCGTATTAAATACCGTTGGCTTATCATCTTTTGCATAATTGGCGGTAAACGAAGTTGGCCGATTAGTCGTAAAGACAAATTGAATAGGCGCTACCCTCTCTGTAGTTTGGGGCAATTTTGTTTGATAAACAGTTGGCGAATTAACCTGCGCAGGTTTGCTAGACGTAAAGAATGTTTTAGGTTCGTTATTTGGCCTAATACTTGGTTGGTTAATTGCTGGTGGTTTATAAGATGTTTTGCTTGGCGTAAAGAATGATTGCGGTTCGTTAATTGGCTTAGCACTGAGCTGATTAATTTCTGCCGGTTTAAACGATAATGGAGGCGCGTTTGTTTTGGTAAACACTGGTAAATCAAACTGCTTTGGTATACTTGAAGTAAAGAGAGTTCGAGGTTCATCGATTTTAATTGAAGGTTGGCTAAATGTTACTGGTTTATTTGAAATTTGAGGTAAACTTGTTTGGTACACACTTGGAGCGTTAAATGTACTTGGTTTACTAGACGTATAATGCGTTTCCGGTTGATAATTTGGTTTTATATTGGGTTGATTGAACGTTATCGGTTTATGAGAAACTTGAGGTGAACTCGTTTGGTACACACTTGGTGTATTAAACGTAGCTGGTTTACCAGACGTAACAGACGTATCCGGTTGATAATTTGATTTTACACTGGCTTGATTGAACGTTATCGGTTTATGAGAAACTTGAGGTGAACTCGTTTGGTACACATTTGGTGCATTAAACGTAGTTGGTTTACTAGACGTATAGTGCGTTTCCGGTTGATAATTTGGTTTTATATTGGGTTGATTGAACGTTATCGGTTTATGAGAAACTTGAGGTGAACTCGTTTGGTACACACTTGGTGTATTAAACGTAGCTGGTTTACCAGACGTAACAGACGTATCCGGTTGATAATTTGATTTTACACTGGCTTGATTGAACGTTATCGGTTTATGAGAAACTTGAGGTGAACTCGTTTGGTACACACTTGGTGCATTAAACGTAGTTGGTTTACTAGACGTATAGTGCGTTTCCGGTTGATAATTTGGTTTTATATTGGGTTGATTGAACGTTATCGGTTTATGAGAAACTTGAGGTGAACTCGTTTGGTACACACTTGGTGTATTAAACGTAGCTGGTTTACCAGACGTAACAGACGTATCCGGTTGATAATTTGATTTTACACTGGCTTGATTGAACGTTATCGGTTTATGAGAAACTTGAGGTGAACTCGTTTGGTACACACTTGGTGCATTAAACGTAGTTGGTTTACTAGACGTATAGTGCGTTTCCGGTTGATAATTTGGTTTTATATTGGGTTGATTGAACGTTATCGGTTTATGAGAAACTTGAGGTGAACTCGTTTGGTACACACTTGGTGTATTAAACGTAGCTGGTTTACCAGACGTAACAGACGTATCCGGTTGATAATTTGATTTTACACTGGCTTGATTGAACGTTATCGGTTTATGAGAAACTTGAGGTGAACTCGTTTGGTACACACTTGGTGCATTAAACGTAGTTGGTTTACTAGACGTATAGTGCGTTTCCGGTTGATAATTTGGTTTTATATTGGGTTGATTGAACGTTATCGGTTTATGAGAAACTTGAGGTGAACTCGTTTGGTACACACTTGGTGTATTAAACGTAGCTGGTTTACCAGACGTAACAGACGTATCCGGTTGATAATTTGATTTTACACTGGCTTGATTGAACGTTATCGGTTTATGAGAAACTTGAGGTGAACTCGTTTGGTACACACTTGGTGCATTAAACGTAGTTGGTTTACTAGACGTATAGTGCGTTTCCGGTTGATAATTTGGTTTTATATTGGGTTGATTGAACGTTATCGGTTTATGAGAAACTTGAGGTGCATTTGTTTGGTACACACTTGGTGTATTAAACGTAAATGGTTTACCAGGCGTAACAGACGTTTCCGGTTGGTAATTGGGTTTTACACTGGGTTGATTGTACGTCACGGGCCTATTTGAAACTTGAGGCAAACTTGTTTGGTACGCACTTGGTGCACTAAACGTATTTGGTTTACTGGACGTAAAGTGCGTTTCCGGTTGGTAATTTAATTTTACACTGATGGGCTGACTGAACGTAACTGGTTGATTCGAAACTTGGGGAGTAATTTTTTGATAGCCACTTGGTGCATTAATTGGTTTACTAGACGTAAAGTACGTTTCTGGCTGGTAATTTGTTTTCACACTAGGCTGATTGTATGTTGATGGTTCATTATTTGATTTTACATTAGCCTTAAAAAATTGTGTTGGCTTATAAGCGGGAGGCGAATTTAATGATGGATTAAATGATGATTGTTTGCTTGATGTAAACACGGATTTGGGTTCATCATTTAATTTTGTATTGGTAGTATCCAAGAGAGCCGGTGTCTTGGAACCAAAATGCGTTTGTGATACAACAGCTTTCTTATTTGATGTAAAGAACGTTTGAGGTGGTTTTGCCTGGACTTCGTTGCTAGAAGTGAAAAACTTTTGAGATTTTATCGCTAATTCATTTACGGCTGGTTTGCTCAAAGTAAACGTTTTTGGTGCTTCATTTTTGTTTAATGTACTAAACGATTGGCGCCTGTTCGATGTAAACAAAGTTGAAGGTACATTGCTTGGAATGGAATCAATTTTCTTCACTTCGGGTGGTGTATAGACAACAGTAAAGAAAGATTTTGGCACTTCCTTATTCACACTAGGAGTATAAGTCCTAACGGTTGGAATGGATTTTTGTACATTCGCTTTGGCTAGATTTGTAATGGCTGCGTTACTTGTGAAGGAGGACGGTTTAGATGTCAAACCAATTCCAAAACTGGATTTGATTGCATTTTTAATTGGTGGTAGTTCATACACATTATTTGTTTTGGCGAATGGATCGCGTTCTGGTTCTTTGTACTTTCCAAATTGATCTGGTGAAGGTGTTGTTTTTTTCGCTACTATACCACATCCACCACATCCAGGTCTAATTGTAGACACTGTTTTGATTTTATATGTAGTTCTTGCTGGTGGTGTTAATGGAATAAAAGTCTTTGATGTGGTCGGTTCAAATTTCCTATTGATTTCAGGTGTTAAAACTGCCCTTCCTCCATATTCTTGAATATTGGATTTTTGAATTGATTTTATGCCGTCGGCCAATTGATCTAACGCTAAAACAGAATTTAAATAAGTTTTTGAATAAATTTGCATAAATTAATGAAATGATCTATACTTGAAGAAATAAAATTTGAAATTTATGTGTTATTATAATTGGAGAGTAAGTATAGTTGTGATCATAATGGTGGTACTTCAAAATAAATTAATCGTTTATATTAATTTCCAGTTTACGTATTTAAATTATTTCAAAATTGTGTTTTGATCAAAATTTATTGATGATTTAATAACATTAAATTTTTATATTTTTAGAATTAAAAAAAAAAATTACTATATAGGTAAAGGTATATAAATTATGAATTGTAAATAGAATTCAATCAGTGATTAATATAGCCACACTTTTGAGACGTAAACACGCAACTTTATTTTAACCTTTGCCAGGTTAATTGTTGTGAAAGGATTTGTTATGAAATTTAATTAAATTTGAGAAAAGGAACTTCATTTTGTGGGTTATCGAATTGTTATATAATAAAACCTTAAAAAGAGGGCCAGAAGGGTTAATAATAAACGACTTTGAGTCTAAAAATATATAGGATGGTTTCTACATAGGCATATGGGCAACTTTCTTATTTCGGAGAGGGCAACGGTTAAATTAGAGCAATTTGAGATAAATTTGGAATTTTTTAAATAAATTTCTGACGTTATAAAGCATTCAAAATTAATGTTGTATGTTGAATTATGTTCTAAATCTTTCATTTGAAGATTTTTTTTCTAATATAAATTGGGAAGCAGGAAATTCTCTATGACCGACAGGCCCGGTCACCACCCGGTATACACAACACATCTACCCTACAGGTCTATTATGACGTTATGAGCCCTGTATGTTCTTAGGAGTTACCGGTGGTTACTAGGAGCAAACTTCTAGTGATCTATTTGTAAGAAAAAAAATTGCCCACATATACTTATTGACAGATGGAGTTAACGACTTTAAAGTTATGAAAGCATAAATAATAAAGTCGAACGTACGTTCACTAATTTTAACATTTTTCATGCTCAAAATTTTAAAGGAACCACTCTGGTCTGTGGCGTAAACGCTGACGTGATAAACACCATCGCCAGTTATAAATCCAAATTCGCCTTCAATAATACCATTTACATCTAAAATAGGCAATTAATTAAAAATTAAACATAACTAGTTTTCAATAGAGTTACCTTTCTTTTCGTACCGATGTTGTTCGTTTTCAATGGTAAAACTAAATTCGTAGGGTTTGTTATCATCATCACTGTACTGATCGTCTTGACTAGTGAATTGTACTTTTATAAGGGTTGATATGCCAATAATAAATAAAGTCTGGAACGAAATTAAGTAATTAATTTTAATGTCACTTCCTTATTAATTGATTGATAAAGTTTTTAATTAAAACCTCGATTAATTTGGGAAAATTCAAAAAAACTTAATTAATTATTAATAATTATGTATTAATCGGGTATTAATATATGTCATAGGCAACCAAAGATTAATTTAAATGATGAACTTTAATTTCACAAAGTGCAGTTGAAATTTGTCATTTAAATGTTGATTTATTTTTTTTGGTTAAAAAAATTTGTTTAATAAATGTTTTCATATATCATTTTGGACAGAAGAAATTGACTATAATATTTTTTCTTTAGTGGTTTTGAGCTATGGATGCTATTTAAGTATAATGAACAGTCAGCCTCACAATTAATGGCCACCCTAGATATACGTTTAGCACGAATTGTGGATGAAACCATCATAACACCCCTTACTTAAATTGAGGGGTAACTTTATTTTGCCAACAAGTAGTAAATTAACAACTTCTCCTCCTGTCTTTTTGTCGTTGTTGGCTAATAACCACCTTTTGGCGTATAGCCAGGGGGGGATTTGTAAAATTTGGGCCCCTAGGCTAACTCCAGTTTTGGGCCCATACTATTGTTATTATTATCTTTAATGGTAATTAAATAATAAAATTATTTTCATGAGCCACGGTATCAAAATTTTGTTTTCAAGTTTTGTTACTTGTACCATTGTAACAGTTCATTTTTGTGTGGCCCCTTTGGACTTGCGGCCCTAGGCTACAGCCTAGGTTAGCCTAGTGGTAAATCCCCCCCTGCGTATAGCCAGCGTGGCCAATAATTGTGAGGCCATTACTAATCTTTAAAATTTCGTGTAGAGTTTCTTTGTGGTACTTTTTGTAAAGGGACATGACGTTATGAATAATTAAGAATTTTTCTAAATAAAAGTTGAACTTGAAAGACTATCTGTAATCTATGTATACCCAAATGGTTGAATATTAATTTTACAACTTTCACAAAAATTAAATTTCTACTTGCCCTTTGTAAAATATCAAATTTTATTAAATTTTTAATTTTATTATGCAATATTTAACAAACTTGAAATAAATGATTAAATATTTAGTTATAAAAATTTTATGGCCTTCCCGCTGTTTTTCAAATGTTATTGTTGTAAATTATAATTATTATTATGCTTCTTTTTTTCTTAATAAATTTATTGAATTGATGATAGCACACAATTTTCAGTTTATTGTTATACAGCTTTGTGGCTTTTATAATCTCAGATTACCTACTGTTTAAGTGCTAATATTTTTCTATTATCATAAATATTGAGACAACAAAATAAATTTAATAGTTTCAAATATGAAGAATATCCTGCCTAAATATACAGAGCGTTTAATAAATCGCTTTGATAACACAAAAGGATTAGCTTAGCTTATTCAGAATAGAAAAGGACTTGAGTGTATGCCGCCCACTCCATAAGATTACAATATTAACACTTAGAGTACCAGCCGGGTCCATCGGACCCGAATCGCACTTTCAATTCAGTTTTTCTCATTCAAATTTGAAAATTATGAGTTGTTCTTTTGTGACTTTTTCTAACTTCCTACTTTGAATAACTATTTCTATTTTTTTTCATTTAATCAACTTCCTTCCCTATGTAATAAAAAAAGCAGCGCCGCGTACCAGCAGGGTCCGACGGATTATATTTAATGGAATTGCCGTTATTTTTTTGAATATTTTGGACGAATCCGTATATTTCAGGGCTGCTAAATCGATCTGTGACCATACCGAATTCGTTTGAGCACCCCTTGGGTGCAAAACCCTTATTTTCCTCATCGGCGTTGTAAAAATCCTCTTCTAAAAGGGGTCCAGTAAAATGATACTGCCCCTTTGGTTAATGAAATGAAACTTGGTAGATAGTTTACTGGAACCATATTCTGTACGATGAGACAAAAAAATATTGATAAACAATGCCTTACTGGCATGATTTCAAAATTTTTGAAAGATTGTTTTCAATAGCACTATAGAGGCAAAAATGGCGATTATAAGCCCATGGAGTTACTCAGATGGATTCCAAATGGTCACAGATCGATTCGACACCCTTAAAATGTAGGGTGACAATACTTTTCACGACAAGATGTCGCCAATATCCGCCAATATCAGATCTTTTCACAAGAAAGTACGGTAAATATCAGATTATGAAAAAAGGGGATGTGGAGCACCCCCTTGAATATTTATTAGGGCTTATTGGACAAAATTACTCTATATGGTTTCAGTAAACATTATGTATCGAGTTTCATTCCATTTATTAACAAAAAGTGGAACGTAGCTGAGGTATTCGCCATGTATAGCCCTCATTAAAGGGGGTGTACAGCAGCCCCATCGAATATTTTTTAATTCTCATTGCAAAAAATTACCCTATATGGTTCCAGTAAACTATGTGCCGAGTTTTATTCTATTAACCAAAAGTGCAGTATCATTTTACGTGTAAACCGTATTAATAGTAGAAATAAATACTCAGGGTGATAGTGAAATAAGCGAAATTCAAGAAGGGTGAAATTGAATTATCAATTTTTTTTATCAACATATAAACAAAATAAATGCATAAAAACGAAAATTAAAAAAAAAATTAAAAAAAATGAAAATACACGTATTATTATTGCGTTTAATATACACTCGGGTCCGTTGGACCCGGCTGGTACTTCTCGCATAGTTTTTTTCTTGGTACTCTAAGTGTTAATACTAATAAGGTTTATTCGCTACTTTACAAAAAGAAAAAAATAATAAACAATAAGTATCTATACAGAGATTTACACAATTACAACAATGTAAAAAAAAACAAAATACACATTACACAGTGCTGCAATTCAGCTCAAATGAGTTTTAAACTCTAGTAAATTCCTGTACAGAGTAAAAGCAGTTTTTAAGCAGATATTTCTTTACAATTTCTTTATAATGATTTGTGGGTAAGGACTCTGATCTCATTCAGTAAATGGTCATATAATTTCGTGTTTAAAGAATTTTTTTGAGCAACACTCGACCTGAAACGAGAGGCTCTTATTAGATTAAAAGAGCGAGTAGGATAGTCGTGAACATCTGACTAATGTTAATAAGAGAAATCTCCTACGAATGAATCTCTAAAGGAGAATAGAATAGCTACAAAGACGGTAAAGGGATTTGAGTATACCGAAAGTCTTGAAAAAGGGTCGACAGTGCTCTCCAAAGGACCCCGCACAAATCTTATGGGAAATGGCCCTCGGTGAATTTTTCTAAAAATTTAGTATGTTGTAGTATTTGACCTACCGAACAAAAGTCTCCATGGCCACGAAGCCCTAAACCTAATATTGTTCGTGTTGTGGAGGCTTAAACTAATGATAATCTTGTCACACACAATACTTATAAGAAATGGCCCTCGGTGAATTTTCCTAAAAATTTAGTATGTTGTGGTGTTTGACCTACTGAACAAAAGTCTCCATGGCCACAAAGCCCTAAACCTAATATTTCGTGTTGCGGAGGCTTCAAGTGCTGAATAATGTTGTCACACACAACTGTGATTTTTTGAATTTTATTTTAAAAATGCAAGTTCGGTTGCCTCGCTGCTTTACAATATTTAATCGGAGACACATGGAATTTTCTTCAATATTCGTTAATTCTCTTTCAATACCCTGATTGCGATTCAAACATACTCTTGTGTCATTTTCTAATTATAGGTTTGGAAGATCATTATCTTCACGCCTTTTTATTGCAATATCCAACCTATTATCAATGTCGCCTATTCCAGGCATTCTTACTAAAACTTCCAACATTACAAAGATAACAATTGTATCAAACTTTTCCAGCTATAATTAAATCCAACCACAGTTGTGTGTGACAACATTATTCAGCACTAGAAGCCTCCGCAACACGAAAAATATTGGGTTTAGGGCTTTGTGGTCATGGAGACTTTTGTTCAGTAGGTCAAACACCATAACGTACTAAATTTTTAGGAAAATTCACCGAGGGCCATTTCTTATAAGAATTGTGTGAATGTGATCGTTATGCATAAAATTAAAAAAATCACAATTGTGTGTGACAAGATTATCAGTACTTTAAGTCTCCACAACACGAAGACTATTAGGTTTAGGGCTTTGTGGCCATGGAGACTTTTGTTCGGTAGGTCAAATACTACAACATACTAAATTTTTAGGAAAATTCACCGAGGGCCATTTCCCATAAGATTTGTGCGGGGTCCTTTAACTTCAGCAAAAAGGTAAACTGCCCTTTTTTGCAGTTTAAAAGCCTTCAGAGCGTGAGTGAAGGTTCCCCAAACTGCAACAGCGTAGCTAATTTTAGAGTGAAATAACGAGAAATACGTCACTCTCAGAACATCAAAACTCACACAATGTCGTATCCGACGTAAGATGTATATCGTGCTGGCGAGTTGCGAACAGAGTTCCTCAACGTGGGCCATCCTAGTCAGGCCATCATCAAACATACCGTTCATTAATTTGACACAATTGCCATCAACATATTTCTTGGTACTAGAAACGGCCAGAAACTGCGTTTTTGTTAGCGCTGAGCCACAGCTCAGCTCGCTCAACGTCCTTGTTCGACAACAAAGTAAGACTACGATAACCCTTATCTGAGTTGATGAATGTCTGCGTATGGAACATTTGAAGTCATGTGACGGCATAGGATACACAATACAAATATGAGGGGCGCAAGAACGGAGTCTTGGGGCACTCCATGATGTACAAATTTAACGGTGGAGGGTTCCCCCCAAAGAAAACATCTCTCCGCCCTCCGATAAATAAGAACGGAAAAAGTTTATAGGCACGCCTCTGATTTTATAAAAAGCCATTTTTTTAAATAACTAAAATATTATGAGAGCCGCAATCGAACGCCTTCGCGAGATCGCAAAGAGTTAAAATGTCTGCTCTCCTCTAGATTGCTCTTGATTTGAAGTCAAATTCCCATCAATAACAATAGGAATTAGAATGGTTGACAGGCCCTTTCCATTTTGGAAGAGTAAATTGTAGAATAGTTCTTAGCATTTTTTTAGTACTAGGATACCTTATCCTTTGGTATTCCTTAATCAATTTTCATAAAAATGTACACCTATCACCAGCTGCCGTCTTCTCCCTTTAATTTAATTTAAATTGTTTTAGCTGTAGTAAACAAATCTTCTAAGGTTGAAAAACAAAAGCTATGCCACCCAAGAATTCCTAAAAACATACAAAAATAGGTAAAAAGAAGGCAAAGAAGGTAAATAATTAATTAAAAGTCCCAATAAAGTTTTGTTCGAGCCATGCCAATAAATTGATAACTTGACACTTTATCATAGTTTTAACAAAATTGTTGCTATTGGAATTAAATTGTAACGTTATCTTCACACCTGCAATCTATAATTTCTATAGTGGCGTGCGTATCAGTCGAAACTTGCAATTATATTCGAGAAGTGTTGGTGAATAATTCAATACCTGCTTGTTTAAGATTTAATTAGTGTAAAAATCCAAGTGTTTTATTTTTAATTGTGTGAATTTAATTAGGACTATGTTATGGGAATTTTGTTGGATTTAATTACATTTAAAACGTTTTAAACGAGGTACCTATCTAACAAAGCTTTGTAGTTTCAATTTAATTTAAAAAAATCGAAAACTATCGACTAATCTATAATTAACATCTTTTCGTTTTGTTTCAGATGAGCGAAGCTTCATTTTGCTATCGAGGCAGGATCTTCATCAAAGGTAAGTCCTCAAAGTTGAGGATTTTTTATAAACTTCTATTTTTTGATTTCAATCTTTGACTGATAACGACTCAAAGAATAAAATATAATTTTTGAGAAACTTTTCAGTTGATTAGGTTAATTTGACTAGGATGTCCATGAAATAGTTTTTAACCGACATTTGGGCTTCATCGAGGGCTGAAATAGTTTTAGCTCGTTTTTCGCATTTTGCTCAACCATAACCTCCCATTTTTAAAAGAAACAAGAGGCATGCAAATTTAGGATTTTAGATTTCATATTAATTCTCAACTTAATTTATCAACTTAAAGCCTGGGCCACACTAGGCTGCTTGCCAGCCGCTGCTGATCAGCGGCGGGCAGTAGCACCAGCAAGCAGCGGCGAGCAACCCGGCCACACTGCATGCTACTACTCGCAATTTTGTTTAGTCGTTTTCAGCAAGCATGTCTCCTGTGGGTCCACGTAAAGTGCTGGTTTACTCGCCGCTGATGCGCTGCTTGAGTGGTCAGACTGCGCTGCTCGCTGGTGCCTGCTCGCTGCCTGGCAACCAAAATAAAACATGTTCAATTTCACCAGCCGCTGATAAATACTTGCCGGCTAGCGGCGAATTTTATGCTCACACGAAGCTGATTGATGACTGACAGTAACCGGCTTCCACAACTCGCGGCTGGCAACCAGCCTAGTGTGTCCCAGGGTTTATTGCGTTCCAAAAACGATTCAAGAAAATATTAATAAATTGGGCCCCCCACTCATACCTTCGCACACGGGCCCCTCGGGTGCTCGTTGCTAGGGATTGCAATTCCGTTGAGTTTTTTTAATGCCGGAATTTCCAGATTGACCTTTTTTCCATCCCGGGATCTCGGGATTTATATATTTTAATTAGATTTAGTCCCATAAAAATATTAAAATTTAAAAACATACTCTTTAACAGATATTTAGGAAAACAAACAATGAATTTGTGAATTGTGAAGCTGTAAAACTCCTCTGAGTATCCAATTTTAAAGTACAATAATTTCCAAAATTAGGTTCAAAAACCTAATTTTGGTTTTTGGCAAAGTTTGGCAATTGAAGCCTTTTACTAATAAAAAACACTGAAAATATTTTCAATAGAAGATTTATTACTTATTAATTTTAAAAAACTTTAAAAAAATTAATCTCGAAATCCAATCCCATTTTTAAATTCCTAATCTCGGGATTTTGAGATTAAATAATCGGGCGGGATCCCGGTATTCGGGATCCCAGGATTGCAAACCCTACTCGTTATGACACTATTTTTGAGAAACTTTTCGGTCGATTCCGTTAATTTGTCTAGGACCTCCATGAAATACGTATTAACTGGCATTTGGGCTTCATCGAGGGCTGAGATAGTTTTAGCTTGTTTTTCGCTATTTGCTCAAATAACCTCTAATTTTTAAAAGAAACAAGAGGCATGCAAATTTAGGGTTTTTGATTTCATATTAATTCTCAACTTAATTTGTCAACTTTACTGCGTTCAAAAAACGATTCAAAAAAATATGAATAAATAGGGTCCCTCACCTGTACCTTTGCACACGGGCCCCTCGAGTGTTCGTTACGGCACTATGTGTAAAGTATACGATTATTAAAAAGACTGTGTGTATATCGTCACCTCAAAGCAACAGTAGGACATAATAGACGCAGTGGAGACATCTGTATTTTTGGCATTTTAAATAATGCCTGCATCTAATGGAACACTAAGTTATACTTCATGATATCTTATTACTTTTGTACAAGCCATAACTTTGTGTTGCATAAGTGTATAAGACTGTATTTTAAATTTATTGAAGTGTATTTGTTTTTTGGATGTAAACTGTTGCTTTGAGGCGACGATATACTGTGTCAAATAGAAGCAAAAGTTGCCACTCGTGGGCTTTAAATATTACAGAAAAATGCCTGCCTTCTTGGTGGAAACTTGACACAAACACAAACTTAACACCTTAACAGCATAAATTGCATATATTAATATTGATGTTTATCTCATGATCATGATTATCTAACAAGAATATTGGCGAATAAAACTTCGCCAATATTCTTCAAAAGCTTCAAAAGCTCGGTTGATGGTAATGAATAATTAAATAAAATTGAACATTTTGTTTCTTTTTCCCATATTTGAAAAACATGCATCTTCTATCATAAATAGCATTGATTAAAAATTTATCCCAAAAAATAAATCTAGGCGGAAGACAGGCCTGGGAGACCTGGGCAATGTATTTAGAGTTTTAATCTTTTTGTAAGCGTTTTTCTACATTAATATAAAGTCCATTTAGGTATTTATTTTCTTCATAATTAAGCTATTAAAGAAATAATTTGAATGTTTTACATAACGTTCTTCGATATTTAAATGATGGCAATAACTAATTCTTAATCAATAACTCGACGGTCAAACTTATTCGGTACAGTTCAAACGTCAAATTAATTACTTATATTTTTATGTAAGGCCGTATATTACTTTTATTAGCCTTTATAAAAATATTTTGATGTACTGTATACATTAACATAATTTATCTAATAGAGAAAATGGCTTCCTTAATTACCACTTTAATAGTACTTTTTAAGTTTTTGCTTGTTAACTTATTGGGCGCTCTTAAAGTATATAAAGTGTTTTTTTTTTAAATAAAACTGTTGACGTTTCCGTATCGATAAAAGGGAAAAACTAGATTTTAATATAAAAAAAATTTTATTTTTTTTATATTCTTGTGTTATTTTATGTATGTATAATTAACGATTTTAAATATTATTATATTATTTAAATGTTTCTAAAATTAATAAAAATTCGTCATGTCATAAAATACTCCTATCTTTCCATCACATTGTGGAATGTATCCAATCAGCAACCACCAGGGCTTCTAGAAGTAAGATGTTATCAGACAACTCATCGAAATATAAATATGGAGCCTGTAGTACAAATTTATGTAATACCTACCGGGTGGTGCCACAGGAGATTAAAATATTTCTACATTTTATAATTCTTGAAAATTTAGTAGATACAACTAGCATTTAGACTTATTACTCTTCCGGTTTAACGGAAATATGTCAATTATTGCTCTTTCCATTAAGGTTCTTTTATCTCTGTCCCAAATTATGGTACCTATAAGTACATTTCTTTATAAATTCTTGATTATTGAAATTTAAAGGAGTTTATGTGTTTTAATCATTCTACGTACCTACCTATATTGATAAAAAGAATTTATTCTTAATAATTGTATAAGTGGAAGTGCCAAAAAATAAATTTGCCTGTTCTTCTTCTTAGTTGAACAACACAAAAAACAGAAAATCAAAATTGCACCCGTTCGGGTAGAAGAGGTCGTAAAACTAAGAAATTGACTAAGAAATTGAAAAAAACAGCGCAATGCAATTTTGAAATTCTTACTGCAACTTTGCTGCAACGTAAATCTGCAAACAAATTCTCGAGAATGTGTAGTGACGAAACTCTAGCTACAGCCCGCAGTTTAGTTTAAATTTATGATTTTTAAAGCAAAATTTGTTTATTTAATGTTTTAAGTTAAGTTAAAGTTCAGTTTAAATAAAATTTATGGAAGAAAAATTAGTTTCTTTCTTTTGTATACCATAATTTGGGAAAAAATAAAAACGTAAATGTATACCATAATTTGGGACTGAGGGATACTTCTTAATGTTTTTTACTGTTCATAACTTTTTAAAATACTTCTTAGTTTAGTAAACAAACCCCTAAAGCTAAATTTTGCCCTTCGGGGCTTTATATATTTTTTTGATATTTGAAAATCGCGACTTTGCGAAATTTCTACATTTTCTCTTCTACCTACTTTTTCCGTGGCTATATCTAAACCGTGTCAAAAGGAGATGATAATACTTTTAAGAGATACTTGAAAATTTTACCTTCGGGTATCGACAGATATTTTTGAACGCCGGCAAGAAGGACGGTTTTCAGTTACACACAGTTTTACTCGTAGAGTTTCATCCGCTCGGTTAAAAATGTGTGAAAAGAACAAATATACAGTCACGTGAATATCTTTTGGCCACCCCGGCAATACGTTAGCACGAATTGTGGGTGCAACCATCATAAATCATAACACCAACACAGTTTGTTGATTTACTACTTCTTGGCAAAATAAAGTTACCCCTCAGTTTAAGTAGGGGGTGCTATTGATGGTTGAACCCACAATTCGTGCTAGGCGTATAAATATAGCAGGGTGGCCAAAAGATATGCAAGTGATTGTATGTTTACCTAACTCTCTGTTATACAGTTTACATTAAAGTGGTTGTTATAATCAGCAGTCTGGATGAATTTTAGATTAGACCGCCCTCTCTAAACCGACTTCAAATAATTTATAAGTGTAAGTACTATACCTACTGTCAAAGTTTCAGCTTCCCATCTTTATTTTTAATATTTTTCTAAAATTATTTTTTGGCTTATTATTATTATTTATTTTTAATCCCATACCACAAGGGTTGAGTTATGCTATTTGTAAGTTTGCTTGTAGTATCGGCCAAACATGGGTAAACTCAGTGCCAGATTAAGCCAGCGGCTGGGCATGTAACAAATGGTTTGATTTAGGATATTAAAAAAGACAACTATGCTCGATTTAACGTGAGCAAATTTAGGGATTCACTAATCAAATCACTTTTTCTAAGTACGTCACATTTAACGTTCATTAAGGTGTTCATAAGGAGACGATCTTGTCCCATCATGTTTCATGTCCCTTAACTCACTATACGCTTTATTGTCGAAAAAACATTCTGCGCTGCAGTTAGTAACCATTAAAGAGAAGTCAATATGCCTAGGCTTATTTCCACATTTGGTAAACACGACTCTAATAATTTTTTGTTATAAGTCTATAAAATTACAGTTCCAGAGCCTCATGCTTTTCTTGTTATTTGATATTTAAATTCTGATTTTTTTCTGCTGAGTGCGAGGCTCCCAGAGACGCGGGCTTTAGCATTTGCTGCTTCTGTTATTATAGCTAATCCGGCACTGGCCAAACTAAAAAACTGCATACTTATAACTGTTAAAATCCCTATGTTGAGGTTAAAAGGGTCAGTTTTTCTAAATGTTAATAATTTGCTATGCCATTTTGCTCATACACACTCATTTGAATGATTCTCACAGTAAGTTTTACATTTTATTACGGCTGTTAAAAATAATTTTTGTGCCTATTAAATTAAGCCGTTAAAATTTTCAGGTAATTTAATATGACACGATGAAATTTGTAGTTTGGATGTTCGTGTTTATGTCGAAATATTACTAGTTTTAGGAATAAATGCCAAAATTTGCGTAAAATTCGTAAAGATCGCTACTACCGAGTGGGTGGGTAGAATTTCGAATACAAGAAGTTTAATTAGCTATTTAAATTACATAATACGAGTATTTAAACACTACTGTTTTTTTCTTATCCTTTTAACCACTTGAAATCAGCAATTAGTTAAGATTTTTAAGATTGAAACATATCCATACTTTCTTTACGCACTATTTTTGTTTGTTTTCTCATTCTTAATTTTTTTTTGCATCCGGTACCTGGTATAAAAAAAAACAATGTAATATGACTTAAATTGCCATAATTGCATTTTTTTTTAAACAGAAATTAACGTCAGTTTTTCCCACACCGAGCTTTGTAGGTTTCGCCATCAGTCTAAGTTGCCAAAGAGCGCCTTAGTAGGTAACCGCTTAAAATTTGTCATAGGTTGGATTAGGGGGTTAGATTAAACATTAATACCCTGTCCAACTGAATTCTGACAGAACTCATATATACTACTCAATGGATAGGACATGGATGTCGGTTGAGTAAAAGGGTGTTGGCTCTAGACCTATCAATAAAAGGAATCAGCATATATTTTCATGATTATTATAGTAATGCTACAAACATAAATTAATAATAAAATTTATTTTAATCGTTATTGAATCTTTGGGGTAGCGGATAGGACCATCTCTCTCACGAGATGATCTTACTTCAGCGAACTTAAGCGTCCCTGCCCACGCGAGCTCCAGGTTCTTCCTATTCCTAAGAATGTAACCTGCAAGAGCTCCCTTTGCTTTGAGCTGTTCGACGTTTTTTATGTTTTAATTTTCAATAATCAATTTGTTTAATTAGTAAATTCTCCGTGTCAGTACATTTGATTTGTGCGCGCTAGATAGTGTAACCATAATTAATATACAGCTCTACGAACCAATTTTGCGTTACGGAAAATATGTCAACTAAAATAATTTTATTTAAAATATTTTTTGCGGGAAAAGATTCGTCCAATCATAATCAAGAATTCAGGTTTGGTACAGGCATAGTTAAAAGTCGCGTGTATCTACAACTATTTTAGGTTTTGATAAAACCTTTTAAAATGAGAATAAGTTGTACTTTTCCAATTCATTGTCTTAATATTAATCTATATTCAATTTTAGAGACAGTTACTTGTCAAATTTAGCTACTGAAATACTTTTAACTCGTAGTGTACTTCAAAATCTATACAGCGCTGGCCACGACCCCTCAGCTTGCTAATAAAGTTGGTGGTGTTGGTTTTTGGTGGAAAACTATAACGAAAACTCTTAGCCCAAAACTAAAACTAAAGAGTGTAATAATAACAATTATAGTTAACATTTAATGACTTGCAATGTTTGTTATCTAAGATTAAGTACATTTAAATGCATTTATGTAATTACAATCACATTTTAAATATCGTTTCTTAATGTACACGGCCCCCCAAGATATAAAATGTCAGAGTGTGATTATAAGATTATAACCGAACGTATAAAAAACTTTTCATTAGTTTTAATCAAGATACTCATCTTTAATGAATTTTTTTTATAATATACAAGGAAATTGCATTATAGCGATTTTTACGATTATGTTCTTTAGTAATACCTGACATATGGAAAAATTGTTACACGAGTAAATATTGATTATAGGTAAATTTGTTTGCTTGTCATCGATGATTTGTTGCACATTATTGAACAACCATTGTAGACATTTAATTTATATTTTTATAATGCAAATGTTTTTTGATTATTACATCTACTAATTAATACAGTAGGCTAGGTACTTATTATTTTCTAATCGAACTAGACGTAATAATTAAAATAAGCTACTTATGTAATTTTTACTATTTTTAAAATTATCATATTTTACAACAGGTACCGTTAATTTAACACCTAGAGCTTAAGCGAGTGAAATTTTTAATATTCTTAGCGGTGGTCATAATAAATAACAGCTGATTATAATAATTTTATGCTGTTAGAAAAATAAGAAAAAATAATTTTTAACAGCATACGTTGAAATGATTATAAAGTATGAAAAATTAAAGGAACAAATAAAATAGTCAAATTTTGGTAAAAGAGAGATAAATAAATATAATTAATAACCCTAACCTATCATCTTAAAATAAACGATATGCACAATTAAATTTCCATATTATGTATTTCTTAATTAATAAAAATGACCAAATGTAAATTTAATATTTGCCTTGACTTTTTTTTCCAAATTTTGTAATTATTCGTCTTCAATGAAAATTTGACACAATTACAATGATACTATACAAAGAACAATAATAATTTTAATTCGTCTCACCCGAAGTAAGCTCTTCATGATTAATTACAATAATTGATGATTGAACATGTAATTTACACCTTGCACACTTGATCACACATTAACAATTTAGTCACATTAAAGATTGGCAAAGTGATGATTTGACCCTGGTAGCACGAACGGCTATGTGTATATTTTAGTTTATACAACTTTTATGCAAAAGTTCCCCCACGTTTTCGATTTTTTATATTAAATACTATTCATTAACTTGCAATAAACGCAATTTACAAGACCATTCACAAATTTTGGAGAGCACTTGTAAAAATTTGAATATATAGCTCCTTGAATAAGCATTCGAAATTGCCAAATGACAATTTATGTCTTCTTTTGATACCAAACGGTGATTAAAAACCTCTCTTAATTACATAGTTTTTTGATGGATTTATAATTTAATGTTATGTTTCTCTTGTAATACATGAATACCAGTTTTGCGTAATGTTGACATGAATGATCGTTGTTAGATCTTTGTATCTAAAGTGCCTTGTTTACAGTTTGTCTCACAGCATCTACCATTTTCATAAATGTATTTTTTAAAAGAGTATAATTCTTACAGTGAGTGACTAATTAAGTATAGAAATTAGTCATGAATATGTAGAAAGGTCTTTTTAATCAAGCACCCTAAAATAGCAATTATAATTATTTTAATGAGTGCAGAACTCAACTTTTTGCACAATCATGCTCATAAGTTCAAATTTAGGCTATCAAAAGGTTGTACAATGTACAATGTTCGACTACTACTACAGGGGCTCCTGGATCATTTAAGAACATGGATCATGTTTCTGCCATCAACGAAATTTCTGAGCACAATTTTATGCTCGAATAAATTTTAAATAAGGCGAGGCTTTGGAAAACAAAATAATAGTTAATTATGAAACAAGAACGAAAAGTAAAGTTTCTCGAACGAATACGTGAAATAGCTGGAAGAGGCGAAGCCGAGTTCAGGAAACGTATGAGTCCGAAAAACATTTTCGTTCGTGTGCCATTTAATATTTTTTATTCGATAGTAAGAAATTTTCAAAAATACTAATAAATTTTTTAATTTAATAATGTCTATCTGACATTTATTTTAATTCAATTATATCAAAGTCTTTCAATAAACAAATTTTACACGTCGAAAAAACATTTTTCGTCCTAGGACGAAAAGTGTTACCTAGCAACACAGCAAAAGATGGTACTTCGATGAAAAGGTTAACTTTTCGTCCAAATAACTTAACCATAAACCGTAATTTCTTGACACAAGCGAATAAA
Source organism: Malthinus seriepunctatus (assembly GCA_963924605.1). Lineage (NCBI taxonomy): Eukaryota > Metazoa > Arthropoda > Insecta > Coleoptera > Cantharidae > Malthinus > Malthinus seriepunctatus. Next base: position 16,023,787 of record OZ004600.1, read on the forward strand.
AATGTTATTTTGGTATAGGTCAGTTACAGTGTGTCCAGGGATCGACTTCAAATCAAAATATAAATTTTCTTCTCTCTTGTGAAGAAAGTGTACTCTGAGAGTACCCAATTTTTAATTTTATTTTGTGAGACTTTTAAATAAACTTATATTTTTCTAATTAATTAACAGTGTTTAGCAATAATTCAATTAATCAACAACTTTTGCTCATTATTTATTAAACAGAATATTTAATAATTTCTACATTTTTTTTTCATTGATAAAATTGTTCTTAGGTGTCTCATTATAAAATTAAATCTTTTTTTAAATAATGAGGTAAATTTTTATTTGAGTAGACTTTCTGATGACATTTAAGAAATGATTAATATTTATCTCCTCTTACAAGTTACTTAAAATTTATTTTTGGTAATTAAAATAATCGGTGGAATGAAGTAGTATTTATTTAAATATTAATACCTAAGATTTGTTTTTGGACGATCGCGACACTTCATTACCAATTTACTAATAGTATAACACTAGCATAAGAGCCTTTAATGGCTAACATTTATAAAATAGTGAACATGTACCTCATTTGTCGTTTTTAATTAAAGAAACTATCGGAAAATTAAGTTATTGAAAAACGAATAATTTTTTTCAGTTTTTTCGATTAAAATTTTTGTAGTTTTGCACAACAGGCTCCACTAAGTTAGTTTAAGTTCAAATACAGTTCAATTTACCCTCTACCCTAACAGTCCTAATGATTTATTAATAATTTTTTTATTCTGGCGCGGTTTTCATTTGAAATCGTTTTTGTGCAGCTACGGGATACGGTTTGGATACCTAGTGGAAACTCGATTGTCTCTCCTGGAAGCATCCCAGCGCTCGTGACAAGTGTTTTGTATTGTATTGTATTGTACTCAGGGGTCGACTGGCTTCTAACCCTTACAGAACTGCGATCGGTGTTGATCTTTTGTCAGAGTCTGCATATGACGCTATCCTCCAGCCCCAGTTTCTTGAGGTGGTACCTCAGTGGACAGTGTCTAGTAAACAGACCCGTGATGAGTCTGATTTCATTCTTTGAGAATGGAAGAAGCTTTTTAACATTCGTGATCGAGTACTCAATGAATGTTGATTTTTTGTCAGAGTCTGTATATGCGGCTATCCTCCAGTCTCTGTTTCTTGAGGTGGTACCTCAGTAGACAGCGTCCAGTAAACAGACCCGTGATGAGTCTGATTTCGTTCTTTGAGAATGGAAGAAGCTTTTTAACATTCGTGATCGAGTACTCAATGAATGTTGATTTTTTGTCAGAGTCTGTATATGCGGCTATCCTCCAGTCTATGTTTCTTGAGGTGGTACCTCAGTAGACAGCGTCCAGTAAACAGACCCGTGATGAGTCTGATTTCGTTCTTTGAGAATGGAAGAAGCTTTTTAACATTCGTGATCGAGTACTCAATGAATGTTGATTTTTTGTCAGAGTCTGCATATGCGGCTATCCTCCAGTCCCTGTTTCTTGAGGTGGTACCTCAGTGGACAATGTGCAGTAAACAGACCCGTGATGAGTTTGATTTCGTTCTTTGAGAATGGAAGAAGTTTTTTAACATTCGTGGTCGAGTACGCAATGAGTTTCTTCGACTGTTTTTGTTCTGGTGCGTTGTTCTAGTGAGAATTTTTGTTATCAGTCTCCCATTTACGGGATACATAGTGGAAACTCGATTGTCTCTGCTGAAAGTATCACGGCGCTCGTTGCAGGTGTTGTACTTTTTGTAGGAAAATTAATTTATTGAAAAACTAAAGCCTGCGCCACACACTCAGACTTGCCTTCCGGTTTGGCCTGTGCAGGCCGGAGCGTCTGGACGTGGACATCGTTCAGGTGGCCTCTACAGGCCAAACCGGAAGGTAAGTATGTGGGGCGTGGCTTTAACGATTTCTTCCAATTTCAAATTATTTAAGTTTTAAAATTTTTTTTATTGTCACAATAGTTTTGCAGAATAGGTCGCTCTAATTAGGCTAAGTTTTATTAAATTTCAGTTGATCATCAACCCTTAACAGTCCTAATGACCGTATATTTTATTAATAAATGCCATGTTCAATGTTCATGTGCAGCTTTTATTTGTAATAGTTTTTATGCAGCTATGGATAGGGTTTGCATACCTAGTGGAAACTCGATTGTCTTTGAAAACATAAAACGTATTGTCCCTAAATTCAGCGAATATGGTGCTCTTTTCAAGCGAAAAACTTGAATTTTCTTCTAGCTGGAATTAAAATTATTGTTTTCGAAGCCATTACACTTTTTACGATTTAACCCATCGGAGGTTTTCCACTCTTCTGCTGGAAATCTATTTTAGATGTACATGTATTATTTAGTTTTTCCGTTGGACCTTGAAGGTATTTAATGTCTTAATTGTTTTCATTTTGGTTTCGATGTTGAATAAACTTTCTTCCTCTCTGTAAGTACTAATTTATAACATTTTTGATCACAGTTCCGATTTTTTTATACGATTATTACAATCATTATTAGGAGTTATTGGTTATAAATTCAACTTATGACATTTTACTTTAATGATAAATTAATAGAGGTAAATAATTCTATACAAGAAGTCTCAATGCGTATTTGCATAGTATGATGTAAGATTTTAACAACTGATTAATGACACTGTGTATTTAATGACTTGATAAGTACGCAAATCCAATTGAAGGTAAACAAATTTTTGTTAGATTTTAGCAAAAATTTGAGGATGAGCAGCTTAATTTAAAAAGCAAAGTGGTGTAAACTGCTTTTTTCTAAAATGCAAAGCCGTCATGGTCTTTAACCAAATTTTCCAGTAGAAAGATTTAAATTTTCCTGTGGAAGTTTGTAAAGCTTTTAATTAAATTGTCACTCAATTAAACAGTAGCAAAGCCGCAGTAGTTTTTATGGATTATTTATTTAAACACTATAGCTACTTTTTTGTATTTTATGAACATTTTCAAGTAGAAAAATTGCCAAATATGTTTGGTAATTTATTAAATTAAGTATATGATTCTATAGCCACTTTTTCCATCAATAACGCAAAATTTATTGCTTTCTACTCTTCTTCACCTATACTCATTTAGAAAATAATCCTTGAAATATGTTTTAATTAATATAAACCTGTTTAATCTTAAATAAAATTATACTTTATTGGATTATAAAAAAAATAGTTTAGGAAGTTTATGTGAAACAGGCGCATAAATTACTAATTTTATTTAAAAGTCTATTTTAATAAAAAAATTATTATTAACTTTAGAACAATAAAAATATTAGTGTTTAGAATGTTTCACCTTGCATCTGATTAATGAAAGTTATTGTACTTATTGATTGTGCTTCAACTTCATCAATAAATAGATAACGGAAGCATCACGATTTTGATGTATCCGTAATGAACTTTTATTTGTAAACAATCGTTAAAACGTTAATAGCTGCAAGCTGAATTTCATTGAAGTTTTTTTTCATACTCAATTTGTTAGGTATCACTTTAATGAATTATTTGTCGTTCGAAATTTTAGTTAGGGTCGAGTACGATAGGTCAACCGGAAAATCAGCTTCAATGCTCGTTTGAAGAACAATTTACAATTATATTTTAATTAAAATTCGATGTTAAGGTGTAATAAAATGGCCATACTATTAAGGCCCCTAGCGGCCTAGGGTTAAGATATTCTTATGGTTAAAATAAAGGTTAGGGTATTTCACTGAATAAATAGCCGCTACTCTAACAGGAAAGAGCCATTTAGCTAAATAATATGGTTTTCTAAATAGATTTGCGGTCAATTTCTCCAATAAAAATGGTTGCTATAGTCTCTCTTATAAGGAAAGATCATGACAGCCAATAATAATAATGTAAACTCAACGAAATGAATGAGTCATCCATAGTTTTCAAAAATGTCGTTTCCGTCGCACTTTCTCTTATAGGCAACGGTTGTTAACCCTCCTTTCGGATCTATTTATTCAATGGGGTATTTCTTAAGTCTTCTTGATTTCCAATTCTATGATCCGCCTGTACAGGCCAGTGCAAGCCGGCCTGCACAGGCCGGAATAAAAGTTAAAGGCCGCACATATACAGGTTTACCTTCCGGTTTGGACTGTGCATGTGCAGGCTGACCTGCACAGGCCATACCGGAGCCCGAACGATGTCCAGACGTTCCGGGTTGGCCTGTGCAGGCTACCTTGTGCAGGCTACCTGAACGATGTCTAGACTAATTGTCTAAAATTGTCCCAAATCTCTCTCTACATGAGAGAGATTTCTAGGTGTCCTACCATCTAGATCTCAGCTTCCTTTTCTTCTTCTATCACTTGCTTGTATTGAATGTACTTTGTAGATAGTTCGTTCGTGTTGCATTCGCCAAATATGACTAAACTACTGTATGTTTTGGACTTTTACATTACTACTCATCATAAGATGCCATTCTCTTTGTACGCTTTTCGATTCTTTCTTCTTCCCTATCTATAGCTTACCAAAGTTTTTCTTTAATATCCTCATTTCTCATACATTCCGCATTGCTTGACATTGTGTTCTTAATATCCATGTCTCGCTGTTAAACCTGCGTCACACACACATGCTTGCCTTCCGGTAACCAGAGTGTCTGGTCGTCTGGACATCGTTCAGACGCACACTGCACAGGCCAAACCTGTGTGTGTGTGGCCCAGGCTTTAGAGAGTATTCTGTTTAGTGCAAATTGAACAGATCTCGTCTTATTTTATCCGGTCTTATTTTACAACAAATACTCCGTGTTTGCCCTATTTCTAACCTGTGTTAGACATCAAACCTCTTTTTATGCCCAGTTTGCATAGAACGACTTTTTTAGCTTTTTTGTAAAGGGTCTAGTAAATTAGGACCTGTGCTCAAAATACAAGTACATTCTGTTTGTCGTCATAATAATAAATAATTATTATTTTGCTATTTTTGTTGTAGTAATTTTTATATTTCTTCTAATCCTGCTGAGATCCCAGCATCCATAATTCTCCTTACAAATTGTTTTAATGTTAATTAATCCTTTGCCTCAATAATGAATTGCCACAACTTCAAAAAACAACATTTAAACATGTGTTTCGTTAGGGAAAACTTATAGAGAAATAAAATTGTTACCTCCATTTAAATGTAAATGTGCGTAGATACTTGTGATGTTGAAAACTCGTAACTTTTCATAATGGTTTTTGAATAGGCACAGTGTGTAGAATATGATATTTATTAATTATTATTGACTAAGTCGATTAATAAAATAGGCACATTATTAGCAGTAAATTAAAAACTTTCTTTCTCTAAACGCTCATTTCAACGTTAATTTATAAAAACAATTAAATGTAAATGAGATTGGTGTAAAATTGGCATTTTAAGGCACAATTTTAAAATTATGTGTTAATAAAAACACTAATAAAGGTGGATTGTAGCTATTAAACTTTTTAAATTCTACTTTAATCTTAAAACATTATACAAAACTGCCGCTTCTCTTGTATATTTAAAGATTATTTTAATGTATACTTAATTTATAGGTATACCAGAAAACTAAAGAATGTCCACAATACCATTTAAGTCAAAATATAAAAAAATTAATTATCAACAACAAAATAATCAATTTATATAATATTTATAAAATACTTAAAATTATAAACTGTTAGAAAAATTCGACTTGCTACCGACTTGCTAAATTATTAAGTTGTTTTAAATTTGCGAGTCCCGTCTAAAAAGGGCACCTTCCAGCAGATGCTATCTTCTCCTACATTTAATTTTTTTAAAATTAATTTTAGCTACAGTAAACAATTTGTGTGATTAAAATTAAATTTTAACAATTCAAAACAAGCCGCCACTCAAAAAGAATTTCTAAAAAAATACAAAGGTGTACTAATTGGTAAAAAATTAATTAAAGGCGCAATAAAATTTTGTTACGTTTCAAGTTATACCTATCGATTGAAAATTTGACACTTATCAGGGCGGGAAAAAATCCTTGTATGGCCACATCCGTTGTTTTATAAACCTTTAAGGAATGATAATATACAGTGCTCCAAATTTAAAGTTTCTGGGGTGCCTAGAAGTGCTAAGCCTGTTTTTTAATTATCCAAATTGTAAGCATTTGCACTGAAAATTTTGAAAGAAATCTTTTTTTAGCTAATTTTTAAGATTTTTAAAATTGGATTCACAAGAAGAAGTGGTCTAAAAATGATGAGGTACACTTTTTGACGGTATAAACATTAATCTTTAGAGAAATTAGAAGTCAATAAAAAAGGTTTCGTCAAAATTTATTCAAGGAGTGGATTTTTCTTAGTTTATGCTTTTTTTGATCTAAAATAACTCCATTAGAAGTGCTTTTTGGTAAAAATTGAGTTTCTTTGCCACTACTTTTAGTATTTAAACATTTAAATACATCATTTAGTTCGTATTTTAATTCTGAATACCTGTGAATCCAGGTACTGAGCGATACTGTTGTTCAATACACAAAGACACAAACGCATGTTGTATAATGCATAGTTTATCCGGTGTGTTATACGAGTAACTCATAACATAACATAACCGACTTCTTAATCCTGAAGTTTTCAGCTCTATTTAGACTAGAGATATGAAGCTGGTCCAAATATCCATGTATCCATCAATATCCTACCTTTTAATACCGATTTTGAAAATGTAAAATCATTTTTTAATTAAATTTCGAATTAGTAGAAACGATGTTTTTCATTACTCTCGGGTGTGGTCTTTTAGACCCCAATGACTTTTTCGTCATGTAAATCAATGCAGACTATTTTTTTATTGTAATTTAGCATTGCTCTTGTAATTCATGATTCTGATATCATTTTGTCGTTATCCAGGGTCGGCTAAGACATTGATTTATCGGGCCCTAGACTGGGGCCTACAAAATCAAAAATTAAAAAAAAAATTTTTTTTTGGGCTAAAAGATAAAAAACCGTTTTATTTCAAATATTTTAGGGTCCTGCTATAGAATTTATCAATTAAATGAAAAAGCTAAATAGTTTTTTACACTTAAAAAGTACATCTGCAAGACTCGTTAATTTTTTTTATTTTGTGTGAAAATTGTAAATAATTGTTTTATTTATTCTTATAAAATTATTATTGAAGCTTTAAGTATCTGAACGTCTTTTTTAAGTATCTCAAAACTTTTAAAAAGATTAATAGTTTTATCATTTTTTGCTATACTAATTGGGGTCTAAAAGACTCCAATGGCAGTTCTTGATCGTTTTAAATCGTGGTCTTTCTAGGGTTAAAAGCTGGTGATTAATATTTTATTTAAATAACTATTTATAGTGTTCTAAATCAATTTCTCTTTACAACGGTATATCACAAGTACCATTTTGCTTTCTAATTATTTCTAATTATGTCTTTTATATGTCATCAATTTAAGTCATTATGACTCAATCTGTGATCTGTCAAGATCAAGATCTGTCAATCTGTCAACATTAATATCTATCATCTAATTTGTCAAAATTTGAATATGTCTTTTTATGTAATCAATATACCTAGGTCACTATGAGGGGGAGTTAAAAAGGGTTATGGTGGGTTAATTGAGATGACATATTATGTCATTTCATCTATCATATCATCTGTCAGGGATTATATCTGTCAAGTGGAATGTGTAGAAACTAAAGAATTACAGATGATCGGTCCAATGATCATCAACCTCTGACATCTACAGGAATTTATCATCATTATCGTCTTTTTTATATTATCAAATATGTCACTATTAGGCGGTGTAAACCAAAAGTGAAAGTTGTAGTATAGACAATTCTAAGAAAAATTTTTTAAACGTTTTAAAAACTAACAAAAACCGAGGGGTCAACCACTGTTCTGAATTTGTACACTGACTGCAGTTGACTGCCCATGACTGCATATGCTATGGCTGACATTGACTGCAGATGACTACCATTGACAGCTCAATTTTTGTACATTGACTGCAGAGAGTGGATAACCCCTCGACAAAAACTAAAGAAACATAGTTAGTATTTCCCCGGGCCAAGCCGGGGCCATTAGTTAGCTAGTATTAACATAAAAATAACTTTAATACAAAACACAACGGAGTGGCCATACGAGGAACTGTTTTTATGCCTAACTTCAATGCCCAAATGTTCACTTAGTGCATTTTTTAAAGTTTTTTTAATATATTTTATTTATAAAATAAAATAAAATTTTAATAAACAAAATACAAAATTACAAGATTTGACGGACGGAAAAAGTTCCTGGTATGGCTACATCCGTTGTTTTGATCTGATTACAGGTATTTAAAATTTCATAAAAATTGGTCGGGGAATTCTGGTGGTTGCTGGTAGCTGCCATGTGACCATAGTCCCTATTAGTGCTGTTCTTATGTGGTGTAAGAAAACAGTAACCAAGCCCTTACCTACAAAGGTTATCAATTATCAAAGTGACAGGACACAAAAGTTTGCAATGGGTTTTGTCTAAATTATAATATCTAAATTATTCAGAATTTATTTAACAAGTAAAAATACTAAGTACATTACATTCTTTTGTTTGTTGCAATTGGTGGAATTTTGATGGGTATATATAATTCCATAAAATTATCCACTACTGCTAAAACTTTATTTAAATACAAAAAATTCGTTTGTACGTTATATCTTCCAGTAGGAACTAATGGCGGGAATTTGGTTTCATCAAGTATAAAGTTACATATGTGGTATGTAATATCCTAGAATCATTATCATATCATTATAAATAATTGATAAATAAGTAAATCAATGCCACATAAACCAACACCCTATTATTTGTGCAATTATTAATTATTATTTAGCGCCTAGGCGAAAAAGCAATCTGAACAGGAGAAGGGGTAGTCGAACAACGGTCGACCGGGTAAAAATTACATACAGTTGTTCCAGCGGATCTTTGCCGGTGGAAAACTCGGCTAAGTACGCAAAAACACGTAATCTGATCAGTAGTGTAGCAACTATCTTTGTTGGCGCTGCGTAATATGACGCTAAATTGTAACGACGTATGTCGTCTTATCTTGACATACAACGGCAAAGACTCCCTGGAACAACTGTACATTTGACACTACATCTTGCTTTATATATTTAATTATTACTAAATAATTAGAACCGGTAACTTTTACCCAAGTGAACTATGCTTTTCTGACGACCACAAAACGTTAGTTTTTGAAAATTAGCTGCTAAATTTATTATGCTACGGGTACGTTTTCAAACTCACTTTTAAAAAATATATTTCTGTAGTATTCCCACATGCGAATATTTTTTGCAAACCCACCATATTAGAAGTAACTGCTCTTTTCAATTTAACTTGATATCTTATAGGAAATGTCCGATACTCGTTACTTAAAAATTTATATACCTGTATAAGGATCTACAAAAGAAAATATTTTTTTAAACTAGTGTTTGGGAAAATAATGTTTAATTTTTACCTCCAAGTTATCTTTAACATCTACTTTTAAATTCATCGTCATATTTAAAGCCGGTACTGAACGATTGTATTTAAAAGTAACAATCTTGATATAATTTAAGTAATCTTTATCATAACTTGCCAATTCCACACGATAATCTTTTACTTTAAACTCATGTTGATTAAACTAGAAAATTAAAATATTAAATTTTGAATTTTGAAAATTATTTACTAACTTTAGCTATAAATCATTAGTGTAAGAACAATATATTAGTAACATAAGACAAAAAATTGTGGAAAATAACATTTTCACTTATTTGAAACAATCTGTTGCTATCATCGACCAGGTTTTCGCTGAGAAAGTGCTAGTGCTCAACTGCAGTTGTTAACAAAATTTTGTTTTAAATAATACCTTTAAAATGTAATGATGTGTCCCTACTTTTCAGCGACCTCGTTTATTTAAAAAGGTACATAATAATTAATTTTTTTTCCTAGTTTAGTAAATTATACCTTCAAGCAGTAAAATATCATTAAATTCTAAAATATTCTAAATAAAAGTTGACAATAGGATTTTTTTGTTTATTCCAAAATGTTGGTAATGATACTTTTTCGTAGATTTCATCTACTTTCAAAAAGTATTATGATCGAATAAAAAATACTTATATATTTTACAACAAGAGATTTTCAGAAAAAAACAAATTTTATCATTATTTTAAGAATAATGAGTACGTACACTTTAATATTATTCTTTTTAGTAAAATTTGGGTTGACATTTCAATAGAGGTTTTTAGAAAGCCGCTAAACGACGCAAAAGTAATAGCAGTGTAAGTGAGTGTAAGCTATACAATGTAAAAATTGTACATGTATGAATCCTGAAAGTATCTATTATTTTTATCTAATAAAAATCGAAACTTATATACCCAAATCTCGGGTTCACTTTCAACCTCATGTTGAGTTTCAACCTTCGTTTCGAATACTGGCCCTTAGCGATCCGAGAAGTTGGCAACTATATAATTTTCTTCTAAGGGTCTTTATTATCGACGGCAAATTATTTTATATGACCAGATAGAGAAGAAAATCTCCTATTCTAAACCTAATATACAGAGTGATTTAGTAGCTCACCAACAAACTTTATAGAAGATCATGTAATTTTAAGAGAAAAACATTATTTGGATGTATGTCCGATTTTCTTTATTTAAGGAATTAGAAGAAGTTTTCTGCAGAAAAAAAAAAAACTAAAATATTTATTAAATCAACAAAATACTTTTATCCACGACCGTCCAATAATACGTTCATTACTCTATGATTTTTGATCAGTAATGTGTGTCATTACTCACTAGTTGCAAATCGTTAAATAATATACATATTACTCAATGACTATTACATTACTCAATGGTTTACTGGGCGACACATTGGAAAACTTTTATAGCTCCGTTATTTGTCAATGTATCAAAATTAAATTTGCCGTGAGTTATAGTCATATAATTTGCAATTTGTTTAACTACTTTTGAAAATTCTTCCACTTCCGATTTCACCGGAAATGAGGTAAACTTTAGATTTTTAAATGCAACACCATATATATTTTTATATTTTTGAATTTTACATTAAATTTTGAATACAGTTCCATAAAAAATTTATTTTTTAAAATAAATAAAAAAAATTTTTTCAATAAATAAATTAAAAAATTTTTTTCTCAATGTATATTTGGTTTATAATATTTGCAGTCGTGGATAAAGTATAGTATCCTACTCGCGGGTAATGCTCATTACTCACTCTAATGATTACGACACTCGCCATACGGCTCGTGTCGTAAATTCATTCTTGTTAGTAATGAGCTTCATTACCCGCTCGTTGGATAATATACTATTATAAAGAAAACCTTAAGTTGCCGTCTGTAGTAACTAAGGCTGGCCTGAGCTTTGATTAATAATAAACCTAAGGTTAGCACACGAGTTGACGTAGCGGAAATTAAACTGAGAGTCTTTTAAAAATAAAAATATCTTTTCTTAATCTCCTTGCCCCTAACCTAAGTTAACTTGCCCCTGCCTAACCTAAGGTTAACGTCGCGTCGGTAGTAACTTACACCAAAGGCGACCTAGGGTTAGATTACTAAAAAAACAAGTTAGCGTTGGTAGTACCAAAGGCCTGAGCCGGCAAGGCCGGCCTGGAGTTAGATTGCTAAAAAAAGCTGAGGCTAGCGTCGATAGTAACAAAAGCCGGAGCCGGCAAGGCCGGCCTGGAGTTGGATTACTAGAAAAACCTAAAGCTAGCGTCGGTAGTAACTTACTTTGATTGAATATCAAAGAATTGAATTATACAAGGCTCGAGGTGGTTGTGAGTTCTTGGGGATTATGGCGCAGAAAGAGTCAGAGCCGTTTGCGTGTTCGGATGGATCTTTTTGGGGTTACTCGCTGTTTTGACTTTCAGTGGCTTTTAACAGTAGTTGAAATAGGCTGGAAGTGAAAATGATGGAGGTTTGAAGAAGATCTGACAGTGGTGAGCCCCATTTTCCCAATTCACATGCGAAATCTTGAGAATTCATAGCCGCCTAAGCCGTGCGGGGAAACACATTTTACATTCTCTTCTGTATTACTTTTAATTATGCCATTTAATCGATCATTTTAAGTTACCTTCAAATCATAAACTTTTGTTTTCATGCATGAAATGAATTTAATTAATTACAGTTCTATATTTTCCAGATTTGGTCATTTTAAAATCTCCAAATTGGGTTTATCTGCTGATGTGCTTGAATATAACATAAATTTTTATGAAATCAAGGCTTAAATACGCTTCAAAATCATTTCAAAGCTGTTTATAAGTTATTTTGAATATTAAATAGTTTTGAAAAAGGCTTCAAAATTAGGTACCTAAGTACCCCCATGAGAAAAGAATTTATTGTAATATTGGTTCTAAAACGCCATTTTGATGCAAATTGTAGTTTGTTAATTTGTTTAATTTATTCTATTTTATTTATAAAATTATAATTTTATAATGTAAAGTACGACATCTCGTGTTTATAGCGTTAAAGCTGTGTGTAGTTAATTTTCATTCTCGAAATGAATAAATATTATAAATAAATTAATTACAAAGTGTGCGTATAGAGAGCAGCTCCGTGTTAATATTTACAATTAATTATTACATCATAACCTTTTGATTACTTTTGTAATGAACTTGAAATACTTATCGGTAATTTTTAATCATTTTAATTCGAATTATATTAACAAGTAATTCGTAAATTAAGTTTTGGACAAATTAGGCCGTGATATCAAAAACTAGAAATTCGATAGGTCGAACTCAATTAATTACTTTATAGGTATACCTACCACAGTATTTTTGTTTTAAATTAAACTGCCTAGGTATACGGAAGTGGATTATAAAAACAAACAGGTTCAATATTAATTAAATAATAAAAAAAATTATATCGTACATATCTTAATCGATGTTCCTGAACTGAACAAAAACTTCTTAATTGTCCAAAATACCAATTAATCGAATTGTAATTTTATTTTTGAATTAATTAAAAACGTGTTCGAGTTATTATAGAAGACCTCATGTGCGTTATTGACACTTCTGTTTTAATTTCATTAAAATCAAGTTTATAAATAAATTTTTATAGTGCCTAATTTAAAGTCTTATTAATTTTAATAAAAATCGTATTAATTTTAAATTAAAACGAATTAAATTTGTATTGCCCTTTCAGTCACTTTCAGTAGTAGGGAAATGTTTTGTTTAATTAAAATTTGTAATTTGTTATATTAATATAAAAAATCAGGTTACTTTTACACTTGTTCCACCTTTTAAAATAATTGAAACAAAAGGTTAAATATTTAATTTATTAATTTTTAAAAGGTAAACCCATCTTCTAAGTAAAAAAATATGGTAATTTTTATCTACTGGTATTGATGTAATTATAATTATAAATTTGTTTATATTTAGGACTAAGGTTATCTGCATAAAATATTAAATAATTAATTCTAAATTACTTTAATGTAATAATTCGTTTGCATTGTCTAAATTCATCATGTAATTAGATTACAAGGCACTTTTTATTATATTTGCTTTCCCGTACTTTAACAAATAGGGTAAGCGTTTTATTTGAAGAAAATTTAAAAAAATTCTTTTTCAAAAGCGTTGTTTACACCATGTGTAATTTGTGGTGTAATAGTAAAAACATTTCGATACAAAAATGCTAAGAAACATAAAGATTGTAAATCTGGCTGGATGCTATGTTTCTTAAGGGTAGGTAAATAAAATGCGTCTGAATGTGGTATAGTAAATGAGTTATTAGCCAATTCCGTACTAATGATCCACCCTGTGTATTCGATTTAATAATAAGATTTATTTTTATTCTGCAGTGACAGCTGGTGCAACTTTACACCATAGATCTATTACCCTACAAGAGAATTTTTTGAAACTTGCACGACCCTCAACAATTCTTAAGTAACTCCTTGAGGGGTCAATTTTAGGGGTCACTGGTCTAACGAAACGTTCAAAATAAACTTTATGGCTTTCTTATTGAAAAAGTCGATTACTGCGCTTACCAATGAGTGTCAGTGATCAACAGAGTAAATAGATTAAACATGTAATCTTCGATTTTCTTTCTTTACCAACACGTGACTTTTCCACTACGCTATAAATAATATACGTAAAGTTTACATGTGTATATTTTTGTGTATTAAATCACAATCTTCTGATCTCACATCGTTGCGATACCTGGTACATACGGATTGTTTCCGAATAAACTTCACACAAGTTCGGAAAAAATTCGGAAATTTTAAAAATCCGGCAATATTGAGAGATATTTTTGCAGAGGTAGGAATTCCAACAGAGTAGTTTACCGTAAACCAGGGCTACTTTGACATTATTATGACATAATTTGACATAGTTTTAAAACGTAATTTTTTTTGTGTAATGACAAAACAATGCAATTCATAGTGGACTATAAAATTTGATTTTTCCACTACGAATTTACCAAAGAAGTGTTTTGCTTCTACAATAACAGAAAAAATAAATAGAAAATGTTGTGCAAAAGTAACCTCGACAGTGGGGCTACTTTGACATTACCATTTATTTACTATAATTTAGCGTTCCTTTGGTATTAAACCTTTACACCGCGACTCAATTGTCAATTTTTTTTTACTGGACCAAACATACTCACGTCCAGTGGCTGCAGATATAACCACCTTGCAATTTTAATTTTAGACGTATCACGCAACTCCAACATGTGGAGCTATCTCAATATCAGATATTGTCAAAGTAGCTACCTCCAATGTCAAAGTATAGTTCTGGTTTTAGGCTGGTATTAGACTGTCTAAGATATTTGACAAAGCTCTTTTTTAAAACCTAATTTATAAAATATTTTACAGTGCCTAAACTGCACAAAAATTTTTTTTCGTATTTTTCTTTCTGATTTCTAAATCTTTAGTAAATTTACCACCAAGTTTTTGTCCTTATAGTAACAAATAAGACTAACGTACTATTACGATGATGATTGTAAGTGAAGGAAAGAATGACAACGGGCTGGCATCTGAATATTCTTTTGCATCAGCTGAAGGAGGGCTTCGCTGTATGTCGGCAGGGTCAAACTGACTACGGATATTTTATAAATAAGTAACTATTTACAGAATCTTTTAACGGTCACACGTGGAATTCACGGTGGTTCACGGTGGAATTACTACCGAAGACAGAAGATGCTAATAGCATAGCGTTGAAAGTGGGTGCTGATATGGGGTTGATAGAGGAACTGAATAGTGCTAAAAATTGACCAGAAGGTGTAATTATAAAGAGGTTTACTTTTTTTCGGAAAAAAACATCGGAAATTTCCAATAGACGTACATTTTTTTCGGCAGCAAAGTGGCATCGGAACTGATACTAGGAGGGTGAATGTGAACAAGGAGAGTAAGGAACTGGAACTCTTAGGTTATTGAATTTGAATAAATCTAATTTTAATCTAATCTATCCTCCAGCTTGTACGATGGAAGCAGTGAACCTCGGCTGAAGCTATCACAGGAACTAGTGTCGCAAACGAGTCCATCGTAAGTTGTCGCTAGCGACAGATGTATGAAGTGCTAACATTATGCTAATTTACGTTTTTTCTTGTTTTAGGCTCTGTTTAATAACAAATGATCTTTGTGATGTGTCCACTGTAAATAAAATATTTTCTCTAAAGCTTAATTTTAACGATCTGACTTGTCGGTTCCATTGAAAAAAAATTAAAGTGTATTAGAAATTAACATCCATTCTCACCCGTGCTTCGGAGGGCACGTTAAGCCGTCGGTCCCGGTTGCTAAAAACTATCTTAGCAATCGTTACAAAGTTTTCGGAAATGGAAGTAGATTGGTATTAAATACTTTCTAACAGACGGGCCTAGAGTTAGTGGAAGAACTTGAAGTTAAACGAGGTCTCTAAGGTACAGAACAAGATTTTCCAAATAGGATTGAAGTCAGCTTAAAGAACTTCGCTCTTTTTATATGAAAAAAACGGTTACAGTCAAATTTCATGAAATTTTGGTAAGTTGTAGATCATGACCTTCTGAACAGAAGTCTTTATGGGAAAAAGACTCCACTATTCTGAGATAGAGGCCGTCAAAGTCGTTACGGTAGTTTACGTAACGTCCTTTAGCGGCTATATCGAAACTAATGTGTTAATAAAATAAGACTTGTTGTTTTATGCGAACCCTTGGTCTAGGGGTTTGGGAGTAAAAACCCCCGCTAGAACCCTTAAAAATCAGATTTTAGCAAAACAAAAAAATACGGGTCACCTTATTTTTAAAGCTTTATTGGTTGGCACCATAGTTCATCTTCATCCTGTAAAATGTATATTTATCAATGTTTTGAGTAACAAAAAATATGCGTTATTTGGCTATTTTAGATCTATTTCAACGACTTTGGCGACTCCTATATCAGAAGGGCAAGGTCTTAGAAATTTTTACCCATGGAGAGTTTTGTTAAGGAGGTCAAAATCTACAATTTAATCAAATTTGACTGAAACCGTTTTTCCATATAAAAAGTGCAGTACCAGATTTAAGTGTTAATAAACAGAATCCAATTATGTCACAATGTTTTGCATTTTGGCAACTTGATCTTACAAAAAATATTACTCTTACATTCTAACATTTTTTGTACTTTACTAGAATTTTTGTTACTGTGTATTTTTTCTTGTCGATACTAATAATACATTATTTCGAGTTTCAGCAAAATACTACTGGATCAAAATCAAAAACCGTCAGTCCATTATTTTAATTTTGGTCTTTCGCGATCGGTTTTAGTGTCGAGTTCGTCGTTTCTAAAGCCACCATTGAGCTTTTAAAAGAAATGTGAAATTTTTGCTTAAATTTATGTGAAAAAGTAGTGCAAGTGTTCCATTAATTAGTGAACTCATTAAAATTAGTGAAATTGTGGACTTTCGTTGTTAAAGATTGCGTTATGGAGGAGATAAGAAGCAGCGAACGAGCTTTAAATGCAAAAGGACTGCAAGAATACAGGTATGTTGTTAAGTTTTCTTAAAGTATCTTGTACTAAGGGCAGTTATTTTTTATAGGTACGGCCCACTACCGGGATTTTAGTAGAGGGGTGAGTTTTGAAATTTTTTAAAGTTAACGTGTGTAGTTGCATCAGGGGCCTCAAGACCTTTGGCAACCATTATTTAAAAAGGGACATTATGGGGTTTACATTTTTTTTCTATAGACATAAATTCAGATTGATTATTGGCGTTGTTGTTTCTTTGCGGTTCGCTATACAGATATTTTGTAACTTGAAAGTTACAATAACTAATGGTATTTTACATTAAGGTTCTTTTTCTAAAGCTTAGCTACTGATCGCATCCGCAAAATATTAAAGTTAATGGTATGTTATTATTACCACTTCTTGATACTCAAGTTCAAGAGTGCACTTGGGATGTCGTAAAGAGGTCTATTATTCGAAATGGAGACGTCGCGATCAGTATAGTCTAATGACATACATAGGTACATTACCACTACACCACGACTTTAAAATTAGTTTTACACTTACATTACATAATAAATATCAATATTTGGTGGGAAAGATGTGGTCTTTCTTAAGGTGCTCTGTGTAATAATTTGTGGATTTTTGTATAAAATGAAGACGGGCTGGTTTTAACTTTCTTTACCAGTCGTTAGATTGTTTCTTAGCACAAAGCTTGTGAAAATAGCATTCTCAACCTTTCATTTTTTTTTATCCCTAGCTGACATTTTTTTGTTCAAACTTTAGAGTATAAATGAAAATATTCTTATATAAACCTTCTCGATTCTGTATAATCGACCACTCGACCACACTAAAACTGGCACGGTGAAATATGCGGTTAAAATTAATATTTAAATTATTTTATTGATGGAAATTTAGTTTTTCATTAAACTTTCTACAGTTGTATTTGGAAAGATGTAGGTTTAATCCTTGCAACCTTTAATGAAAATTCGAATTAAGAATTTATTTCGTAAGATTCTCCAACAATTAAACTCTTACACTTTTACTTGGAATTTTAGTAAAATAGCAATGGGTAAAGATTTTAAAATGTAAATTATGCAAAATTAGATATTTATAAAATTATTAATATTCTTCAAGATGTTCAACATTTAGATAATTTTGTTAGTGACATAATTATGATATGACTATGTATTCGAAAAGAGCAGAAGATGTCCTCGACTATTTTATTGTATATTTTACAATTTTTACCACCTCTTTTATTTTTTCAATTTATTTGAATAAATATGTAATTTTAACCTTTAGAGTTTTTCAATTTGATTTGATTAATTTAACGATAATTACTCATCCAGTAATTATTTCATCTAAAGGTTGTATTATACCCTGGCTTTTGTGCGTTTGGAATTTAAAAATAAAAACATTTTTGTAAAGAATCAACAATTTTATTTAAGGATAACAAAAAGTAGAAGAAAACATTTTTAAAATCTTAGTTGTCGGTGAAAATTTTTAACAAGAAACAGGTACTATTTTATAACAATCTATTTAACGAGTTGAGCTCCCTTGGAGTGGAATCCATTTTCGTCTGCGGTGTATTCTAATACCCATTTTCCGAAAGAGTCGCTCCATGAGGCTACTCCTTGTACAACCATGGATTCGGCTTCGGATCCTACATTTTTAAGTTCACCGACTTCGCTATGGGAGTGTCCGTCGCTGTTTTCAAAACTGCAACAAATAAATTAAATTAGAAAAGTGATAAAAATGTTTTAATTGTTTTACAGTTATGTGTGGAACGAAAGTAACTACAAGGTTGTATTCTATTTACCTTGGTACATCTTCGCTTTCACTTATCTTTTGGAATTTTTAGTATTGTAAAATTTTTATTTACGTTTTTAATTTGCATATTATTTGACAAATTTAGAACAGTTGAGGCCGTAAATAATTTTTTTTAATTGTTTAATTATACGAAAAAATAATAACTTTTTGATTAATAATTGATCTTACATAATTTATTAAAGAAGATCTAAACTATTGCAAAATTTTTGATATTGTAAACCGATACATGACATATTAAAATTTTGCAATGATAATTTTCAACATACAAAATTTTTAGATGACACCGTTTCAATATTATAATTAAGAAATTTATTCAATTGAGCGAACAATGAGATTTTTTTTTGTCTAGACGCCCATGTAAAGGATCGCACAAATCTTTAGTTACTAATTAAAATAAAATAAAACACATACCCAAATTTGTATCCATCAACACCAATGTTGTCGAATTCGCTCTTTACGGCATAAACACCCTTATCTTCTGGTGCAGCTGGTGCAGCGATAACGGCGGCGACGAGGGCAGCTAATACAATAACCTATAGTTGGAGAAATAATTGAAACAATTAGCAGTTAAAACAAATTTAATTTTGACTTACGAATTTCATTTTGATTGTGATGTGTTGTCTTCTCTTTGTACGAAAAGTCAGTGTATATTGTCCTCAAGACAAACGGTTTATATAGCAAAACTTTGATTCGTCAAGGAGTCACCAAAAAGCACAATAATCCATAAAATAAAAAAGGATGGTACTAATTATTTACATAATCTTAGTGCATACAAGTGGAAAATCTGGTTTATTAATACTATTTTAATGTGTGGATCATCTCCAAGCTTTAATTTCATGGCCAAAACACATCTTTAGATTGTGCGACATTTAAAAATGTTATATCAAATGTGATTAGAATAATGAATATATTATAATTGAATTTTTTTCTTGAATTATTGTATAATTTTACATAAAGTTAAATGTGATTAAGTACTGAAACAATTTTTCAATAGGCGCGAGGATAAGTTGTGGTGGAATTACGCTTGAAAGAGGCAAAAACCCACGACTGCGTAGCTTTTGAGACTTGCATTCGTGCATCCAAGTAGCTTTTGCATTTTTAGCTATTATCAAACAGTTATGCCATTTGTTTAATTTGACCCCATATTTCAGTAAATAATCATTTGTTTTATATGAGACAAAGGTTAAAATTTTTGGGCAATAATTTTTAAAAGTGCACATCATGATTTACATAAATTAATCAAATCAATAAGGTAATTGTTATTATTAAAAATAGTATTTTGGTTAATTAAAGTTTAAAAGGCAGATGTATCCGGGTAATTTTGTATTATACCGGTTTTTATAAAGTTAAAGTTATTACCGTTATAGTCAAGGCCCTTCTAGCGACCTTTAAATATATTTCGATATTTTCCAAAAAACAAGTAAACTATTATCGATAAAAATCCAGTTTTGAATAATTTCTATGTTAAAAATTACTTAATTTGAAAAGTTTGGCACTATAAAACAATAAGGTAAAAAATAGTGAAATTATGTAAGTATTAATTAAAGGTCTGAGACAGAGTGATGTTTGATGTCTTATGTAATTTCGCTTTTAAAGTTTAACAAATAAGCAACTAGATCGGAATAATCGCGTGTCTGGTGTGAATCTAATTAATCAAAACACTTTTCTACAGAATAACGTTTTGGCAAATACTCAATTAATTTAAAATCAAGTTTTGGATATAATTGTTAACATTATTTATTAAGAGTTGTAAAGATCAGATTGTATCGAGAAGGCTTAGGAATGTTTTATAATCTATCTGTGGCATAAATCACTAAAGTAACAGAATAACAGCACGATGCTCATTCACATTTAAACATTTTTAATTTTTATCAAATTAGTAGGTAATGATGAAAAGATTATTAAAACCTCAACCCTCAAATTGGAAAATTTTGAGATGCGTCCTCAAGTTTAGGAGGCATCTAAGCTCCATACGACATCTTTAGCATGCTAACATCTAGTCTTAAGTTTTCAAGTTTTTTCGGTTAAGTAATCATATTTTTTTAAATCTTTCAGGTCTCAATTTGCCCAGTGATTTAATCGATTTAGCGTTCATATTGCCTTTGATCTTTCTGTGCTTTAAAGGGAGTTTTCCAAAGGTTCATTAAATAAAATATTATTTTATTTAATTAAAATATAAAATAATATTTTATTTAATGAATTTTTGGAAAACTCTATTTAAAAAGCCTGATCATATCGTCATCATATATCATGATGAGGCTTTTTTCATGACCATATTATGATCATATTATGGTCATATTATGATCAGTCTTTTTTCACTCATCTTTGATTTTATTTAATTTTTCAGCTAGCTATTTATCTATGTTTTGTTACGGAGCCCAAAAAACTTTTTTTTTCATAAAATGCCAAAAACGTAATAGAAATTAAGAAAATTAATAAACGGCGCGGCGCCAAAACTACATTTTGTAAAAAAATGTGGGTTACGTCCTATTACAAAGAAACCACTGATATTGAGTATGTGCCCCTTCTGCGCCTGCGGATTTTTTTTAGCGAAATTCAGACTTTTATAGGTATTAAGATCTTTAGTGTATGATCTATCCTGTTACCAAATATAAAGTTCCTTCCTAGGGGAACCTCAGAAGTGAAGCATTCCTTTATGCGGTCTCTAATGGCGGCGCCATACACACACGTTTGCCTTCCGTTTTGGCCGGTGCAGGCTGACTTGCACAGGCCAACCCGGAACGTTTGGACATCTCTCAGGCGACTTACGCAGACTTTGATCTGGCCAGTTCAACTTCAAGCTTTGGTTTAAAATTCCTTTGCACAGGCCCGGTCGGAGTAAAAGCCTCTATGTGTGGACGCAAAGTAATAGTTCTGGTTGGTCTGCGCACGTTTCGCCTGCACAGGCCAAACCGGAGCTTTAACAATGTTCAGGCGCTCTAATATAGCCTGTGCAGGCCGTCTGAACTGTGACCAAACGCTTCGGTTTGGCCTGTACAGGCCGCCTGCACAGGCCAAACCGGAAGGCAAGCTGGTGTGTGTGGCGGAGGCTTAAGAGTGGGAGGCATGAGACTTTTCTAAGGATCTTTAGGGCATGATCTATTTTAGTATTTAAAAAGTTTCTAAGACGTCTAGAAGTTCTTCATTAATAAAATTCATGTTATGTAACATAAT
Source organism: Malthinus seriepunctatus (assembly GCA_963924605.1). Taxonomy (NCBI): domain Eukaryota; kingdom Metazoa; phylum Arthropoda; class Insecta; order Coleoptera; family Cantharidae; genus Malthinus; species Malthinus seriepunctatus. The sequence continues at coordinate 16,045,578 of OZ004600.1, forward strand.
TAGGTAATATTTATTAGATTTTGACTAGGACTAGATGAATCAGTCAGTTAGGACTTTGATTTTCAAACAAACAGGGTGGCCCATCGAAAAAACAAGCGTGTTTTTTTCTCATATTTAACTTCATTGTTTCAAAAATCGATCTTACCCATAGATTTTAATTTCGAGGGGGACAATTTCATTTGCTACTTTAAACACCGCCACTTTAAGCCCTTAGTGGTGGAGTAATCAACCTCAAAACTTGTAATAGTGAAATAAAAAATCGAAAAGGATTTGCTTTCATGTTGCTTGTATATTCAAATGGTCAAGTATTTAGCAAACATTATTGTTGAATTATCGATAAATCTAAAAATTAATTTAAAATGGATCTTTTTCTTCTTAGGACTTATCGTGTTTTTAAAAAAATGTAACATGTAACATGTATCATGTAATTACGCTTAAGCTTATTGAAATCGTCAAGCTCAAAATTTATTTATTCTTGCATAGTTATTCCCTAAAAAGAGAATATCCTCATACTTTTTATGACTGTTTTCATGCTTGCGGCGCTGAGAAACAGTGGTTCAACTGCTTTACCGTTTTTTGATTGATTTAAAAATCATTTGAAAGTTGCAGTAGTATAAATACATTGTGAAAATTCTAAAATCGTTTATTATTGACTGATTAGCTCCACAGTTGGGACAGTCGGACAGTTTGTGTTTCTGAATCTAAACAATTATTGTTTTACAGCAATTAGCGAGTAGGGAACTTCAGGTTTAGGTCACTCTGCTTTTGAGCCTTCTAGGTGTTTTGTTTTACAGAACAATCTTCTGATTTCAAAGCTTAATCAGATCTTAATCCGCACGTGGATTTTGACAGCATCGATTGCATTGGGTTTTAAAAAACTTTAAATTAGACATTAAAAATATCGAAGCAATAAATAAAATATCTAGTAATAGTAATAATTTTTCCACTATTTCTACACTAAAAACTGTATTACCCTTGAAATTAATTCAGTTGTATTTAAATTAATTAATAAGTTTTGTGGTTTTTGAATAAAATTTTTTGATATAATGATATTTAAGAGACGTTAAATTGTCGTAAAGTAAGTAGATGTCGTTAATGGTGGGATGATCACTTAAATGTCATTCAACAACATAAATTAATACAATAAATTTTTAAAATGTCCAACTATTGCTTTTATTAACAGAAATAATTTAAAAGAAATGTTAAGGTAACGTTGATAAAATCATTACACGTTTTTGTGTGTATTTTTACATTTAATAACTTTTAGCTTACTTCTTGTAATAAACGACACAAAAGATAGAAACTGTCGTTAAAGAAATTTTTGTCGAATAACTTGAATCGTTTAATGAGGTGCTGTCATTAAACTAAATAATAAAGAAATTTACCCTTTAAAATTCAGGTAAAAAAATTATGAATTGAGAAATTATTCAAGTGAACTTACATAATAATGTAACAAAAATTAATAATGATCTTTTTAGAAGTAGGTAGACGATACCTTATTAACTACTTGTAAAATTTAATAATAATAAAAAAGGAGTTAGTTCTAAATCAGACATGACTTTTCTTTTATAATAATTATTGAACAAGTTGATATTTAGCAAATTCTTAGTCGTGAAATATTGTTCACAATTTAGTAGGTAAAATTATTATGTAATGGTATTAATACAGTTAATTTTTTTGATTTATTTGGCTGTAGATGCTTATTATGTTTCTTAACATTGATCGTTAAATGTGATAAAATAGTTTTCTTTTTGCAACATTTTTTATGCGGTTTTACAGTCCACTTTGATAACACCTAAAATCCGCCATTAAGTTGTGTGTAGGTGTAGGTTCACTTTGGGCGAGATTTAATTATCGTGTTCTTGTCACCTCTAAGGATGGGACGCTTGTGTTTCTCCAAAATAAATTTCTTCCAAAAGACAAGTCACCTCACATCCCACCATAACAACAATATGTTAAATGTCCAGTTTTTGTTTATTTATAGCCTCCTTTGATATTCTATAACTGAATTATTTAAACATTAACGTTTGTTATAGCTTCCGGAGATGTTTAATAAATTTTAATTATAATTTTTTTAGTTTTGTTTTATTAATTTTTTAATAGTTGTCCGTTACTTCGTGTTCAACGGTAGCACATTTAAATTACAAGTTAATAAATTAAATTATTAAGTAATTATTCTCTATACAGAGATTGTAAATTGTATACCTATTAGTCAATGTGAGCCTAATATTTCAATATTTTACCATAGTATAATTAATAAGTAATTAAATTTGTTGAGTAGGTTGTTTTTAATAAATTTGTTTTAAATGTTTATTTAATATTTGGGTACTTGACATAAATCGTGTTTGATTTACAATGCACTTTAAGATTTTAATACTTATTCACGTCTTTAAAAGGGAAACACGAAAAATTATAGTTAATCAGGTTTAGTGAAAATTAATTTGAGTTTGTCGTGCAAAACTTTTGAAGACGTATTGCATCAACTGCAAATATGGCATATTATCATTATGTACGGTGTACACGTGTACGGGTAGCAAGAGATCGCTACATAGTATAATAACCCTTTTATGAATTTTATTTTTGCCGCCCCCTGATTTATTTGCAAAGAAATCAACAAAAATTTTAAGCCTGGTTTTAACTTTCTAGGACATCGCTAAACTCCTTCCTGTAACGAGAAGTTTTGTATGTAAAATACATATGATTTTTATATCTTTTTGTATTTTTTTATAGAAGTATAAAAAATTAGAATAGATATAGTATAGAATAGAATAAGAATACTAATATAGAAGTATAAGTTAATATAGAATTCGTCTAAGTAAATTAATTATTAAATTACATTATGATGATATCACATACTAATAATTAGTTCCATCTTGCAATTTCCTGAATTGAATTATGTTAACATATTTTTTTCAATAGTGCGATTCTGCGATTAAATTTTCTACAAATTCTGTAATTTTTATGCAAATTGAAATAAATAACTTCTTAAATTGATCATAGTAACCTTGACTTTGAAAGACAAAAAATAGTCTTAAACATCATCAAATTATTACCTGATTGCTATTTGATGTTGATTGCAATTTGTTACTTATTTGATTATGTTATTAATTATTTAATTATTGATAATTTCCGTCGTTTGATTTTAAATTTTGACACCTTCTGAGAATTAAATTACATAATGTAGATACTATTAATAGAGTTATAGAACACTAATATAATTATCTATTCTATAGATAAAACTTACCAGTCACAAAAAAATGAATGAAGGAAAGATAGCAAAAATAAAATAAAATACGGTTAATTTTTTTATGGGCCTCATATTGAATTTTAGCATTTTAACGATAGATGACAATTTGTTTTAAAAAAAAAGATGATGGTACGCTCCATATTGTTTTTATTAAATCAAGTAGCCATGATAAAACAATAAAGCGTGTCACTTGTAATGAAGTTCAATTTTATTCCACAAGGTGCGCACAATCGACGATCCCAAACGTTAAATTAAGTTACTTCTATTGTATTGTTTAAATTTGTTTGAATAATTATTTTATAATATAACCCGTTGTTCTGCTTACGATTGTAAAAAATCAGTCAAAATCATTCAAATTCAAATATACTAATTAACAGGTATGCGCGGAGTGACACGCTCTATTGGTAAAGTCTTACATACCTCTCCGGGTATGTCTTAGGGCCTATTTTACAATTGAGGTTCAACAGCGGTTTCAATTAAACTCTGATTGAATTAGAGTTCTTAGCAAGTTCGCATTGTAACATCTGGTTTAATCGTAGTTTACCATATTACAACTCAAGTTTTGTTAAACTTGTATAATCTGCTCTTATTTTAATAAGTTTGACTAGACTTTTATTGTTTTTTCATGGCTGCTTGATGTAATAAAAATAATACAAAAATTAATCTTCCAATGAAAAGCTCAAAATTCTGAAAATTACTAACACTGGTTGCCATAGCAACCAATTTTTGCCAAAAATTGGGTTTCACTGAAGAAACAAAATATAAATGAAGATGAAAAGGAGATATGTCCAAAGGACCTCCACTTTTTATACGGAAAAACGGTTTCTGTCAAATTTGAAGAAATAAATCGTTAAGCTGGGTTAAGACCTCATGATTTCTCATAGGATAACTAATATGACTTATAAGAGAAATATGCTAAAGTTCACATTATAAAAATGTTTGTATTATGGGGATTATACTCGTATAGCAAAATAATAAACTCAGTTATAGAAAATTATTAAGTATTAATTTAAATTTTAATAAGTATTATTTCGCTATGATTGCTATAATACAAGAAATCTTATAGTGTGAACTTCAGCATATTTCTCTTATGATAAGTCATATTACTTCTTCTATAAGAAATCATGTAGTCTGAATCCACCTTTAGGATAGTTATTCTAACAGGCAGCGGCTATTCTAAAACTACTTGTTGTTTTATGCCCCCCCCCAAAGTTTAAACTAAATTGGTTTAAGGGTTTGAACGTAAAACTAAAAAACTAAAAACAGTGTTCTCTGGGACCAATTTTGTGTCAGCGAACCCGACTAGACCCCTTAAAAATTATAAGCAAAACAAAAAATATGGGTTACTTTACTTTAAAAGCTTTATTGGTTGGCACCATAATAATTAACCTTCACTCTATAAAATGTATATTTACCTGAATAACAAAAACTAAATATGTGCTATTTGGCTTTTTTCCATCTATTTTAACGGATTTGGCAAGGGTCAGGGTCTCAGAAAGGTGAAGCCCTAAAAGTTTTCGCCCATGGACACTTTTGTTCAAGAGGACAAAATCTACACCTTACCAAAGTGTTATCAAATTTGACAGAAACCGTGTTTCCACATAAAAAGTAGTGCGGTGTCCATTTCGATTTTTCGGAAGAGCTATCTAGCACAGTCAAACTTTAACTTGCTGTATTTTTGACTATACTCATTTTTAGCTTGTGTTTCGTTGCGATGGTATGATAGAGATCAATATTCAATTCTCAATTTCGTGAAAAAATGACATTTCTTCTTTGTGTTCTGCTGATTAATGTTAGTTAGACCATAGACAAGGAAAGGTTCACACAGACGCATTGCTTCTAAGAACCTTCAAAATAATTTCCCAGATTCTAATTGCTATCTTCTCGTATAAGAATGTGTTTCTATCACAATTTAGTTCTTTTCACTATAACCAAAGAATTAAAAGTTCAGTGAGTAAAGAACAAAATGGAATTATATTGTTTCTTCACGCAGTCCAAATTTGTTAATTTGTTAATTTGAGCAATTCTGAGCTCTCTTAATTAAAAGTGGCCTATAGGTAGTTGTAGGTGTGTAAAACTTAGACGTCCGTCTGATCGTGCATTCTTTAGCAGAAGAGGATTTCCGGCAGCTTCGAAGTTCAAACGCCTTTCAAAACGATTAAAAATTTTTTTTATTTAACCATTTTTGGCAAAATTAACAAGGTTAAATTTTTTAAATGAAGAACAAAGTGCAGCGATTCCAATCTTACTTAATAAAGTTCCATATTTAATTTCCAAATTATGCAAATTGAGCCACTAATCGTCGCTTTACTTTACGACTTTGACTATTAAATAAATCATAGGTGTTCGATAACAAAATTTGGGAGGCTCTTATTAAACTCTTCTAATGTATTATTAATATATTATTAAAAAAAATTGCAAAATGTAAGGTTGAGGTAATAATTATTTTTTAAATAAAAGTGAAAGTAAGTACATAAATAAGTGTATTATGCACAAGTGGTTTATTATTTGATTAAACATTCAAGTGACGTGAGTACTGTGTTTTGTCACTCCTCTTCAAAAGAAGTGTTATTAAACATCTTGTACTAGAACGTGCCGTGGCATAGTTTTGGAAGAAAACGATTCTTTTAAAATTCTCATTTATTCTAATTTTTGGGGGATTTTTTTTTGTATTTACAAGTTTTTAATATTGCAGTTTTATAAAAACTTCAAAATAATTTAATTTGCCAAAAATTAACAAATTTAACAATTATAAATACTAAATTTATTTTGGAATATGATCTCCTATAGGTTGGAATCCATTTTTATCAGCGATGTATCTTACAACATAAAGTACGCCGTTAAGTCCTGGGTAAGAGTATTCTCCTTGAACGGACAATTCTTCGTTGTCGGTACCTAAATTGTCTATCCGTCCAACTTCTTTTTGAGATATTTGATTGCTCGTTTCAAAGCTAAAATTAATAATTTGAACAATAATGGTTTTGGAATTATAATATGACTCACTCGAAACTGTATCCGTCAATGCCGATGTTATCGCTATTGTATTTAAGGATCACAGCGTCCTTTTCAGGTCCTCCTCCTTGAGGAGCAGCAAGGGCGAAAGCCACTAAGGCAGCAAGAACAATAATCTAAAATTAAGTTAATTTTAAAATAATTCCAAAGTGTATGTCACAATCACATAATTATTATTATTGGTTGCATCTTACCATTTTCATATTGGTAGATGTTTTTTCACTAATCACAAGCACCAACTAAATATACAAACTGAAAGATCTTGCTTTTATATTAAATAGTCCTTACAAGAGCCCTGCTCTTCTTACCATCACTGCGTGGTTCCTTTGACATTTACCACCTCTTCTTCACGCATCTTCTTCTACCACCTATTGTAATTTTAATGTTCATGTAACATTAAATTGTTGCACGATTGTAAAAGAACAAACAATTAATTTATATAAACCGACTAGTAATATTAGAAAAATTAAAGTCCACTACCGAATTATTAAATTTTATAAGTAAATTCGACGTTTTATGAATTGAAAATAATTCAAAAAATGTAATTACAATAGAATTTTTCTACTACTCTCTAAAAGCGAGATTAACTATAATTGAGTTGCCCACAGCAAGGTTAATTTAAATTGTAGGTTAAAACTAATTGTCCGAAGATTTTTGCTTAAGAGCGATTAATTTTATTTTGATTGCGAAATAATTTAATTTGATAAAGTCGCATCAGACGAATTTACTTTGTTTAAATTAATTTTGTTATCTAAAATAAAATTTCATAATTTGTTACTAATCATTCTTTTGTAAGTTGTTTCTTATACGCATCGGACCAAAATGCAAATTTTATTTTCTTATCCTCAAGCTACAACGACGTTATGAAAGAAATGCTCTTGAAAAATCGTTTTTTTATTTTATTTTGGTTAATTCGTAAGAAAAATTGTGAAAAAATCATTTGGTTTATGTGAAGTTAAAAAATGTTTTAATTCCTGCTTGTAGGGAAAGTAGGGCTTGTGCATTTTAATAAAACCTAAAATACCCACCTTTTTTATTTTATTAATTTTATTTATTATAGAAAGCTTTAAGTAGCTTTTAAAATTTATAAAGATGCAATTTAAAACTGAGACGTTACCTAATGTCCCGCGATTTTGACTCTGTTTTAGTTAAGTCTTCTCTGCTTTAATCGTTTGCCCCAGATTTGGGCTTGAATTATTACAGTGGTTTCAATAAATAAGTTTGACAACAAACACATAGCAGTTTTAAATTTATAATATTTTATTATAATTGTCCTCTTAATTAGTCATTTTTAATCAGATGACCAATCGATTATGATAATAGTGTTAACTGTTAAGTAACATGGATTATTTAAATGCCTGATGCATCAGAGGGAGCTTAACACGGGCCTTTTAAGACGATGTAAAATCAATAAACATTAACAACCTTGTAATGAGCCTTAATTTCATGCGATGGTAATTTGAATCAAATTATTTAATTACGAAATCAGATTTTGGATTTTATGTTTCCAATATAATGAAAACTATGCGATGGTTTGCACGATAGAATTAATTTATTATGTAACTCGTACAACTTGATTTACTTTTAGATAAGATCTTCCACGGTGTTTTACTTTTTAAATTTGCACTCTTAAAGTTTACTTAGATATTCAATTATGTAGAGCAAAATTGACAAGATTATTATGACATAATTAATAATTATAGGATTGGATTTAAATTTTCAAGTATAGAAACTTTTTCCACTCACTAAAAATATTAAATACGTTTTTTTTTGAATTACAGGTTTGTTATTACTAATTACCTACATTTCAGTTACCAGTCGATTTTGTTTATTGTACCATAATTATTACCTATGTCTCCTGAGACACTACTGAGACACAGGTCTCTCGTTTTCCCTCTTTAAGGGGTTGGTGGGATCATCTACTACTTTTGACCACTTTTCATATTAGCTACCAATAGCAATTTAAGTTTTTGGACAAGTGTACCCACAAATTGGCCTTAAGTCATTAATAAAAGTCCCTTGAAAGTGAATAAAAAATTCTAAATTTTTGGAAAAACGCGAAAACTTAAAATCTCGTTTTAAACTCCAATGTCCTGACTATAAATAGAGATTGTAGTACTACGGTTTTTTGGATCATATCACACAGTCTATACGCACTCTTCTCCTCAACATTTGTAACTTTTAAAGATCCCTAGAGACGCTAAGACTTTTACTAAGGCAAATGTGCCGCCGCAGTTTGCACAGGCAAACCAAAGCTTTTCTAGGAGGCTTTAAAAGGTTTCCAAATGCTTTTATGCTGTCTTTTAAACTTCGGTATAACTTTTGAAAAATTACTGTTCCATTTAAAGTGTTTCACAATGGACTCAAAGCTGTTCGACTTAAATGGGTGTTAGATTTTTTTTTGTTGGCAAGATTCGATAAATTGTTTCTTAACTCACCAGCCACTTTTTCTTTGACTATGTAAGTATAGGTTGGTAGAAAAATAATTGAGGTTTATGACTTTCAAATTCAAATACATTTTTCTCAACTAATAATTAATTTTATTAACCAAAATAAGCACTCCTACTACAATTAACACATTTTTGTCAATTAATTACAAGGTGGTATAAAATGCATTTACGGCAGTAGTTGGTTGTTGACAACCTTATCCCATAAGAAGTTGTGATTAAAGTATAAAAAATAATTTTTTGGCAAGACGTCTAGTGCCTATAGTTTATTTAATTTTTTTGGAGGAGGTGTCGAATGGCAATTTTTTGTTTTCGTTCAGTTCGCGCGGCATCCAATTGGCAACTTTTTTTGATTCTCTTAACTTTTTAAGTAGTCCAGGATGTCTAAGTTTGGAGAAAGTTTTTATATTGTTGTTCGTGATTCGGATTCAACTAACGCCTTCAGTTGGTCATTGTGAACTGTGAAGAATCAATCTGTACCTTCAAGGATTTCGTCCCCATTAGCACGTAATTTTTAGAACCACCATACGTGAGTCCTTAACAGCACCCACACCTAGAGACTCGTTTAGTTTACGAGCTGTTTCTGTTGCTTTAAGGTCTATTCCCACACAACCGTGATTGATCCGTCACGTCACGTCTCCGGTCAGTCAAATTTTTTGTGATTTTATTTTGACGGACAGCACGATTCACACACATCAGTCATGGATCCGTCATTTACCTTTAGTTATAAAAGGATTTATAAAAATAACGTTGTCGACGTTATTTTATTTGACTGACCGGAGACGTGACGGCGTCAAAAACAAAATCTCCGAACCATGACTGATGAGTGTGAATGGATTCATTTAAAAGTACGCTTACGATATTTTTTATACCATTTTTGACTGACCGGAGACGTGACGTGACGGATCAATCACGGTTGTGTGTGAATACAACTTTATAGCAACTACTTCAAATTGACATAAAATTTACTCTTGTTCGCAAATTGTAAACGCGCAAATTGTAAACCAAATTTTTGAATTATGAATGAAATGTTTAAGACCTAGAAAAATAATAGCCGCATTCGTCTCAGCTGGGGTAGCAGTATGAGATGACTTTGAAGCGGATTTCACAATTTTTGCGAACGTGGACGCGAATGTTCTCACAGGTAGCAGAGAAACCCTGTATTTCACAGAAAATGACTGGAAATATAGTGCTTTTGGAAACAACCTCAACTTACGTGATGAATTTGCTAGGCAACCACCAACCAAACGTAATGAAATAGGATGGTTACCTAGCAAATTGGTCACGTGGGTTGAGTGTATTTCCCTAGACCCTGTAGAAGTAATGCCTTGACAGAGAATTAACCAACTCGACTCATATGCTCAACATTGCGACCAGCTCTGCAGAGCCAGTATTTATTAGTTTGTGGATATTCATTTAATATCCAAGTCAATTAATAGCTTTTCGAATACTACTCTGAACTGATATTTCTTAGGCAGTAACCGCCTGAAATCACTCTTGTTTGTTACTTTAAAAAATCAACTCTCGTTCGGACTTGTCGATTTTCATCCAAATTGGCCAAACTGGAACGCGTGGACAGCGTTTCAGGTCGCCTGCACAGGCCAAACTGGAAGACAAGGCCTGTGTGTGTGTGGCGAGTCCTTAAGGTTGAGTTTCATAAAGGGTGCTGAGCACTTTCCCGACTTAAGTTCGAGATCGATCAAGCTTTCTCAAACTCGAACAGTTACGTCGCCGCTTTCGGCGGTTATCGGTTGAAAACAAACAAACTGCCAACCTTTTCGAAACTTGGGCAACTCGTTCTTTACTTTTGTTTTCAACCGGTAACTGCCGAAAGCGGCGACGTAATTGTTCGAGTTTGAGAAAGATTTATGAGACGGACTTTTTTAGTCCGCGATCTCGAACTTAAGTTGAGCAAGTGGTAGCACCCGGCCTAAGTGGTAGTAGATATGATTCTTTTAATCATTTGTGTAAATATTAACTGAAAAAAATACATTATTAGACAAAACGAAATTATTTCGGTAATTTTTCATTGTTGATCCGTTTTCCAGTTATATGCTTAACTATAAATACATGCTATTAACAAACTAACTTCTAATATTTTAATTTCCTCATAATAATTTTATAATCTGCTTTAATCAATAAAATACTCTTGTAAATTACGATAATTAGTAGTATGAGAATTTTAAGTAATTTTATTCAAGCGTGTATAGACCAACCAGTCGTTCTCCCTCGCGGTTATAATTATATTTAGCTATTAAATTGACACTTATTACTAAATGACGCTTTGCTACTATTATCGACAATTCCATGCTACTTATTGTATTACTACAGAAATTAGTATTTCATAGCGTCAGGTATTTGTTTTTCAATATAAATGAACATTCCATCATTGTAGAAGAGAATCCACTTTACTCTTTCATTGGGGTACATTATAAATATATTTTTTCAAATTTATTCCGTTTGCGTAATTGCGTCGACCTTGTTGATGTTATGCAACATTGTAAGTAATAGACGATTAATTGGGTATTACAAATTTATGTATTTTGTGGTTTTATATTGAAACCTTTCTGCAAGCTTTTATGAGAGTGCAGTTAATTAAAAAAATATGACTAATGAGGATAGTCATAAATGTTTTAAAATTCACGTTCTTGACACAAAAATCAACCCTTTTTGTAAAAACGGAAATTATATCAAGAGGTACATCTCGTATAATAGAAACACCCTTTGCAATGTGCAAATGTGCATGGTATTTGTATCCCACATTATTATAATAAATGCTAAAGCAATTAGTTTTATAAAATCATCTGAAGTTTGTAAAGTTCATATTTGTAAAATAATAATAATAATGAGAAACGTGAAAATTGCGTATCTAAGTACAAGGATTTATTTCCATGAGACTTTTCTAATGGGCAAGGTTAATATATCGAAAGCACTTTTTTTCTCGTTTTAATTAATTTTAATTTTTTTTACAAATTCGTCTGAATTAAATGGGTACATTTTTCAAAATTTTTTAAATGTCAGACCATCAAACCACATTCGAAAATAAATATTTAAAGATGCAAATGGAAATTAAAGAAATGAAATTAAATTTACATAAATGTGCAGCAATATGCATTGTTTGCTGTTAGTATAAATTATAATAACATTTTATGTGTAGGTAACTTTTAAGTAAATCTTCTTAGAAATGTCTATTATAGCTAATTGTTTAAAGAAATCAAAGGTGTTGTTTTGTATTTAATGCCAAACTAAATAGTTTCAATCTTTTGTTGTGATGTAATTTAAAGCTTCTAACAAATTTGCATTTTATTATCAAATGAAATTATTGATAATTAATATTTATATTATATAATATAAAATTATTAATAATAATAGGAAAATTACAAAAATGTCGATTTATTATAGATTTATCGATTTCGTCCTATGCATCTTAATTACTTTATTAAATTAATTACTCGGCTTTGTGCAATTTTTTTAGCTAAAATATTATAATAGATTTTTAACCTTTTAATAGTTCAAATTACTTATTTTCTTTCAAGTGCGCACTTAAATGTTATTAATTACAAAAAACTTAAATTAACTATTAACACCGAACTGTGAGTTTATTAATATTATTAATTTAACCTTTAATTTTAGTAAAGAAATTGAAAATTGATTATCGTTCTTAAGCACCATCAATATGGATGGAGTTCGAATTGAAACGTTTTATTAAAAGTTAAACGGTTGATGATTTATTATTTTACGAATTTAATGTTTTAATGGAGAGTTCGAAATTATGTCGTAAAAGTAGATAATTATTTTTTAATAAACTTAAGATATCAATCAATAAGTGGCAAGGCTGTGTGATTTGCATAACTTTTAGCTTTCGTTTTACATTAACGACGTTTTAGGAAATCGTTATTAAAGGGGTTGAATTGTGATACTTACCTATGACTTGATGAGCTTTGGAAAATTTTGTTTTTCGTTTATATCCCCAGTAGGTCAAAGTTAGTCTACAGGATATAGTTTCGATGAGAGTGTCGGTTATAACTTATAAGAATGGCCACTTTTGTAATTTCATGTTCCCATGATTATTTAGGAAAAAGTTTTTGGGTATAAAATTCTGCATGTAAATCAATAAACTTGCGCTTCTTAAATTTTTTGATCCATTCTAGTCCCTGAGCCGATAACAGAAAAATCGGGGTGATCGTATTCAGGGAAATAATCTGTTTGGGCGCAACCAAACACGAAAATCTGGTTGACTGCCCAAAGCACTGGCGTAAGTCCTCAGGACTATTAATAATAAACTTCTAATTGGTGAGGAGGACGGAAAACCTACCTGAGAGGGATGCCAAAGTAAAATTTTACTTTTCATGTAAAAAGTAGTTTTCTTTGCCAGTGGGAAACCCAAATACCGTTTATGAGTTACGAGTTTATGTTTGCGGGTATGTGGCATAAATACGTTAATTTCACCCCAGCTGCCAAGCTCTCAGAGACATTATAAAGAGTAGTCAAATTTTTCTCTTGATTATTTTTATATGAATGGAAAAATGTCAAAGTTACATCCCAAATACTGCCATATTTCTTACTTTTTTACTTCTCTAACAATTTTATTGAAGGAGGCCTGAAGCCTTAAGCCAGTGTTTTGTGCAAGCAACCAAATTTTCGTGTTCGCTAGCACTCAAATAGCTTATTCCCAAAAGACCCGGAAAAATTAACATCGTTTTCGCGCCCGAGTGTTTTTTATTAAAAATGACTTGTACGTAATCGACCAGAAACTATCAGCTCCTCCATTTTTGTATCATCTGCGATGCAATGATATAAATCTTTATCCGGCGCTTAGACTTTTACAAGTGTAAATGTACCCGCGGTCACCCATTTAAATTTCATTGTATCCATTTTGGCCCTTCAGGTATCCCTTATATATTTTTTCATCATTTTAATTTTCTATTTTAACATCCCAAATATTTTCAGTCATTTTATTTTTTAAAATTATTTATAATTCACATACGCTTTCGAAACTTTTAGCATTTGATGCCAATTGCAAGCTCGCATCTATCTCTACCTACATAATCGTATAAAAAGCATTTATATAAGAGTTTGGTGGTAATCCACTTTACAGAGTCCATTATTGTGTCCGGTGAGATCCTCTTGTGCTGCGGGTAGTTGATAGTCTGGCGTCGCTGCACCAGCGGCTGGAACAAGCTGCAGCTGTGGGGTTTAGGTTGATCGCGTCTACCCCAGTACATCCCTCTTGTTGGTGAGGCCTTCGGGATAACCACAAGTCACTTGTCCACCGTCTTTGACTTTTTGGCCGACCCTGTAGGACTCGATTATAGTATTTGGCTTTTTGGACTGACTTTCGATCAATTTATAAGTGAGGTGAGAATTTATAAGTGAGTTATGCTAACCACTTCTCAACGGTTTTTGGTTTTTTTGACCGACCGTGTGGGATTACTCAACGGTCTTTGGGTCTTGATCACGACAGTCTTGAACTTATTGGCCGAATGTTGATCTGGAGGAACGCTGGTCAAGCTTTTAGGCTAACCACGCGTCCCCGAGTGCGGTGTCCAGAGAACGACCATCATCCGAAGCACGTTTTTCATTTTTGTTTGTAAATATACAATCTGCGTTTGAGTAACAGGAATGGTTATTTTTATTTTTGGGTCTGAAAGTGTTTGTTGTTGCTGGTTTATTGCTCCGAACCCCTCCCGTCTTCAACTCGAGTGTGTAGGTGTTACAGATGGGCCTGAATACAATCAACCCGATTTTTCTGTTATCGGCCCAAGGTCAATAGGTTACCCTCCAGATTAAATTAAAAATGCCCACTCCTGCGGCAATAAATTGCCACCATGCACCATGGGTTTACTGGCAAAAAACACGTTATGGTTCTCCCTACATACTTGATAAACGTTGAAACATATTTTCATGTAGATAAGTAACAGATCCTAGACCGACTGATAAAGAAGCGTTCTATGTAATGAGTAAAATAACAATAATAAGAATTTTATGCATTTCAGCCGTTTATTATACAGAAACCTAATAAACTGCTTAATTACAGTCGTGTTAACCACAGTCGTTTAAGAATAAATATGTAAATTGAAATTCTGTTTTATATCAATTAACTTTAACATTCTTATTAACCTTCTACGAGCGTTTTTTTTGTTGTAGAATATCCAGAGATATTTATTTTCAGTAATAAATTTTATATTGCGAAATTATTATCGTCAAATATTAAACGAATAAAAACTACAATTATTTTTTGTTAATAGCTGTTTACAAGGTATTAATTAAACCTAAACAAATCGATGCTAATTATATTGTTTTTATTCAGTAGTTGAATTTATGTTAGAATATCGAAAAAATATCTGTTGTGTCAACACAAGACTTTCCGATTGAGTTGATTATTCTAAGATCAAAACAGTTAGAAAACAAAAGAATACTGAACATTTTTATAATCACTGAATAAAAATAAATAAACGTCAAAATTTTTTGACAAATGTCAAATTTTTTGACAACTGTCAAATTTTTTGGCAATTGTCAGAAACGTCAGCTGCCAAATATTATTAGATATTTGATTGCGTAAAAACTCCTTGTAAAACAAAATAATGTTAAAAAATTTTATATAATTGTATAGAGAAAAAAATTCTCTATCGGATGATTTAAAAAAAATTATATAGTGCCATTTAAAAAAAACAAAATTTCCTTAATTGCATGCCCCCTAGCGGACCGATTTTGAACAAACTCCTTTCTGCACTCCGTTGTTATCTGATAAGACCTTACGCCAAATTTCAAGTCAATCGGTTCGGTCGTTTCAGAGATTTCGTGGGGAACTACATCCACACACACACACATACACACACACAGACTTTTTTCTAAAAATGGTCTAGATCGTTTCGGGGGACCTCAAAACAGATATATCCGGTGTTATCTCAAAATATTTTTTTTACCCCATTACAATACTTTCCTTTAATACCTTAAGGTATCGGAAAGTAATTTTTATTACGCAAAAAATAAGTTTGTAGTTACATGGATTTAATTCATTACAAACAGCATCTGAAGAGTAAATTGATTACACAATAATCATTGTAACAATTTTTTTATTTTTTACTTCTTTATTCTATTTGTTGTAAAATATAATTGTAGAGGAAAGTAACAAATTGACTTGAAAATTCTATAAAATTATCCAAAGATCAGCATGACAAAAACTACTATCTGAAGGAAGCTGTTTGTAAAAAAAAATTATAATGGGATAAATTGTTTGAATGTTGATTGAAAAATGAAAATACAATAAAACTTTCACTTCATCCAAATTTGTCGTGTATAAAGCTCAAAACGAGTAACAAAACGAAGGTTTAGCTTTTTCGTGATGCATCTTATTAGGAGAGCTAGAAATAGTTATAAATTCCTATGCTAAAAGCAAGGATATTACTTGTAATTAAAATACTTTCAAGTGTATTAAAGTGTAGTCTTCACTTGTCAGATCAGGTTAAATAGGAATTATAGATTTTCAACTGAAGACAATAAAATATCCTTGAAGTTACAAAAAGAATAAAATTTAAAAACTAAAGTTTCGATTAAAAAAACAGGAAGGTATGTAATTACAGTGTAATTAATTACTATTCCTATTATACAGAATCGGCCAAAAGGCCGTTAGTGAATTTAGTTTTTTTTGTTTCTCTAAAAACTACACATTAACTACTTTTGTATACGTTTGCGTCTTTTAACGTATTAAAGTTTATCATTTATTAGACTTTTGCTTTTCTGTCCTCTTCCTCTTACGACTTCACCCTTTTCCTATCGTGAAGAATCAAGGTAACCATTAATTAACTCAAAATTTTAATTCGTATGCAAAAAACTAGACTAACACGACTTTCGTCCCAATTTCAGGTTAGGGTGCACCTATGGCCTTGTTTAACTTCCTAATGAGTTGCGTGATGGAAATTGATTGGATTTGTTACTCATCCAAATGTCACTTTCAAGAAAGTTGTATGGAGGGTATAAAATTCTTTATCTACAACATAAATTAGGTAATTTCGTTCTCCACTGCACTGGTGAGACTGGTGCACACTGAGTATGTATTGTAATTTCTGCACTAAGTTGCACTTCAGTACTCACTAATCTCGACAGTGGAAAACGCTATAATTTTCCATGCATTGCAATGGGAGAAATTAAATATGAAAATGTCGAAAATACCTTAAAGTAACAATAGCCATGATGGGTTGTTGTTGTTATTTTTGTTTCCAATGGTATCTTTAATAAATTGTAGAATATTATTGAAAACTTGAATTTTTGTCCTAAAATAAAATTAGATTTTCTCCTATTTAATGAGAGGCTATCGCCGGAAAAATTTAGTAATCAGCTCTTGTGTTAATTGCTGATTAATAATCTCAACAACTAACGCACTTTTTTGTTTAACTGAATGTTTGGTTGTTTTGGTGAGTTGTGGTCTGGGTTTCTTTGTGCTCGTATAAAGCACAACTTGTACAACATTTTTGTATGACCCACTTGGGAGATTTTTTGGGGTGTTTTTGAAATTAGTTTTTTTTGTTTTATTTTTTCGGATTTTTGTATAATAATATCCTGTAAATTTAATATTTTATATTGTATGTAATAACCTCCTTTGCATTATTATAAGAAAATAAATTATAAAAAAAAATTAACGCACTCGCTACGCTCCCTCGTTAAAATGTGTAGATTATTCATCGACCTTATTAATACACTGGTTGGTTTAAGTAAACTGTCAGTGGTGTAGCGGCTCTTAGCACTATCAGGGTGAATGCGTGTTGAGAATTTCTTGAATTTGTCTCCCCCCCCCTTTAAAAGTGTGTTTTATGAGTTGTTGATCTATTGTGTGTCGCTATCGATGTACGCTGAACTATGCAATGCATGTGTTGTCCTTTGAGCTGTGACGCAGAGCAAAAGTGAAAACCACATATTGTGGTAATTTTCAGTGCATCATTTTCTTTTTTTTCGTTAAATATTGAATATTAAAAATTAATTATTGAATTAATAATTTCTAATGTTTCGTTAGTTCATTGATAGTATTCATTAAAGGAAACGTCCATATAGCTATCGCTAGGTAATTTTCCCATCTAATTTCTTATCAAATAATCCACATTTGATTTTGGTTATTGATTTAGAAGCTAATTTTTATGCCCAATAGCTTTTATATGTGGCCTTTTGCCTAAAATAATTAGTAGAACAGCAGAAAATTACAAAAATATGATTTTACAATTACATGTTAAATCTCTATGACCGAGAGTCGTTGTCACCACTCTGTATGTATCGGCCATTGAATAAATAGCCGCTCCTCTACTAGGAAAGAGCCATTTAGCTAATACTATGGATCCCAATGAACGTTTAAATATACCTAGTGATTTCCGGCCAATTTCTGCAATAGAAATGATTGCTTATACTCCCAGTATCGACCAACAATCAACAATGGACTTTCTTCCAAAACTCTGTTGATGTGTGCTATTACTCCGTAATTTTCTCTAAATTCCCTAACGAGTTATAGCAAAGTGATAATCTTGTCGGTAACTGCTTGGAATTGTTTTCAGATTATAATTATTATAGATGAATATTTATTTAAATATTGAATTTTTTTCGATTGTAATAATAGAGTAGAGTAGACAGTAACGGTAGACGGTGTGGTTGTATACGCCTCAGGAGTATTTCTCAACACTTTTATATTATTTGTCGAGACTTTAATTAAATTGTTTATTTATTATGCCAAATTAATACTCCCCAGTTGAAAGTAGCGACTAGGTTTAGGTAGGTACCTACTTGACTACAAATCATTTTTTACCTTATAGGATTGAGCGTTCAGAGGTAATACCGGTAATACATCTTCCACAGAGTGACTATAAAGAATAAAAAATTTGAAATTTTTAACAAATTAATATCCGTTGATACCGTGTGATATAAAACAGTCTTTGTTTGTCAAGTTTTTAACTGCTTTAATTACTAGACGTGAAGAACGTTCATTTATGTGGTGTGATGGTTACAGATACACTTCTTGTAGGACACAATTTAGTCAAATTAGTGGTATTCAATTTTCATGATTTCTATCGTTTACAAAATGACTTAAAAGACTTTTCCAAAATCTAACGGCAAGTGTTCTCTTTTCAATTTTAGTTTGAGATCCGAACGAGCCTTTTTTGATGGTTAATGAGACACTGAAAAAGAACATACGGTTAATTTATATTAAAGAAGGGAAGAAACTATGCTAGTTTACATTATTTAACTAGTGAAATCAAATTTTGATTTCACTAGTTACCACTTTTTTTCCACCGTTATAAAAAAATTTGAGAGTAACATGTGTTACAAGGTTATGAGTTTATAAGTGGAAAAAAGGTAACTATTAGAGGCATCTCTCATTTTACGCATGTACGTCGTCTTGTTACAGTCTACCTATACGCCTCCAAGTGGTTGCGAATCCTTAAGATTCTGGTTCTGAGTCGTGAAAATTGTTATAAAGTGGCTAGTACGTAAGTAGCCAGTAACTATTAAATCATCCTGTTAGGGGCTTTGAAAATTATTCCAATTATTTTATATTTGAGCCTATTTCAGTCGCCTTCAGGCGGTAATTGAAATGACCTTCTGATGTGTAAAGTTAGCTTCAGCACTAAAAATGGGAAAACCTGAACTGTAATCATTTTTAAATCAATTTAATTTAAATAATTCAAAACAAATAGTGCTGAAGGAAACTTCATTAGACAAGGTTATCGCAGGAAGGCCGCTGAAAAGACTGAAACTCAAAATAATCGGAAATGAATTATCTTGTCAATGCCTCGAACAGGAAGATCTGATAGTTGCTGGATGCTGGTCTACTTACATAAATATACGACACCTTATATAGGCGTAGGTGCTGATTTAGGTACCCAATAACTCATAGTCAGAATCTTAAGAACTCCTAACTAATCTGAGCCTTTATTACAGTTTTGAAATTTCCGAAACGTAGAAAAGTAAATAGTAGGTCCCAATTTGATGATTATTTCCTAATATAAATAACTTCTCAGTCTAAAATCACTTCATACTTTACCAAATGCTCCATCTGAGTAGTTTAATTTCTTTTAATTTATAATGAGTATTTATTAATATTAACAATTAAATGCCCAAAAGTAATCGTCGTTAACAGTAATTTAAAAACCAGGAAACGGAGTTTGTTGATATTTTGAAAATTAGTGTAAAAAAACGAAGATGTAAATTCTTTTCTGTAAGAACTCAATTAAAAAAAGTATAAATATTTAATTAACCTCTAATTAATTTATGATATAATCAAAATAATTAATATTGAAGATAGTTTTTGTAAACAATAAGATTCAAGGTTTAACTCAACTTAATAGGCAAAACTAATATTGCTTTTTATTGAAATACCGTTTGTTTATAGAAGGGCCGTATTGGACGTGAGTTCGGTTTTCCATTTTTTACGATTGAGAGTAAAATTCAAAAATAACATGTATAGAAATAAGTGACTTAAGATTTATTTTGTATTTCATTTGCATAATAACTATGAGATAATTGTACTTTATTCAACTGAAAAAACCATCGACGTAATTAACAACAACATAATTTATTATAGGAATTTTCATTCAAATTTTTTTTTTCGAAATTACATAAATTCTTTATAATGCTCATGAAAATATAACAAGAGAAACAAACTACTTATTCAATAAGTACTTTTGGTCTGTAACCATTTTCGTCCGAAACGAACGTGATGGTGACTTTCTTATTTCCTACTGGACTCGAAAAAGCTCCATTAACTTCAATAGCTTCCTTATCGGTACCTGGGTTGTTCAATTTTCCAACTTCTTGACGGGAAATTCCATTGCTTGTGTCGAAATCGAAACTGTAACCATCTACTCCAATGTTGTCATTATTCAATTTTGTAATTACTGCATCAGCTTCTGGCCCTTTTTGTGGACGTGCCAAGACAACGACCAAGAGAGGTAACAAAAAAACGATCTGAAAATTAAAAATAAATCAATAAACACTTTTCACTAAATTTTCACTTTAAATTAAGCGAGCACTAATTAAATTATGAACCACTTAAATGTCATCTTAACAAAGCACTTGTTATTATAACACAGCACTGGTTGTATTGACTAATTATGTAAGAGAAGTAAGCCATCGAAGCAATGTGATGATGATGGTAAGTAATTGCTAAGTAAAGATCACTCACCGTCTTCATGATGATTACTTAACTTTGTGAATTACAATACTCAACTATGTACATTGGCACGCTTTTATATAAAATAAACCAAAAAGGGGGAGATCATTTTGCAAACCCCCCATAGAGACGAGCACTGTCGTCACACGAAAATTAATTAATTTGCATAACAATTATTTAATTGTCTTTGAGCGAAACATTACCCTAAGGCGTTATTTAACTTTTTGGATAACCAAGAAGTGGTAATATTTATAAATACTCATTAAAATTAATCAAGGTAAAATATTTTTAAAATATTTGATATTTACACGCTAATTAATTGCAGTACAATTATGACATTCCCCATAATGTGTGTTGATTAAGCATAAAGATGATTAAATTTTTTTGATCATGATTATAAATGCAAAATGTAGATTTATGTAAATCGTTATTACTTTCATTTTTGAAGATTTTCAAGATTATTTGAAATTTAAAAATAGTACATTATATAATTTTTTAAAATGCCTAACGATCATAGGCAACGAAAGGAACAACAAATTAACGTATAATCAATAGAATCAATCAACCGAATCTTTTGGAAATTTAAAGAAAACATTGTTGTTAACTAAAAGTGAGGGTTCTAGAAACTGAAAGATTTTTACAGGCACTATAACCGACGTACAGAAAAACAGAAAAAAAATTGTAAAAATATTACGTTTTAAATCGATCGTTAATTCAAAGCTTTTCTAAAAATAGATATATTTAGAAACGACAATCTGTAATTTATTGGAAAAATTCGATTTGATCTTTAGCGAGTACTTGATGGAATTATTTTGTTAAGAAATTGTATAAAATTAACGTCTTTAATATTTTGCCTTTCACTAATTTTTCTAAAAACTTATTGCTACTGGTCAGTGTAGAATTTGATGGCGTGTAAGAAAATTCTAGCGACGGAAACAGCAGTAGTTACTCCACTACTAATATAACGGAATATTAGAATGAAAAACAACAAAGAGAAATAAATATGTATAACAAAATATTTCTAAAGTAGCGTGGAACTATAAAACCTCATTATCTCATTATAATAGTTTCATGCAACAAAAACATCTTAGAGGTTTTTAGCTAATCGCGAAAAGTGAATCTAGCATTTTAATGAAGGATTGTGACCATTACTATACTTCTAACCGCATATTTCTATCTAAAATTAGATAGATAAGATAGATAGATAGATAAGAGTCCAGGATTCTAACTTGGGACCGCTAAAACCTAACGTTTTAGCTAAAAAGTCATAGGGGTCTATTCTCTACCAAAACCGCTAAATTTAGCAGCCGTTAAAAATTTATAAAACTCGCGGACCGTTAACTTTTTAAACGCACTTCTTATTTTCTATTTTCTATTTAACTGTTATCAAAACGTTATATTAGTTTAATTTAGCAGGATACACTGGATATCCGCTGAAATATATCTAATTTTATCAGCCGTTAAAAATTAGCGGTTTGCGTAGAGAATACACCAATTGTCGGCCAAAAAAATCCAAAAATTTATCGTATAGTGAGATGTTATTCGTCGTAATTCATCAGGTAGTTTTAATTTTTCTGTGATTTGAAATTTTTTTCCAAGTGATTAAAGTTGACAGTTTGTAAATTATGCAACATAAAATTTAACGATGTTCAAGTTTTTTTAAAAATTATCTATTAGCTGGTAATAGATAAAACTTTTACAACCTGTAAATTCATGCCTTTCTTGCAATTTAATCGTGCTAAGATAACAATGTTAGTACGGCTTATAAACCACTCTGTATAATGCTCATGCTCAATCTTCATCTTGTCTACCCGATAACCTGATAGCAAAATGTCGTATTTTTAAACGAGCTCGAATGACCAAAAATAGCAAGGAATTACTCAGACGTGTAGTGTACCTAGCCAAACAGTCCTAAAATGTTTAAATTATTTTAGTCTATTCGGAAATTGTAGAAACCGTAGGAAGTATTGTTTATGGATCTCTAAAATAAGAGCTGTAAATATTAGCATTTTTTAATTATTTTTAGTCACTCTTAATGAGAATTTCTGTAGAGGCTTTATACACTCTGTCCTTCAGATATAATTTCGTAGGAAATCTAATTACTGTGACCACTTGAGCACTGCTCAATGAGCAGCTCAACACCCACATACAATACATACACATTTACACATACAGTCATGTTTGATTTTATGGCATAGCATTAGCTTCTAGCATACCGTGTGCCCACTTTCAAAGTGGAGCGTAGGGAAATAACATTGTAAATCACTTATTTGTAGTTTGCCAGGTAAATCGGGGCGGTAGTGATACCCTTTTAAAGATATCAATTAAGCTATTAATTAATAGTTTTTTTGATTATGAAAAAGTAATTTAAATATTTCCACAAATTGAAAAACATCAACAGCTTCATATGTCAAATTCTAATAATTTTGTTTACTCTACTTAGGCCGGTTTGCACAGGTTCCACTTAACTACTAACTACAACATAAATTTATTCTCAAGTAGACTTCTTACGGGCGTATCCTAATGCAACGACTGGTTTACTTTTTGGTCAACTTACATTTAACTGGAACTAGTGCAAACGGCCCTTAACAGTCAAAAATATTAACTTAGCAAACATGAACAAATGACAATTATACATGCCATGGCTGCTTATAATATTCAAATTATGGAAATATTTAAATTATTTTTCAACTTTAAAAAAATCTTTAATTAAGAACTGTTTGTTATCAGCAGACTCAGAAAATAATTCTCTTACAATAAATATTAGGGTGCTTCTTATTTGACCTATTTTCGAATTTTAATTCCGACACCCCTCAATCGACTCGAAATAATTCGAAATTTTTCGAAATAATTCGAAAAATTCTTGTTCTAAAAATCTGAAACTTGGTAGGTCGTTCATGGACAAATAACTCGTATTTTAGGGGTTCAAAGTTAGTGCCACCCCCTGAAGAGGTAGTTTTCGTGGTGCAATTTTTATGAAATTTCTACCACATGATATTTTTAAGATAAGCCTACTGTATAAAAATCATTAAAATATTTACAGTACTTTTGGAGATAAAGCTATTGTTTAAATTTTAACCCCAACTTTAAGAGCCTACAACTTTTTGAGGATGCATTTTTTCATAAAATTGCAAGGGGAGCAAATGTCGTGTTTTGGGCTCAGGATACTACTATAGACGTTGGTTAATGTTATTCGGGTATTTCTAGCTTTTACAGATATTATTTGTCGATAAGACGTTTCTGATGAAATGGAACGACCCATACATATTTTTAGGATAAAATTTTAATGGTTACAAGTTTGTTTGTCCATCACCATGTTATCTACCAAGTTTCAGATTTTTATACTACGAATTAGCCGAAGAAAAATTTTCTATTGTGTAATATAAGAAAAACCTGTGTATTTTACATAAGAAACTTCGACCCCGTTAGTATTGGCCGCTATCAAAAAAATTATTTTTGTTACGTGGATAATTTTTTTGATTTATTTGGAGTCGATTGAGGGGGCGTCGGAATTAAAATTCGAAAATAGGTCAAATAAGAAGCACCTTAATAAATATCACTACTGGCGTTATAGATTTAGCTATAACGAGCAGCAAACTGCAAATTGGCGATTTCCAATGTTATTTCCTTATATCCCGCTATGAAAGTGGGCACGCGGTATAATACAGTGTGCAGTGCAGTGCAGTGTGATCTTACACTACTTAATAAAATAATTTATTTGAATATTTAATATGTCTCTCAGAGGTTCGTGGATGAATATGAATATGCTCATGAAGCAGGGCCCGATTGAATCTCATAAGAAAAATTTTTGACCATCATCCTTTCCTCTCAGAAGGCAAATCAACGAAAATAAATTCCTTAGAATAGTTTCGAAGTCTATAATAAATTTTATGTCTTTATATCCATGTTTAATCAGTTATAAAGAGGGAAAACCGCTTTAGACTAATTCGTTCACCCTTAAGAAGAGTAGGGGAAAGTGGGTGAACATCGACCACCTAAGGCAATTTTTGTATAAAATTTCTAAATTTGATTTAATAAATCTGAAATTCTTTTTATATGTGCAGTATACTTCTACACTTCTTAGAATTATTGTAAAAATTGAACATATTAACACATTCCTCCAAAAATAAATGTAAAAGTCAAGCAAGTTTTTGAGGGGTAAAATCGACCCGCTTGGTAAAATCGACCATCAGGTAGGATAATATCGACCAAAGTATTAATTCATATAATTATTATTTATATTAGAATACATACTTAAAAGATATATAAAACATTAAGAAACATTAAATCCCCTTAGAGTGCCTTAGACGGTCTTTCACCGTACTGTTACGGGACTGGGTACATAGATGTCGATGCCGCTTTTCTAATTCCTCGTTCATATGCTTGTACGGCTTCTACCGTTTTTGTCGTATTGCATATTATACAAGATTGACGAGATGTTTTCCTTACATATTTTTTAGGCATCTAGGTATATAAATGAACACAAAAAGTCATTTAGTTTAATATCGCCGGAGATGGTCAATATTATCCCATGAGCGATGGTGAGGACTTTTTCCAAAGTATAATAAAGGCCGATTGTTCGTTTGGTTTTATTTTAACTCAAATTGTTAAAAACATAGCTATCTATTGATTAGAAATAGAAATATGCAATTATTTTTATTAAAAAAGTTTTTTTTCCTTAAAACCACGCAGCAAAAATATAATAAAGGAAAACGTAAAAACATGAGTAGGCAATGTTTGCAACATGAACCAAGAAATTATATAGTATGCTTTATTTTCTTTTTTTACGCTTACGTTGATCTGTAGGGCACTGGTTGATATTGGCCAAAAGTCGATATTCACCCACTTTCCCCTATTTATTTGCACAAATTTTTAATTTTAATATTAATATTGCTCCAGGGCCGGATTACGTCTGTTTACCACCATCGTTGCTGTGGGGTTCGCGGCAAACTGGTAATATTTAAGTCTATTTCCTCTCAAATAAGAAGTAAATTTAAAGCTTAGTGCCTTTTCTTCAAAAGGGGCCTTAGGATTTAGCATAGTCAGCCTAGTGCATAATATTGTCCTGTAGTAGGTACTCTTTTCTTTCCTAGGCCTTAGAAAAACACTGTAATCGTTATATTAGCATCTACCTACTATGCTTAGTGCACTATGCACTATGATTTTCAGATCAGTCTAAATTTGGATTTTGTCGGTACTTCAGCTCCTCTCAACCTTTATTAATTAATGCTTTGAATAAGACGAGTTTTATAATATGGTCTTAAATTCGTCGGTTGCTCTTAAAACGGAGTAGCCACTTAGGCTTAATTTTCATGTTTGTTCTGTTCTTACTTACGAGTAATTTGCTTTTTCTTTAAACCCTTAAGCCCATATTATTTCAGTAGCAACTAGTCCTAATGCCCACGTCGGCCTCGTTGTTATTTTTATCTTCTATCACAGATTCTGCCCATGTGCCCGACGAGTTCTAGAATAAATACTCCCTTTATACATTACCTACCTACTTAAAGTTTTATTTGTTAATGACAAGAAAAGGAAACCACAAATTAAGCATTAAAGTTTCAATCATTAAGACATATGGTTATGGTTACGTTACCACCAAACTAACCTACCACAAGTTTTCTAGGAGCAACCGCCGAAAGAAACGGACGTGCTTCTAATTGAAATTAGAAAGCTTGCTAATTAGAATAATAATATTCATAAGTGATCTTTGCAAACCTTTCAACAAAAGTCTGTCAAATTAGGCAAAATCAATCACTACTTTGTTATAAACAAATAAATAACCTTAATAAATGTTTAAATTTAAATCAATTATAATAAAACGTTAAATGTTAAACTAAACCATATACAAATTTAAATAACATTAATTTTTTTCATCCTTGAGTGCATCCAAAATATTTTTTAAGTACTTTTAACATGCAATTATAAAATATCATTATCTAAGCACTATTTAAAATACAATTTAAAAATAATTTTTAAATTATAATTAATTAAGGCATTATAGCAGAAAATTTAAGTTAAATTAAAGTAATTCTAACCTTGCATAATTTTTAATCTTTTGAGAAGCTTATTGAGGGTTTTGTATTTTAAAAGAACAAAAATTTTGAAATTACAATTTTTTTTGAGTTAATTTGTTATACAAATTAGTGTGCTAATTAAAGGTGTGATCATTTGTTTGATATTTGATGCAATGTTGTCTTTGTTATGCACTGAGGTTTTTAAGTCATTTTTGAAAATTAGAAATTTTTCGATAAACAACAATTTATTATGTCTTAAAGGGCATGATAATAAGATTTTTGTTAATAAAAATTTTGTTTGCTTTAAATTGTCGTGTGAATGCACAATTAGAATTTGGTAGATTTTTTCGGATTCACCCTGTATAACAAAGCACTTCTAGTGTTAGAAATTCTTACAAGTTTTATGTTTTCCACCTGATTTATTTCAGATTTCTGTAGCTTTTATGCTTTGGCGATACTTTTTTTTAAATTTTAGGCAGGAGAAAATTCAATTCTCGTCGAGGAAAAAATAGTAAAAAAGTCCAAAAAAATTAAAAATGATTAAATTGGATTAGGGATCAAGTTTTAATTTTACGAAGACTCCCACATTTATTTCACTGTTTTTATAAATTAATTTTATGTCCAAATGCTTGCAAATCTCTTTTGAAACATCCTGTATAATGAAATTAAACAAGGATATAAAATTTGCATCGATTAATAAAATA
This sequence comes from Malthinus seriepunctatus, assembly GCA_963924605.1. Taxonomy (NCBI): domain Eukaryota; kingdom Metazoa; phylum Arthropoda; class Insecta; order Coleoptera; family Cantharidae; genus Malthinus; species Malthinus seriepunctatus. The sequence continues at coordinate 16,073,153 of OZ004600.1, forward strand.
GATTAGTAATTGATTGGAAGATTGCACTTATGATGTTCACGTATGCACGGTTAGATAGATTAAATACATTCTAAAGCATTGCTTTCACCTGAAACTCATCTCTCACATCGTTTAACATGCAAATAGTAGTATGTGTGCATACCAATAATTTTTTTCTTCTCTTAAGATCAAGGTTGTAATAAAAAGCATGGATGAATTTTTCGTTGTGTGCATCTTTCTTACTTATGAAATTTTATAGATATTGCAATTTAGACTTTTTTATTACCTTTACCATAATATAATGGTATGTATTTAAATTGGATTCCATACGAAACCTTTAAGTAGGTGGAATTGCGTTACATCTTCCTGGAGTGGTAAATTATGCTTATTATTGACACTGGCAATGTTTTTTTTTTGCAATATGACGTTATGTCATTCAAGCAGGTGGTTTGGGAATTTTTGACTATTGCTAAAGGGCGTCTGCTTTCAGCAGATGTTTTTAAATGCATAATTAGGAAATAAGAAATATCATCATATCGTCATTGAAATTCAAATTAAGCTTAAAAATATTGGGATCATTTTCTATTATTACTTTCGAGCGACCCCAAAAGAGAATCGTTCAGAAATTCGACCTTAGGTTTTTAATGGATCTTTAATCATTCCCATATACCTACCGAAAAGCTAGGTTTATGGAAACCGTTTGTGTGTCTGTTAATACAGCGTTTCATATGGGGTCAACTGTGTTCAAATGCAGTAGCTAAATAACGGGCCCCTAGGGCTCGCGTTGCCGAAGGGTCCCAGGATAGAAAGGACCACCACATCGTTTAGTATCAAAATTTGCTACAGAATCGATTTATGGTCAAGTAGAATGATTATTAGTAGGGACCCCACTGTGGATATTGCGGGAGGGCCCTCAGTCTCAATCTCTGTGCTTTGTATGTTTCCTATTTTTCCACCCCCAAGAAAAGTTTGCTCTCTTCGCAAAAGCTGCTCCAGTGTACTAAGCAGCCATTTGAAACCAATTGTTAACTATTAGCTCATGCTTGAAGTGCTCCAGAAAATATCTATGTACGTCAAAAGTGTAAAAAGAGTACTACCAAATATTTCATTTGATTAGAAAGGGTGGGAGTTAAATTTTAGTTCCGTTATATCATCACTAATTAATTAATTAATTCCAATCAAAAACAAATTAATGCAAAGTTTTTAAATTGAATATTCATAATTATTTTTTTCAATTAAAATAGCGAATATTTTTATTAACGCCAAAAGCAACATTTATTTATTAGTCGTTAACCTTGTTCAAGAAAAAGAAGATTCTTTTTAAATGTCATATAAAACCACTTGCATTGCATATTTACAGCGATGTATTTAGAAGATAACAATAACTAACACCGTCACGAATTTTTGCAGTAAATATTATTATTGTAAAAGTACGTGTGTTATTATATTATTTATTTATTACACAGAGAATAGGTGCAAATTACTATTTAATTTCAAAATTTAATTTAAAAAAATATTTGAATTGCAATTAATATTAATGTCCTTTTATAATGTATAATGAGTTAATTTTGATGTCTAAAGGAACACCTTCAAATATTTTTGTTGTAATTATTATTTACTTTGTGGTCGTTTGAAAAGTATAGTGTATAACCCGTGTATAGATAAATGTTCACATTCATACCTCTGCACTATTGTTCAATATCCTATTGTGAACTAATGATTATTTTGTACAACGCATGATATTTCGCAAAGATGACAAGCTTATTAAAATATTTAAAAACCAGCCTTTTGTTATAAAAAGCTTAGTTTAATATGTAAATTATAGCTTGATTATAGTTAGATACTTGGATGATTTCTATAATTGGTTTTATGAATATGATGAATTCACTTAATCTTCGGTTTGAGTAATTTATTTGAAAACGTCTACACGTATATCCTTTAAAATTTCTTTGTGGGTATTAATTTTAATATAAAAGCGAGATTATAATCAGTTAATCTCAGCAATATACTTTAAAAGCAATTTATATCAGTTCATATTATACTTAAAGATCACTCTAATTAGTAAATTATGGTACTTAAACCTTCAATGACGATTAAGAAATTTTTTAACTCAAAAGAAGCACACCTCGATATTTAGTATGTAATAATTTAATCAAAATATTTATTTTAATTACCAATATATCGAAATCAATCAATAATTCCAATTAATCATTCTTAAATTATTTGTACTTAACCACAACTTCCTTCTATAGAAAAGTATGCAAATGTTGAAACTTGATATTTTGCTAATATAAGTTCAAAATTTTTTTTTAGGTATTTTAGGGCTTTGAGAAATATAATATTCACGCCTAATAGTATATTATGATACAAGTACATAAAATGACTTTTCATGGGCGGAGGTGGAGCTTACTAGTCAAGGGGTAAGCCGAGAGTCGCAACCGACTAAGCCTAAAAAATTAAACCTTCGTGTGTCATACAGTACTTTTTATTCGGCTGTTATCAATATTTAAATAAACAATTTTAATTTTGTAGGCAGCGGGGGAAGCAAAATTTTAACTGTTGGCAGGGGGGACAGGTATATATTTTAACTAAGCAATGCGTATATTTTAGAGATGCGACATTGAATTATTATATTTCTAAACTCTCTCAATATTATAGAAATATAATAACTCTCAATCAACGGTAAAAGCTTCACATATTGTTAAGAGATGACGCATCTGTCTAAGTATAATTAGGGACCGTAAAATGCCATTTTATAGTTACCGTTACCGTAAAAAGGTTGTCGAAACTCAAAGTATCGCTTTTTGATACAGTCGAATAAGAAAAATCTTCTGGCTGTCTGCATAATTATTTGAGTGACCGACTGTCTTTGTTTAAGCTAACGAATTGATTTTTAATTTGGCGTATAATGTTTCAGCATGATCCACTTCGAGGGGCGTATAAGGGGTGAAATTCTAAAACAAATGTCTTCCTTGATGAATTTGCTTTTTATTTCTTTTTCTATTGCTTACTGATATTTACCTCCGTTTTGTACAGTCAGCCTCACAATTAATGGCCACTGGCCACCCTGACTATACGTCTAGCACGAATTGTAGATGCAATCATCATAACACTCCCTACTTAAAATGAGGGGTAACTTTATTTTGCCAACAAGTAGTAGGTAAATCAACAACCTCTTCTTTTGTCGTTGTTGGCTAATAACCACCTTGGCGTATAGCCAAGGTGGCCAATAATTGTGAAACTGACTGTACTTCAGAAGTAGTTTTCCAGTAGGGGAAGCACTGATGGCAATACTTTCTAGCAGTATTTTTAATTGCAAGAAACAAGAACCAAATATTTAAGTGATTAGAATAAAATAATGATAGATATTTTTCAAGTTTAGAAATGAGCAAGTTAAATTTTTCATAACCTTTAGTACATGTCAAGGCTTTCTAGATTAGCACTACCTTAACACGTTTTAATTACATTTGAGATGAAATTTATCAACTTGTTGGGTTTGTTTAGTAATAAATATTTTTAAAAAGTAGTCGTTGCTAGTTACTTAAATTACGTTTTCTTCTAATTAAGATTACAGCTCCTATAAAGCTATTTTTTTTTGATAGTAAACAAAAATTATTACATTATATACCATTTTATTCTCTACAAGTGTGTGTTTATTTTAAAATTTTCCACCTTTACTATTTTTAAAATCCCCAAAAAATTACAAAGCGAGAGCACAATGTTTTTGAGAGTCCTACATCCGCATCCCAAAAATCCCAAAACTAGTGAGAATCCTTAATGTTGTAACCTTAGAAGTTGCAAGATCTAAGCGGATCAAATGGACCCGGTTAAAACACCACTTGTTTTTAATAATTTCAGCCTTTTAAATCTACATTATCATTTGAAGGTTTGAACTATGAACTCCAAGTACCTAACATAAATTCATACAGGTGTAAAGCTGGTAGGTTTTCTTTAACCATAGTGGGCGGATTTTTGAACTATTTTATTTTACTTTGTAATAAAGAAATAACTGCAATATTCTAAAGCTTCCTAAAAGCATTCTTTGCGTGTTATGGTACTAACCAAGTCGGTCCTTCTTGTCTATAAGAAAATTTTGCTCAGGAAGAGCACTTATTAGTGAGGAAAAGGCTATTGTAATAGTTGGTAGTGTAAGATTGGCTATTTCAAATTATGCAAATGGTTTCATTGGGAAAGATTTGTTCTCTGTGGCTCCTGTAGAGTTTAGACACCTGTCTTTATCTCAATGAGGTTTTCGAACCATCTATGTGTCAGGCTTTGGTCCCAGATAGTTCAACACGAATAAAAAGCTTATCCTACGACTATTTCGTTCTACTTTTGCAATATTCCAAAGCTTCCTAAAACCATTCGTAGCGTTTGATGGTATTAACCAAGTCGGTCCTTCTTGTCTATAAGAAAATTTTGCTCAGGAAGAGCACTTCCTAGTGAGGAAAATGCGATTGTAATATTGTAATAGTTGATAGTGTAAGATTGGCTATATGAAATTATGGAAATGGTTTAATTGGAAAAGATTTGTCCTCTGTGGGCCCTGTAGAGTTTAGACACTTGTGCCTGTCCTAATGGGGTTTTCGAACCATCTCTGTACCAGGCCTTTGATCCCAGAAGGTTCAACGCGATTAAAACGCTTACTCTATGCAATATTCCAAAGCTTCCGAAAAAAATTCTTTGCGTTTGATGGTATTAACCAAGTCGGTTGATCTTGTTTATAAAAATTTTGCTCAGGAAGAGCACTTTCCAGTGAGGAAAAGGAGACTATAATAGTTGATAGTGTAAGATTGGCTATTTGAAATTAAGAAAATGGTTTCATAGTGGGAAAGATTTGTCCTCTGTGGCACCTGTAGAGTTTAGACACCTATTGCTGTCCTAATGAGGTTTTAGAACCGTCTGTGTGCCAGGCTTTGGTACCAGAAGGTTCAATACGATTAAAAGCTTACCCTACGACTTCATGTTGTAGTAGCGGTCACTATTTAAAACAAACATGTCGACGCATCCATGATAAAACGACACAAGCGCCATTGAGTCCATTTTGCAGTAAATGCAAAAAACTAAATTGTCTCTGATTTTTAGTGTTATAATCTTTACCCATCCAACCATAATTAAATGTTTATTGATTAAAAACCATGATAAGTGTCGGTTATGCCACATGCACATTGTAAATCACAAAAACGTTGTCGCTTATGCGATTTAAAAACGAAAACTATGCGTTACTGGAATCTTGTTACATAATGCTCGTCAATTCAATCTATGATGTTTAAGCTCAGCTTTCAAATGGCATCAATAACTCATTTTAAAATTTCAACACCTTGTATATCTCCTCAGGGGTGAAATTTCGAAAAATGCTTTTATAGAATTGTAGAGATAAAAAAATGTACTACCCGATTTCGCAAGAAGGAATAAATTATCGTTTAAAAAAATTCCGATGACGTCATTACTCTAAGGGGGTAAAGGGTAGAAAAATAAAAATCCTCGGAAATTGTTTGTTTGAGAATAAATTAATTTGAGGTATCTAACAGTTTTTGATATTCTTATCGGGAATAAAAATATTGCAATCCTTCCTTACACTGTATAGATGGACAGATGAACACCTTGTATATCCCTTCAGGGGTCAAATATCAAAAAAATCCTTGAATACGTGTCTGTTTATAACGTCAAATGAATATACAGTAGAACCCCGTTATAAAGTACCTCTTTATAACGTTTTTCCGGATATAACGGACTAAATCTTTGGTCCCATTTTAATATTTTGTTTATTTATTGTGTTTTTATAACGAACTTCCGGTTATAACCTACCAAATTTTTCGGCCCCTGACGGTACGTCATAACGGGGTTCTACTGTCAAAATTTTGTGTGTCTAGGATCAGCGGTTTGGGAGTATTAAAGAATAATAAAAAATATTTCAACACCCTGTATATCCCATCAGGAGTGGAATTTTGAAAAGTCCCTTCTTAAGTGGATGCTTATGTCGTGAAAGGAACACGCTCTCCAAATTTCTCGATTCTAGGGCCAGCGGTTTGGGCTAGGCGATGATAGGTCAGTCAGTCAATCAGGACTTTTATTCTTATCGAGATTAATGTTTTTATTTTAAACAGGCCTAGTTCAAAAACTATTTATTCTTGTGGCCGTAGGTACTAATTATCATTTATTTAAAAAAAGTAATTAAAATTGTAATAAAACAAGACATTGAATCTTAACACATACGTAACTTGACAAAGGTAAAATTTCATTGATATATCTTAAGACAATATTAACAAACAAAATTAACCAATTAAACGACACTTGACATATAAACATTTTAGGGCTTGTCTTAGCCTAACCGCAAAAATCCAAATTTCTCTTTACATAACTCCAAGTACCGACTTGTAATTTTGTTGTTTTTATTAATTCCTTACATGCATTATAAATTCCAATTAAGTAGATCAATTTCGTTAAAGTTCCGTGCGTTCAAATAAGTTATAGCTTAAAGTTAAAATGTTGGAAAATTCCAAGAGGAGGTAAATCAATGTAAAGATTCTTTGAGTTGTTAATGTAGTGTATTTATGAACAGTGTTAGTGTCAACTGACCTTTACATGACTGTGTGAGGTAATAGGTCAATCTCATCTACCTTTCCCCAACAACGATACTAAAATAAATATCAAAATGTATTTTTTATGGATATAGATAATCTTACTAGGTTATAAATGATATGTAACACTAATTTGACTTTCAGCAGTGAACTTGAAAGTTGAAGTTGCATCTACATTTCTGCTTACTTAATAGTTAGGTAGTTAATAGAGACAGTTCAATTTTACATTAAACGACTTAATTAATTTTTTATGATATAATTAAATTTAATTGCAGTGTAAAATATAATTAAGTGATAATTTTACAAAGTAATGAGATTATAAATATCCGTTGGTGGAGTTAACGTTGTGCAAAAATTATTTAAAAATTAATTTGGAATTTCTTCAAATGTGATTGATTAATAGCGATATACAAATATCTTTTGGATTACAATCGGACCGTGTAAATTTACTCACATTAATCATAAAAAAATACTCAAGTCAAATTTTGAAATAGAGATTTTTATATCTTGCCAAATTAATTTAAATATTAGCGATTTAAATGGACAAAATGTGCTCTTTACATACGTCATAATATGAAGAGCACATTTACACGTGTCGTAAATGACAAATTGAATTTCCTGATGTTTATTGGATTAAAACTACTTTCAACTAGAGTTCTCGAAATGGGATGTAATAATGTGTTGGCAGTTGAAAATGGTGAAGAGAGGAGGGGTCTCTTCCTACATGTAATTTTCATTATATCAGGATGTAATTTCCAACAATGCAACAATTATACCTATTCAGTAGTACTGGTAGCATTTTGCTTTTGGGAAATGGGTCACATTTGATGGGTTCACATTTCAAAGATTCACCTTTATAGCAAAATACCTTAACAAATCCATTCGGGTAGCTATTGGAAAGCTAATCAGAAACTAGCATCTTAAGAGGCTACGTCAGGCGCCATTTTGAGTATTAACAAAAAGTAGAAGCAGGCGGAAATACAGTTCAAAAGCTGGACTTATTTATCAGGTGCAAATTGTTAGATACTCTTATCATAAAATTTAAGTAAAAAGTTATGCCGTTATGCCGCTATCCTGTATTTAGTGGTAAAAAAATAAAAATATTGGTTTCGAAAATAGCTATTTCTGCCTAAACGAGTAAAAAAAAATCTTAAAAAAAAATATAAGTGGTATCAGAACCCCTAAAGGCAGGTTTATTGCCTAAGTTGGATAGTAAAATCGGCTTTTAAATAGTGAAAAAAAATGTTTGAATAACCTCTAATTTTTGTGTTTTCAATTGCGAAATGCTAATTAATTAACCTATCGATTTTAATAATTTTAGGCAAGAAACCTCTGGCTATTATCCCTTGTTAGATATTACTTTTCATATTAATGAAAAATAGCTTTATAACGCCACAATTAGCTACGCCGTGACCATTGTTTTGCTGCATTTTAACAGTAGTGACGTCGCCTCTTAATAGCCACTTTGGGTATATCCCAACCATACATGAAGTAGATCTATTTATATACCTGTAACTTCAAAGGAATGGCATTGTTTTATCACCTTTTTGTACAAAACTATAAAATACTTGACCTAGTAAAATTAACGAAATTTCAAAGTAATATTTATTTAAAGACACGTTTCTTATTAGAATCTGAATACTTGAATTAAAACCGATGTGGCAAAGGAATAGTTAAATATTAAATCAATAAGATTATATTCTTATTCTCGTTCTGGGACATAAGTGCTGTCTGAAACCGCTGTACTGGTTTGAGTGCTCATATGACAATGATGTGCATTGTGAAGCATTCATTGAGCTGCCAAGCAGCCTTCTAGCAAAGAAAACGTACCCTAAACGATTAAGAAACGACACGAGGCAAAACTATGTCATGTTAATTTTTTTCATAAATTTTTAATGCGCATGTCCACTGAATATGGCATTAATTGCTCACAATTAATCATCATCTGAAATAAGCAGCACTTTTAAAGTTTTTAAAATTAAGTTTTTTTCAAATGTCAAAACAATATGACATTTTATCATCAAAATATAAGGTTAATGATGTATCACAGAATAAATACTACTATAAAATATAAGAAACACGCCGACAAGGCATTTTTGATGTTTTTATGCACCAATGTCCACTGCACATGTCCGCTGGAAGTGTCGCTTATGACTGGCACCCAATCATATTAACTGAAATACGCACCACATTTAAATTATAATTTGCAAAATATGCAAATATCTAGTTAAAGGGCTTTGTCTAAATAATAAGGTTATGTTGTGACACTGACGTAAATATCCAGCGGACACGCTCATTAGGTGGAGATCAACATTTTCGTCTCCGTGTCGTTTCTTGTTCCTTATCCAATTTCAAGAGTATTTTTTCTTTGCTTCTAGCGAGTACTAACCTAAAGAAGTTATTTGAGAAAATTCGTTATGACTTATTATGCATTCTGTTGACATGATCTCTCTTAATTCTTCTTTTTCCGCTAGTTCATCTAACGGCATTTTGTACGTCGCATTTTTCTTATTTTTAACCCTATTTGTTACTGTAAAACTCTTCATGGTTGTTAATACTCTTATCCCATCCCTGTTGAACTCAATATATGTTTGGTTTTAAAATGATTTTGTTTCTTTATCAATTCTTGTTTAACCAACTTACGACGCTGCTATTGGCGATTTATGTGCTTGATTTACTTATTTTGGGACTAGTCCCAAGACATTTGATATTTTTTTAAACATTCTTAGTTGTTGAATAACAATAACTTGGAATACTTCCAATACCTATACTTAAGTTTTCATTAGTTATATATTTAAAAAAAGGAGATCTTTTTGTTCTAATAATTAAGTCGCACGGCAGTTATGTGGTCAGCCGTTAGTGAGTAACAACACCACGTTCACCCGATATCTTCTTGGAAATATGGTCCCATGAACCTTAGCACTTAGCACCAAAAAATAAATAAAGCATTGGTTTATATGAGACTGCTAGGTTTTATTGACATATGATATGAAACAATATTTATTTTTTCGACGCAGTGCTAAGTATGATGCTAGTGGAAGTGCGAGGTGCGGTGTGTCGACTTCGTCACGCTTTTAATCAGTCAGCTTGCATACAACAGTAAGCGTATTACACTCAGACAGTACTTAAGACATAAAGCGGTAGTAGCGTCTAGTAAAACTGCAGTTGTATACCTAGTCATTACCACAACTATCTTTCTTTAGCTTTCAGACGATAATGGGAAATCATTACTTAATACTAGTATCAACAGAACACGCAAACAATTCAGCTTCTCAACCCCATAGAACCGACACTTAAGCCAAACAAATGATAATAATGTCTTTATTGCCACATAATCTGTCACAACAATGTGACCCACATTTTAATAATATTTACATTGAAAAGTTAAAAGCTTAATGCGATGGTAATTTCAAGACTGAGTTCAGGACACCATTCAAAACATTGAGTACCGCCCTGCTCTTTTAAAGGAATTAAAATAACATTTAATTTAAAAACCAACGAATCGATTGTTGCTTAATTTATTAGAAATTAGGACCTATTTATCATTATAGGTAGGTACTGGTATTAGTTTACTTTGGTTTTCTTGGCCAAATGTGTCTACTGAGCCCTCTGCTCACAAATTCTATATTTTTATATAATATGTATTTGAATAATATGATAATAACTGGAGTTGGATTTCATTTGCTAATAATTTTATTATAAATGAAAGCTTTATGAGGTTGAAAGAGTTTACAAGATAAAACGAGGAGCTTTAATAATGATGTGTAAATTATATACTAAGTAGAAGTCACTGCATAGTGTTTAGTGAAAAAGTTGTTGAATTTCTATACATTTTATACAGGTGTGTATTTATTTTACATAAGCATCAGGCGCAAGATACACCATAAAATGGAAAAAATTTAAAAAACTTCTAATTATAAGTAAATTTAATATTGTTTTGACTTTTTGCAAAGACGTATTACTTAATCATTGAATATGATAAACTTAGTGTCAGTTTGTGTTGTGACCTAAATAACACCGATTGAACTAATTATGAATATTATTGTAATTATGGTGAATTTCATTATAACTTTAAAATTTAATGTAAAAATTGTAGATTTGTCTCGTTCTGTGTCTTCCCATAGTTTTTGGAAATACCTCAGTACCGACTAATTATCAAAATCATGCTCTAACGTAAGTAAATAAATTTACAAAATTAATTTAGGTAGTTATTTACCAAAGGAGGGATAGCTAACTGATTTTTATGATTTAAAGAAGCTTAAATAATTAGGGATGCCTAGAAGATCTTGCTGTTAGTTATTAGTTATCTCTGTTTGTCAATAAGTTTTTTGAGTACGAACCTAACATTTTTAATTTATAGGAGTACACATCACTATACTGTGACTGAAAATGAAACTTTACCTCCATTCCAAAATGACGAGGAGCTAATAAATTTTTATAACCAAATTGTTCTACCAGAAAAGAATGAAGAGTACGTTACAAATAGTACAGAAGATGATGGTGTAATTAAATGTACTTCGCCTAATACTTTTTACAATAATTTAGAATTATTAAGTAACACTTCAGATTTTGTTTTTAACAAATTTCTCAATACTAATAAACTAACTGTCAATAAATTTTTATATTCTGTGGAAAATGTTAACGCAATAACTGTGGAGTTTTCTAAAGGTGTGATGAGCAGCTATTTTTGTCCTGTTCTTTTCACTCTTCAGAGAATATCTCCTGCAGCTATAAAAACATTGCAAGGACGGTAATCATTGTTTTAAGAAACTTATCTAAAGGAACTATACTCGAGGCTCCGGAGGCGTACTACTGCGACTCTACTAGATATGTACCTAAAATAATTAATAATAAAATATGAATTTTAAAAGTTAGGCAAATGTATTTATTTATTAAAGGTTACATTTTTGAAGTTTCTCCTCTGAAGACTCTCTATTATACATTAGTGCAGTTTTAACTGCGGTATGGAATCTTAGGATCTTAGGGAAGAGAAGGTTCTAAAGGAAAACTTACCAAACTAAAATTGTCGTTTTCTTTCGCTATTTTAAATTCTGAACAGAGTACCTCTTTTTACTGTTTTGTTGTAAAATAATTGCCGGTGCTAGAGGAAAATCCCTATACCAACGATTCAACTTTATACAGTCAAATCACTTTTAAAGATACACATGATAACACAAAAACCACATCAACGTACTATGTGCGCTGTTTAGAAACAGCGAAAAACATTTTTACGTGCGCGTTCTAACGCCGAGTACTATAAAGCTTTGAATTTGCTTAGCGAACTGAGCTAATTCAAGGCTTTATAGTACTTGGCGTACGTGTAACTACAAATCTTCTTAAAATTAAAAAAATTATTTCACATTCATCTATTAAAAATATTGGTTTCACGACTATTAGGAAAATGGGATCCACACTCGTCTTAACGATTATAACAAATTTACGATTCTGTGCAATTTTAAATAGTGGAAACTACAAGAGCTGCCTCATACTTCATCGCTGCTTAACATGTTTTTGAACTAAGAAACTAAAATATTCTATTTCAGTCTACAAAATATACAAAATATGCGGCTTACATTTTTAAAAGCTTTAAGTGTGCAGCATGAAGCACACCTCTCTAAGTTTTCACTATAATATTAAGGCCCGGTTTTTCAGTTGCTGGTTAACCAGAAATTTCTTGATTAAATTGTTAATTTTATGGTTAAAGGTTTTTCGGTTGACGGTTACGTTAGTTCATTATTAGATTATTACAACAAACAAAATTAACCAGAGATGCGTGTTTAAGTAACCACGAATTTAACCAGCAACTGAAAATCCACGGCCTATGTGTTCATTTTCTCAGCAAATATTGACTAAATCAAGCTATGTAGATGAATTCTTATCACTGCTCGAGAAGCTTGTTGAATCTTCAACCATCAACAGTCTTGAACTTTGTATTTACACCTGCAAAAAAGAGAAAAACATATTTTAATATTTCATGTCAATAATTTACACTCTGATATGATTACTTACCAACATTTGGATCTATACTTATGATGCACCCATATTGTACTGGGATACAATAACAGAAAAACCATGTACAAAAGAACTACAGAGCTGGTTGAACATATTAGAAACAAAATTAAACTCATAATTCAAAATCAAAACATTCTACTTTTTTAGTAAAATTGCTATAGTAACAGTAGTAAAACAACTGATTTTATGTTCACTAAACTCAAATTTATGTTAGTAATATTGAACGCTATTTGTAGACTTATTAAAATAGGGTGCACAAATCTCTTTTATACGACTTTCAATTTCAATAGGCTGTTATCTGATGATAAAAATGCACTTTTATTGCAATTCTCGTATTTGATAAGCTGTTCAACTACACGACTGTATACAAGGCAAGTTTCCATTTATAATCCATTCACTCTTTATTTGCGCTATGGTTGACCATAAACTTTTATTTTTTGGTTTGCCAAAATAAAAAGTCCCTATTAAGTTGACTGACAGCTCTTGACAATACCAAAAAAATGACAGACCACTGACAAGCCAACTATTAACACAATTGAATTACTTGAACTACTCTACAATACTTAATCTTACTGATTTTTTTAAAATTTATACCGGGTGGAATCTGTCACCCTAACATGGCCAACCATAGCGCAAATAAAGAGTGAATGGATAATATTTGGAGTAAATTAGAAATAAGTTGTTCAGACAAAAGTGGTTATTCACTGTATGATCTACATTCTACAACGTAAAAATATTTTGAAATCTACAAGGTGTTGAGTTTATGAGAAACAGGTTGACACATGTTCGATTGCAAAGGGAAATTTTGATAAAAGTTACAGAGCTCATTTTTTAAGTTCATTTTAAGACTCACTAAAAGACACCGAACTAGGGCTTTACTTGCGAGATTTCTCGCGAGAAATGAGCGTTTCTCGCCCCGCATCGAGAATGCGAGATTCTCGCAATTTGGCGAGACTCAAGTGAAGCCTTACACCGAACTGAAATAATATTTTACCGTCTTCCAGTTATAATAGTATATTAAGTATATAGAGCGGTAAGGAGGATTTATCGGACAAAAGACAATTGTTTGGAGGCTGAGAAAAGCGAAGTCTCTAATTATTGTTTGAGACCGGCAATCCTTAACGTTCGACATGCTTATAATATAACGTTTTTTGTACGATTAGAGACAAATAAATAAGAGATTTGGTTTATTTTAAATAAAACGTCTATTAAAAAAATCAAATGACAAAAATACAAATGACATTTGTATTTTTTTATGAAATTAAGTAGCTTTGCTATTATGAAAAGTCGACAACAAATAAAATATGAATATTTCCGTTATTTTTGACTTACTAACGTCGGAAATGGACTTACTATCACTTACTAACGATTTCCTAACGATTCACGAGAGCTTTCTTTTTAAATTCAAAAGTCCCATTGCTAACTTCACGGACACGTCCATCTTAGAATTCGAATTACTTGAATACCGTATCAAAGTAGCTTCTAACTCTTTCAATTGCATGCATATTCTTTCTATTACAAAACTATAAATTTTGGGGGTTCAATGCCATAAAATTTCAATTTTGAAGGAATTTTTTTTAATACAGGGCGATTTAAAACCAAAAAGAATAATTTCAAAGAAGCAATTTATGAACAATGAACAATGGAATAATAAAAAAGTAGTTATAAATATTTTTTAAATTTGCACTAATCTTGTAAATAAATAATTTACATTAAGGTCATAATTGGTTATTCGAAGATATAATCACAAAATAACAGTTAGGTCTTAAATCCGAAAAACCCTTAAATCTGAGGGTGGAGGGAGAAGTACAACAGAGGCTGTCGCTAGACATATATATCTTATTTTTCTTACTTCTTATACCACAACCTAAGAGCCATTTTACATGGACTAAATGTCTTATAGGTTGATGTTTACGTAAAGGAATGGCGTAGCCAATATCTTGCTTAGTACAGATGGAGGGAGCGAGTGCTCTCTCTCTCTGTATCTCTAAACGTGATGCGACCAGATGTTACCAAACACATTTTCGTTATAGAGAATAAAATTTATATTTTTTAAAGATGGCAACGTAGCAACGTTACAATCTCAGAGTTTGGCATTTGAATATAAATATTAAAATTTGAGGTTAAGTTCTTTTGGTGTTGTTTATAATCAAACGTCAAACTTTGACATTGTAGCGTTGCTAAGTTGCCATGTCTAAAAAATATAAATTTTATTCTCGAGAATAACTTTATTTGTCGTTTATAATCATGGCAGATAGTCGAATAAAAAAATTTATTTTTGGGTTTAATATTGAAGTTAGAAGAAATTAAAAATGCCAAACGTATTACTTTTATTTCTAATTTCACAAAAAAGAAACTTCCAAACTGTATTTCCATTAAGAAAAATTTTTCACTAGGGTAGCGGTATAAAGTTATTTTTAATTGATTGATATCCTGATCAACAACTTGTTTGATTTTTGAGAATGCAGTTTGCCAAGTGCAACAACCGGTAATGACAAAGCAGGTACAAAGAACCATACGAGACATTTCTGGTTAATTAAATTTAGTTTACACACTTTAATCCAAATTAGCTCAAACTTATTGTGCTATTACTAAACGGTATTTCCTAATCTATCAATGTAAGTTAAATTAGCATTCAATATTGTAAAAAAACACGTTTAAAAAAAGCAACTAAGTATACATCAATCAAAAACTTGAAATTATACTTAATCCGGAAAATAACAGTTGTGACCTTCCTATGGTACTTTTTGTAACAACTAACCCACCTTGATGGTATTATTATTCTTTTTAAATAGCTCATGTTTCTGTACCGAAAAGGATTGAGGTCCATGCAACGGATAATCAAAATTCTATAAATAAAAGTTTTCTTAAGTATCATTTTTTTAACTTGAGTCATTGGAAAAACTTACATCATGTTCGACGTTACTTAGAATTAAAAAATACCCAAAAAAAGGCGATTACAAATTATATGTTTATTATATAAAGTTTTGCAAAATCATACATTTGAACCATCAATTAACTATCAACATATAATCACGATTTATTGTTAGTTGTTAACAAAGCCAAGTTGCTCTATACCTACGTTAGAAGCAATGATTTACTTGTGTCTATTTGTGATTTTTATGAATTTATTTGTGATTGAAATAAATTCAAAGCCTACTGAATATTTGGAATATCAGAATCAAAACGACGGTTTGGGTAACTCCAATTTTAGGTAAGAATTAAAATTAAAATTAATGAGTGGAGGTATTGAAAGTGGAAATTTATAGATATGTGCTACATGATGGCACTGTACGTGAAGAAACCGTTCGTAATGTTGGAAATGAGCCTCCTTCTGTGAGCGGCTATTACTCTTATTTTGGACCAGATGGAAAAAAATATAATGTTCACTATACAGCCGATGAAAATGGTTTTAAACCTGAAATTTCAGTAGATGAAGCTCATGGGTTAGATGTAGGACCAGATATAGCTTCGAATGCTATAGCTAGTTTACAAGGAGGAGGTCTTGGTTAAAGTTATTTTTCTTTAATTAAAACTAGAAGTAGTAGTCATTTTCAGTGATTTTGTATACCGGATGCCCACGATCAAAGCGAAACATAGCCAGTCAACACAGGGAATTACATTTGCAATTTGCTACTCACCAGCAAATAATTGTATTTATTTGACATTTGACAGCTACAGAAAATAATTCTCTTTCAATCAATATCATTACCGTTCTTCTAGATGAAGCTGGTGAGCAGCAAACTGCAAATGTAATTTCATGTGTTATTTGGCTATGTTCCGATTTGATTGTGGGCACTCGGCATTATATGTATAGCAAGATCTAATCCTTTGCAATGCTGCTAGCTATGAGTTTATGGCTATTCAGTAAAGAAAACCTTATTACTATGTACTAACAGTGAACTGTGTACTATAATAAAGACATATGTATAGTCTGAAAATCCATATAAGAAACCGACTTCTATAAGTCAACAGTTGCTCATCAACTTATGCCAATACACAATAACCAACCCTATCGTAAATTATCCATCATCATCCATTATACCGTGACGATTGTTAAGTTAGGTACTCTTATAGATATTTATCAAAACAGGTACGCTGACAAAAATAGTCATTATCTTTTATTTTTATGTAAATATTTGAAATGAAAATACAGGTACAGCTTTGGTAAATATCTAAAAGGGTACCTAACTTAACAATCGTCACAGTAGAATGTGTGATGGTGAGATGATTTACGATAGGATTAGTTATTGTGTATTGGCATAAGTTGATGAGCAACTGTTGACTTAAAGAAGTCGGGTTCTTATATGTATTTTCAGACTATATACTGTAGAACAATAATAGCTACTAAATCACAAATATTGTAATTTTAATTGATGAATAGGTAAGAGATGTGGGAGCATTCTTTACATGTACTTGAGTTAAAATAAATTATGTAATTTTTTAAACTTTTTTATACTATAAAACCTTTGATTTAACAACACAAGGATGCATTGCTCATTGTAGTAATTAGTTTTGTTCGAACAATGTGTCTCTCTAATTTTTGTTTTCGTTAACTTCCAACGTCCAACAAAATAATTTTATACCTAGCAAGGTAAAATATACATCCAATTTTGAAAGGTAAAAAAGTAGTCTGGTATAATGAACCTGATGCACATAAAATAAACTAATTATCGCAAAATTATAAGTAGGAGGCCTTGGTATAAAATTTTTTAAATTGTGAAGCTGAGGGTAAATCTTGTTTGCAATACAGAGATGAAACATCCAGTTTTGAGGATACTGGAAATATAAAAGAAACGTTAAAAATATAAATATTCATTAGTTGAAGTTATGCGAATTCATGCGTTGAATAAACTTTAATTAAGAAACGACCAGGTTCTCGTTAGTTGTGAGTTTACCTAGAAGGCTTGAAAATGTTACATTTGTTAATTTTCTCACTTTTCATAAATTGTTTCGTATTTGAAACTAATTCAAAACCTGCAGGGGTGGCTTATACGTTGGAAAATGATGGTTCAGGTCACTCGCACTTTAGGTATGAACTTACTAAATTTTTATAAAATTTTAATTTCATAATTTGTATAGATATGAAGCGGAAGATGGTACCATTCGCGAAGAAACTGTTAGAATTGTAAATAAAGACACTGAAAACGAATATCCAGTTATAAGTGGATTTTATTCTTATTTTGGTCCTGATGGAAAAAAATATCAAGTTGATTTTGTCGCTGACGATAAAGGATTTAAAATTTTAAAACCTGTAGCTGTAGATGATGCCCAAATTTCGATTATTCCAATTGTAAGCACAGCAGCTGTTGCTACTTTACAAGGAGGTGGCTTTGGTTAATGACGATTTTAATTATAAAAATCGAATATGGCAATAAATGATTAACCCAAACCTATGGAGTTTTCTTTAATTAATTGAGGGAGAGATTTGCGCGCAGTTATAATTTTAATTCATAAACTGTAGAAACCGATTTTTAAAGTTTATTGGAAGATCCTGTTTGTCCAATATTCATTTTTGCACCAATACTGGAAATATGATCCAATCACAATCAGTTACTTACAGTTGTTCCAGGGAATCTTTGCCGCTGTATGTCAAGATAAGCGACATACGTCGTTACAATTTAGCGTCATATTACGCAACTTTAACAAAGATAGTTGCTACATTACGTATCAGATTGTTGTGTTTTTGCGTATTTAGCCGAGTTCTCCACCGGCAATGATCCACTGGAACAACTGTACTTAATTTTATTTGGTGCCTAATTTAATATGTTTATGATTTTGACAAATTAACGAAACTGAAGTGTCTAGTAAATTTCATACACCTACGTCGGTGAAATATAAAATCAAACGAGCTCGTTCACAGATCAGCGACTGTCGCTTGCTACACTAAAATCAACTAAAATCAACTTACTCAACAGCAACAACAATCAAAATCGTATTGCTCTAAAGAAGGTGAATATATACAGTGACGTCAAAATCAGGGACGTAGCTAAGGGTGGGCACAGGTTGGCAAGGCGTAAAGACTCACTTTGTCCACCCGTCTGTCCACCTCGAATAATTATGAAAATAAAAAAATTATATTAAAAATGATTAGGTAGGCAGTAAATATTGATAATGCCACTGAAAAAACATTAAACTTGAACCAGGTTGTTGAATTTGGCTCGATTCACCAAAATATAAGGATTATTTTACATTGGGGTTAGTGCATTTTTTAGTCATAATTTTATAGCCCTCCTTTGAAATGAAGTTGCCCAAACTTTGCCCACCCAGTATTTTAAGTGTAGCTACGTTCCTGATCAAAATTTACTATTGGTGGATAATCGAGCGCGGCAGGGCAATCGCTGATCTGTGAACGAGCTCATTATATAAACGTATGAAGTGTTGCCTATCTATCAGTATGTTTATAAAGTTCCACAATAATGAAATAAACTGCAATAATACCACTAATCACTGAAATCAAAGAGATGGCAGTATTATTTAGATGCACTTGAATTAAAATAAATTGTGTAACTTCTTGAAGGTAATTTACATCATGAACAGTAATAGTAATAGACACGAAGATGCAGCTTTTATTATTATAGTAAGTATAGTTTATCCATTTTCGGAACCAGAAATTGCCTTCTTAATCCTTATTATCTCATTAGCACCCTACTGTGTTGGATACCAGTAAAAGATGAGTAAAATCTTCGAGAAAAATGTAAAAATGAACTTCTATGCCAAAAGCAGGTATGCTTTTTATGCTTTTAATGCTTTGCACTTTACAAAAAATGTGCAAAATATCACATAATATTTAAATTAAATCTTTTTAAATTTCTTTTACATGAAGCGTTAGAAGGGTTTATATACCTGCTTTTGGCAGAAATTCATTTTTACCTTTTTCTCGAAGATTTTACGCATCTTTTATTGGTACCCAACACAGTAGGGTGCTAATCAGATAATAAGGATTAAGAAGGCAATTTCTGGTTCCGAAAATGGATAAACTATAATTCATTTTATTCCAAGAATGTGTGTTGAATTTAATAACTTAATTCTACTTTAAAATAAATAAAATTTGTTAGTTTAATGTGACTCAAGTTTATCAAGATTTAAAAATCATATATTTATTAATTTCCTCACTGTTTATAAGTTGGTTTCTTTTTGAAACCACCTCAAAACCTACCTTTTTTTAATAATAAAAAAATTAAAAATAATAAAATTGAATAATGGATGTTATTCTTATATTGGTCCTGATGATGGAAAAAAGTATCAAGTTGATTTTTTTGCCGATGACCAAGGATTTCAACCTTTCGAATTACCTACCCATCCTGTAGTAGAACCTAAGCGACTAGTGCTATTATTACTTTACATTCAGTGACGACGCCAGCATATATTTTCTGGGGGGGCAGACACAATTTCAAAAGTTTCAAGAGGGGCGACAATTCTTTACGAACAACAATTGCTTTCCTTGGTAAAACATTTCATTTAAAAATCAATATCTTGGACAGGGACGAACTTAAGGAATAATTTTGAGGGGGGAGCTACCTGAAATTTGCCAACTGCGAGTCTCTAAAAGCGCCGCAGGCAATTTTTTTTTAATTTTCAAGGTCAGAAGAGCTCAGATCAACTTTAAGAATTTTTTAAGATTTCTGTACTCTGAAATTAAGCGATTTTTTATATCAAAAAAAACTTTATCTGATAATAATTTATTTATATGACCATTTTATTATTGTTTTAGGCATTCATTATACATAAAATCATAAAAATTTTTACAATTTACCAAAAAGTCCGCTCTTCCAGGCGTTCCAGGCCTCTAAAACTCACAGGCCTGGTTTCACTGAATCCTCGGCAGCATTATAGTTACATCACTACACCCTTGGCCTTGTTACAAACAAACTTTTCTTGTGTACTGCTCGAAGATAGAAAAATGAAAATCATTGGAAAATCTTTGTTTTTAAATCAATTAATTTGACGTGTCCAACTGTTTTTTGATATTCCTATTGAAAAAAGAAATATTTATATTCTTCTACATACTTTCGGCGCTCACTGTATCGCCTTTTCTCTAGCATGAGCTTCTATTGTTTATCGGGGTCGATTAATTTCAGAAGTAAAGCGTTATGCAATTCTTAAAAGCTGCTGTCTGCTGTCTGCACTTTTAAGTTTCAACATGATGTCCTATAATTAACATTTTGCCGAATTGGAACCATTTTTAAACAAAAATTTTAATTCTATGTACCAGGTCAACATTTATTGGGGGGGCAGCCGTGTTTTCAAGGGGGGCTATCGCCTCCCTTGCCCCCCACGTGGCGTCGTCACTGCTTTACAAGGAGGTGGTTTGGGTTAACGTTGACTTTGAATCATTAAATTAATTAAATATTGTAATAGTAGAAACGTCGTTTTATTTTATTGAATGAAAATTTTCTACTGGTTTTATACATTCATACAGACAGATTTGCGTAGGCATACCTGAAGGTGTAGCTGATAAAATTGCACAATTTGTTTGCCCGTGTGTTCACTCCGGTATAACTGTACAATGTAGAGATTACTTTTTCGATAGCGAGCAATATCGTTAACACTAGCGATTGAGGTTATGTTTCTATTTTGTAACTCAAAGTTTTCGACTTTTGTGGATAAATATGTCTATAGCTACCGAAAATCGTTATTTTTTGCTATTTTCTCGGTATCTAACTCCGTATTTATTCACATAAATCTCTAACTTTGAATTACAAAACTCGTACTTAGTGAATTTAGTCAGTGAATCCAGGTACAGGCGACCTAAACAGGTAGACGTTGATTTTTTAGAGAATGCCTAGTGGGAGTCAAAAGGTTTGTTCCTACAAAGCTCGAACTAGTTCGTAACTGGGCGGAGTGTGCGCAGATTGAAATTTGTATTGCCAACTTCAATGTGCGCATGCTCTGTTCAGTTCTGAACCGTTCTGAACTGGTTCGATTGTTTGTAGGAACAAACCTAATATTTTGCCTTGTACAGTCACTTGTATATCTTTGGACCACCCTGACTATACGTCTAGCACGAATTGTGGGTTCAAAACCATCAATAACACCCCTCTACTAAAACTGAGGGGTAACTTTATTTGCCAACAAGTAGTAAATCAACAAACTGTGGGTTGCACCCACAATTCGTGCTAACGTATTGCCGGGGTGGCCAAAAGAATGCCACCCAGGCATTCTTCAAAAAATCAACGTCTATATAATCCATTCACTATTTATTTGCGCTATGGTTGGCCATGAACTTTTATTTTTTGGTTTGCCAAAATAAAAAGGCCCTATTAAGTTGACTGACTGCTCTTGACAGTACCAAAAGAATGACAGACTATTGACAGACCAACTATTAACACAATTGAATAAAAGCCGATACTCTACAATACTTAACCTAACTGATTTTTTTTTCAAATTTTTACCGGGTGGAATCTGTCACCCTAACATGGCCAACCATAGCGCAAATAAATAGTGAACGGTTAATACCAGAACCTATGTAAGTAGAATTATAGAGTAGTCCTAAGTTAAGATCAGTACACCACGTGATGACCGTTAAAGTTGCGCAGTAGTTTTGTACTCCCGTTCCTTAACACGTTGACTGCCATGTGTGCCGCCGGCGATGCACATCAGAGAGTTGTGCTTGTATGCAGTGTGTACCGCGGCGGTACACATACATCTAAAATTTGAAACCTATATTTTTAACTTGGCGTCTTGTTTAAAGCAAACATTTCTTTACCATGGCACTTGGAAAAGTCCCATTTTTTTTACGTTTCAGGTATTTTTTTGATTAATCTTTATTAAATGCAGACTAAGTGAGGTGAGAGTGAAGACAAAACAAAGAGGATTTTCATCAAAAATTAAGATTTTATTATGCAAAAAACTTTGTTACAAATAAACACAAAATATAAATTTTAGTGAAGTTTATTGAAACAATCTGTACAGAGTGCTGGATTTCCTTCACAAAGTTCGCAAAAGGTGTTTACTTTTTTAGTTTTTTTTACGGCAACAGCCCGACCTTCTTTCTTCTGTAGCTCACTGTAGCATTCCGTACATCTTTTTCTAATTATCCTGTTTCTACTGTCTTTGACATCATACCTTTTCAGACGATGGTTTTTCGATGGTTCATCAATGACGCCCATAGCAACGTCTGAAGGAAAAGGCATTTCACAAAGTGTCTCGCAAATTGATTTACGGAAATATTCTATTTTCGTATTTGGTTTATGTTGTTTATATAAAACAAGAGCATTGACAACAGCTGTACTCAAAATAAATTCAAATGCTATTTTGTGGTACCAGCGAATGGTTTTGCGTAGTGGTGTAAAATAACTCGCCATTTGATCAGATAAATCGATACCTTGCTTGGCTTTATTATAGTCAATAATCATTTGAAGTTTTGTAATATCCTCGCTATTACGATTTTTCTTACCAGTAGCAACTACTTTTAGGTCATGTTTGGTACTCAACATAAGAACTTCCCTCTTATCTTTCCATTTAGCGACAATAATGCCTGAACTCTCTCGACCTATAATTTCATTTCTTTGTAACTTTGCATTCGTCACATCCTTGGGATTCCCAATTCGATTCTTTCTTAGTGTCCCCAGAAGATGGGTTTGCCGACTCAACAACTTATTAGCTAACGTCGGGGACGTATAAAAGTTGTCGGTGACCATCGTCCTCCCTGCATCTAGATAGGCTTCTGCAAGATCTATCACAACCTGCGTGCTGTGCGAAACACCAGGTGTTGGTCTTCCTCTGTTATTGGTTTCATCAGATTTTCCACAGTATACTGAACTAGTGTAAGTATATCCAAACGGATCACAAAGCTTATAAAGTTTTACCCCATACTTATGTGATTTCCCAGGATTATATTGCCGGAATATAAGCCGGCCTCGCCAAGGTATCATACTCTCATCTACAACCACAGTTTCACCAGGAATTTTAGAATCAACAAAGTTCTTTTCAAGTAGTTCCAGTAAAGTTTTTACCTTTCTTAGGCGACTACTGTCAATGGTGTCATCGGAAAAATGTACAAATTTCAGTAATAACTGAAACCTATTTCTAGACATAATATTAGGTACAAATGCGTTCCGATAAAACTTCTCCCTGCTCCAGTACTTTTCTATCGAAGGATACTTGATTATACCCATATACATCACTATGCCAAGAAATTTTTTGATTTCTTGCGTATTAGTGTTGGTCCAATTTTTCATACGTGATTGACGGCTTATTCGCATGCTAGCTAGTTTTCTGGTAGCATTCAAATTTGTTTGCTCGACAATTAATTCATATACCTCATCTGTTACCATAATACTGTAAATATCAAAAGGCTGCATTGAGTTCGGATCGAGGTTACTTATACCAGGCGAAGTATTTGCAGCAGTGAACGTAAAGGTATTGATGGAATTTCCAGTAACGGTTGTCCATGTGTTTCTATTAGGTACTGCAATAACCTCTTCATTTGAGGAGTCAGAATCTGCACCAGTACTGTCTCCTGATTCACTAGATTCGGATTCAGTGGGAACGTACTCATCTGATTCGTCTGGTTCAAAATCTTCTCCCTCGTCACTTTCATTCCTTTGACGCTTACCATAAAACGAGCTTGGTGCAATACCGGCCATTTTATGATTTTATTCTACATGAAAATGTAGAAATAGATAATTAAACATATAATTAGGCAACGAACAATGCTTACCGCACAAATGACGTCAAATTTACCAACACAATTTATTGATAAGTTCTAACAATATTTACACAATTGGTTATAAATAAAAATCACTCACACAAATATCAAGAATATAAAAGTTTTCAGCAAAGTAAAAATTATTGCCACTGATAACACACAAATCGAAACACACCGAATAAGATTACTTGATGTCAGTAACTGGTGAATTTATTCATAAACCTGCAACTCGGTTATTATTTATCATAATGGACTAAGAAAGATATGGGTTTCTTAGAAATGCAGAAATGCAGATGCAGCGTATAAAAAAAAGTGTTATCTGAGTGCCATGTGTACCGCCGTAGTCACGGCCTCTAAACGTACGCAAAATAAATAAAACTCAAAAACTGACCTATAAATATTTATATTATAATTACATACTAACAATAACACTGATAAGAACAATTGGCACCCTATCATATTTGCTTACATCTATATGGCGGCAGTCAACGTGTTAAAAACGAACGTAGACGGTATGGTCGTATAGTTATTACAATACTTTTGTCAAAGCAAAATAATCACAAGCATTTTAATAATGTAAAGATCTCACCCACAAAGTATTATACCATCAGTAATTAATTTTTATTATGATTTTGAATTTTTACGACTTTTAAAAATAATATTTTTGACAGAAGAAATAACTAGCTCCGCTACTGGGCTGTGGAGCCACGCCTCGCTCAGGTTTGGTCACGTGGTGTACTCATATTACGTTGGGACTACTCTCTAGTAGATGTTATTATATTTCTGCAGCGTGGGTTGCATAACCCAATTGTCCAAATAACAGAATAAATTCCTTAGTGGGTGCTTTCGTGCTTAGTGGCGACTGTTTTCACTTTCATGGCTAGGTACTTCTAATACTTAACTTTCGAGTACTAACGTGCCAGCATATAACATCCATACTAACGTCGGTTTCACAGACCGCGCTTAGTTTTAATTTTTTTTGACGTATTTTTTACAACTTTTTTATTGCAAATAGAAATTATTTCAAATATTTAGTAATTTTTCTGGATACTAATTATACTTTTAGCAAAAAAATTCATTTTAATAACCAAAATTCACTTTTATAAAAATAAACAAAAATAAAAAGATGCATAAATTAAATAAGCGATTTCAAACGAATTAAACAAAATTTTTTAATAACTAGTAATATTATAAACAAACCTAGGAACAACACTTCTAAAAAGGTAAAAATATTTTTTTCATCTTCAACAATAGCTGAAATATTTTGGATAGAACATTTGTCGCATTTTACATGTTAGAACATGTAGAGCATGTTACCGCATGCACCAAAAAGAGCTAGGTACTTATTAATTGAAGTAAATGCAAAAATCTCTTCTGTTCTTTTTGTTATCCAATTTCTATTCAAGACAAGTGGAAAAAAATAATTTTTAACTAAAAAATTTTAAAAATTTTGAAAAATTATTGAAAATTTTTAGTTACTGTTGTACTAACGTCGGTCTCTCAGACCGAATTTAATTATTATAATTGAACCATTACAAACTTATGCTTGCAAACTTAAAAAAATGTGTGAGAGCATTTAGTTTAAAGGTACTGATAACCTCCCAACCGTAGCAGTTCGTATTTCAAAGATATTAATAAAAATAAAACTCGTCGGTCTGTGAGACCGACTGTTGGTACTGAAAGGTTAAGTGACAATTTAAATATAAAATATTTTTAAGAAGAAAATTGTTTATTTGGATCACTGTTAAACGAGCAATTTATAATTTAAAAAGTCAAGGTCTAGATACGTATTACCACGTATTACGTATACTCTATTACGAGAGCCTAAGACCAAGATATTTTCACTCTTCTTAACATTCCATAACCATTTTATTTAAAAACAATTAAATTAAAAATATCAGATTAATTTTTAAGTAATAGGTAGCAACATTTCTATTTTAAAAAATCAAAATTCGAGCAACATCTCGGTTTACCTATAACGACAATTTGGTTTGTAGTTACGATTGTCATGTTACTATCATGTGATCATTAAATGCTCATTGCATAAAGTACTATTTCAATGCCAGAAAAAATCAAACAAAACACTAATACACTTTAAGTGCCTAATTAAATAAAATTATATATACAAAATTAGTAAACATCAATGGCAACATAAACCTTCAATCTCTTCACGATTTATTTTATTTGCAAATTTCGCTAGATCACGTTGTAGTTCTTATTAACCTATAAGTTCACTACAATATGTTTAGTATACTAATGTTGTTAATTATTTTTTTGAGTGCATATCTTCAACAAACAAATTCAAAACCTTTAGAATCAGTGAACATTATACAACATGATGGTTTGGGAAAGTCTTTATTTAGGTAAAAATATAAAAATCTTTTAACTAAAATTAAATAGAACGTTTTATATAGGTACGAAACTACTGATGGTACGCTGAGAGAAGAAACAGTGGAAGTTGTGAATAAAAATACAGAAAATGAAACAGTTGTTATCTCAGGATTTTATTCTTATTTGGATCCTCAAGGAATAAAGTATTATGTTAATTACATAGCCGATGAGAAAGGATTTAGGCCTCAGATATTTGTGGGCGAAATTGAACTTGAACCGCACATATCTTCAGCTGCTGTGGCAACTTTACAAGGAGGAGGTATTGGATAATAATAAATATTTAAAATTACTGTATTTAAACTAAATTATTTAAAAATAAATATATTGTTGTTAAATATAAATAATTTCTTCATATATTTAATAGTTATGTAATGGTAAAAACGTGGAACTTTCCTCGATTGTCGATTTTTTAAAACGATTTTCTCCTGCCAATCAAACTTTTGGAAAATTTGTTGACAGAATCACGTTGGATTTACGAGAGGTTTGATGTAAGTGGAATGTACGCCAATAACTATTTATATAATTTCACTCTTGATGACGGCTTGGTATTTTATTAAATTAAAAGTACGTCCATATTTGAACAATATTTTCTGATTACTTTGATATACATCAGCGTAGGTACCTACTGTATAAGTATAAATATTTTAGAACAGAGTTTGTCGAGCCCATGGAATTTTAAAATTCGGCCAATCTAAGAAAGTAAAAATTATCCTAAGAGTCCTATGCCACTATTGTATTGTATTGTACTCAGGGGTCGATTAGCTTCTAAGCCTTACAGAACTGCGACCAGTGTTGATCTTTTGTTCATAACCCTACTAACCCTTCTATGCGAAGCATAGAATGTCCCTAAGATATTCGCTTTTCACTTCTTCAGGCGTCAATTGAGCCCGCCCTAAGCGTTTCAGCCTAAACCGAGCCAATGCATCGCTGTTGCAGCGAATGTATTCGACGGATTCGATCTTCGATTCACAGAGTCTGCATATGTCACTATCATCCAGTCCCAGTTTCTTGAGGTGGTACCTCACTGGGCAGTGTCCAGTAAACAGACATGTGATGAGTCTGCTTTCGTTCTTTGATAATAGAAGAAGCTTTTTAGCATTCGTGGTCGAGTACGCAATGAATTTCTTCGACTGTCTTTGTTCTGATGCGTTGTTCTAGTCAAAATTTTTGTTTTTAGTTTCCCATTTTTGGATCTCCCCCCTTTTATGTATTCTAGATAGTCCACAGAATGGTTCGGGTCCGATTGGGTGGGCTTTTGAGCCTGTTCTAGCTAATTCATCAGCTATTTCGTTTCTCTAAATTCCCTCGTGACCTGGCACACAATAAAGGGCAACTTTGTTGTCCCTTACCAGAATTTTAAAGAATAGGGTATTTTCCAATTTTTTAAAATGTATCTAGAAAGTTACCTTATTGATAACGTAATCTCAAAACCACATTAAAAAAAAATTGCGACTGTAGGTTTTGCCAAAAAAATTATTTGAAATTCAAACTATAAAGTTTCCCGCATAAAAGCGGCATGATGTCACGAGTCGTAGCTGTCAATATTCGTCAATACTCAACTAATGAGCTCCAACTTATTATAACCTTCATTACACATTAACTGACATTTAATACATGTAACTAAGCAACAAGCGTGATGGGTATGACTCGTGACGTCACTTCCGTTTTAATTTTCACTTTGAACCTGCAGCATTTAATGCTTTTACTAAAGCACTTTTTAATAAAACTTTTTTGATTGAAATATTTTTAATGTGCCCAAGTCGTTGATAATCGACTTTGCTATGCAATAACGCAGCAATAATCGATATTTAAAAAATTGGATAATACCCTATTGTCTGCATTCCCAAGTGGATAAGAACTCAAAGCTATTAGGTTTGAGTGCCTTCATCTCAGTTTGGCTGTCAGTTATTATGTAGACTCTTTTGTCCCTTAAATTCCTTTGTTGGCATTCTCGGGCATATAGATCTATTGCAGGAGTTTCAGCTTGCATAAATGTGGGGTGGGTTCCTAAGGTTATTGATGCCCTATATTTTGGGCCATATATAGCTATACCTGTTCTCTGTTCAGTGGTAGACCCACCTGAATATTAGATGGAGGACGTAAGCCACTAGACAAAATCTCGTCTTTAAATCAGCAGTCACAACATTTTTTAGTCGATTTCATGGAAGTTTGACGTTTTTGACGTTATTTAATAAAATGATTTGGAACATCGTCATAATGTTCTAAATGCAAATACGTCTAAAAACATCAAATTTCAGTCATTCAATTTTGTAGTACTAAATTCAGGACTGAAATTACTGTAGTCACACACGGCTCTAAAATGTAAATTATTTACATAATTATTAATTGTTGTGCGTAGATAGAGTTTTTTGTGTCAATGTTTTAGTTTTTGGTATTTCTGAACTCTTGTCTACTTTCTTGTAGGTTTCTCAGAAAGTAAAGGTGAAGACTTGTCCACCAAAAAAATGAATTCTAAAAGATCAGTTTCTTCAAATTGAAGAGTGTCTTACCAATTTTGGGGGAGGGGGGGAGTTGAGCTTATTTAAGAACTTATATCCAATCTGAGAATGTAAAGCAAAGCAAACAAATAAAGCTAATAATTAAGAAATATTTCAATTATGTTAAAAAAAGCCAATGAGGAGTCCTTCGGCATACCTAGTTACCTATTGGGACTTTAAGTTCCCCTCAACTTATCACGATTTTAAATTAATTATTTATTTGTGCTTATTAATAATTCAATTGGAAATTTTAATAACGCATCTCAATTTATGGTGTCACCAAATTGAATAAAATTTGAATGGACATTGGAAAATATTAAACGTAAGGAAAAGGCCTTGATAAATTTTTTTTTATTATAGAATAGTTGTATTTATCCTATTTTTAGTTGAAATAAATACCTTACCAAAAACAAACAAGTCATGTGAACATCAATGCAAACACTATAACCTGAAGAGCTAATATAAGAAATTTTCACTTAGTCTCGTGCGGCCATGTAACGTAGCAATCAATCACGGTGTTATTTATTTATTTATTAATTTATAATTTAAAAAAATCGATTAATATTAATCGGCAACAATGAGCAACGTAATAGTAAGTTTAATGCAAAATATCGATTAATAATTTATTGAATTGATTAATTTGTTGTAGGTGGTTCTTATTTTAATTTTACAATTCGTGTTTATTAATCCTCTATATTGGTACGAATATTTTAGTGATGGATTAGGAAATGTTAGATATGGGTAAGTAGTTTAATAGAATCAAATAAGGATAATTATAGAGCAATGAACTTTTAAAATAAGTTACCAAGAATAATAATAACGAAGCGGAATTTATTAAAATAACTTGATTTTCTACTAATACCTTGATCAAATAAGATATAACGGGATGCACTTGAATTTGAACTCTGCTACTTTTATGCAATTGTTTATTATGTTCGTTTTTGTATATTTTTTTTAAGTCCGGCATCATCATTTTCTAATTTAATAAATACGCCCTCGATATTCCAAGTTGAAAGAGGTTAACCTCATCATTGATTAAAGTTAAAGGTGATTGTTGTTTGGAAATCGTTCTACTCACATTTTCTGCAGTTTCCCTGTTATTTAAAAAGAAATAATTTTTTTGAACTACTTCCTGTATGTGCATGAATAATAATTTTTTTAGTTTTATCCTCGTGAAAATGTCAAGATCTAAATTGTGTTCTAAAATTTTTTGGAATTTTTCTAAATTCTTTGCCGCCAAAATTAAAGATACCTAGCATATGAAAAATGGAATTCTTTACTATTATGGACGTATAATAATGCCCTTCTATTTTCGCTAATTGTTTTTAGCATTTTCAAGACCTGACATTGACATAATAAATAGGTAAATATGCCTACTTATTTTTTACAATACAAAGTAAAAATAAGTAGACCAAGTTGCTTATTTTTTGTTTCAGACGTCCTTTTAATTTTTGATGCAGTGGCTTCCCTTTCCATTGTGATTTAGGACTTTTAATAACAGAGCTAGTGCACTTCTTCGTTCTGCCTTTTATGAATTATTAGATTTTATTAGTCTTATTTTGTATTCATTTTAAAACGGTTTTTAATTATTTTCTTGAACCTTTGACCTCTCATGAGACGAAAAGATTTATAATAGCACCACTATGTAATAACTGACTGTTCTATAAAGTTGTAACAATCAATTCACTATCAAACTCAGTATGAAATTGCTAGTCATTTATTAGTTATTACATAGTTGCTGATTTTTATAGATTATCGAAGATTGTGAAAGCAATTTTAATTGCAATTTTGAGCGGAATATTTTGAAGTCGTTTAAAAAGTGGGCAAAAAAATTCAATAATACCATGTGCCTTTAACGAAAAGGGAGTTTTTTTATTTAAAAAATGCATTTAAAAAAATATAACTTTGCATCATATCTCCAAAACGGCCATTAAAAAAATTCTTTTGTATATTAAATTTATAGATTTTAGTAGTGCCTATTATCATTTTTTTTAAAATTAAAATTATCTCGATTAATAAAAAAGTTATAGGCATTTAAAGAAAATAAACTTTTTCAGTTTTTTCTAAATATCTAGAGTGCTAATAATATTTTTCAAAAAACAAACATACGACCGAGTTGGCTATGAAAGAGGCTACATTTGGTATCATTTAACCTACTTCGTATCTCTTACAGTTTATGAGATCCCCATGGTGAGCATGCTAAGTGGTGGGACACCTGGTATATATCGTAGGCTTTAGAGAAAAAAATATTCCTATCAAAATGAAAGCTTATCAAATTTTCTACTATCTTCTTCTAATATCTTAATCTTACATCTAATGTATGAAAAAAATTTTTATCTGACTTTTTTTTTTCAAACTTTTACCTCTAGCACCTCAGTCCTTCGTTTTACAGTAAAGGTCTTAATTAAATTTTCTTAATTATTTTATCAACTGAAGGGGCAAGTAGATGAATGTGTTATGTTACAATTTTAAAAAAATGCGATATTTGGTGGAAGGGCATGCAATGTATCCATTGTGTCATGTGATGAATTTTCATTGTCATACAGATAGCGTTTCTGATAGTAACTAACAAATCATTTTATTTCATATGTATCATTACATCTCTATTCAGAAGATTTATATAAAAAATATTCTAGTTTTTAGCTTTATTAATAAAAAATTAAAAAATTTTAAATAAGAAACAGTAAAAACACTTAAAATCGATTTTGCGGCATTTGGTCATTTTGTAACATAACACATTCATCCACTTGTCCCTTCAACTGGTACGGAGTTTTAATAGGGGAACTGTGCCTAATATCGACCTCTTGCTAATATCGAACTCTACCCTAAATTTCAATACGAGAGGTCAAAACAGAGTACCTGATTAGCGAAAATGCTACAAGTTTTTCACAAAAGTGACCGTAGTGGTGAAATTACTAGATAACGACCCCTTCAGTCCTTGATCCATCCCAATCTTTGGATGAATCCAAGGATACTGGAGGGCGAAGTGTCGCTGATACTGGCCATGTTAGGCCAGTATTCCCCTAACATGGATCCTCGAATTAGCGTTAACGCAGGGCAGTGACAAAGCACGTGTTCCATTGTTTCATCCGCTTCATTGCATCCTCTACATCTGGAGCTGTCAGCAACGCCCATTCTGTATAGATGATTGTTCAGTCGACAGTGTCCAGTGAGACTGCCAGCGATGGCACGTAAGTTCTCGCGAGACAACCGTAGATAATAATAAGCGTAATTTTTAGATGGCGCTTTTATAGCTGCTTTGGCAAACCTGCAGCTGGTGCACTTAGTCCAACGTTTCCTATGTGCTATCAGCGTGTTACTTTTCAGTAGACTGTCGAGGGTGCTGAGGGAATAATAGAGGGCTCAGGGCCAATAGGCAAAATGGCCGAGCCCTCTCTCGCCAACTGGTCAGCTCTTTCATTACCCTCGTTTCCTTGATGACCTTTGACCCAGCAGAGTTTTAGGTTGTTATATGTAGATATCTGATTCAGAACATAGAATGCATTCTAGCGAAAAGGCACAAAAGGGTCTCTAAGGCAGCGGTGGGTGCGGTTTTCATTACTCCAGTGGCCGCTAAGCAAGCTAGTCTTTGCACACGTGAGAGTTTAGTTATGGTGGTTTTTTTTACTGATCCTGGGTCACCAAACAATGGCACCGTATGTTAGCATCGGTCTGATAATGGCTGTGTGGAGCCAGAGGGTGATTCTAGGGTTAATACCCCAGATCCTGCCCACCGCTCTGCGACACTGCCAAAAAGCAGCACAGGCTTTCTCAATTTTATTGTCTAGATGACATCTCCAATTGAGTTTCTGATCAAGCGTAATGCCCAGGTACTTGACAGTGCTCACTAATTTGAGAGATGTCCCTTTTAGGTTGGGCAAAATTATGTTTCTCAACTTACGTTTTCTGGTGAACAGAACTAACTCCGCTTTCAACGGATTGATTGCAAGGGAGTGCTCTGAGCACCATTTTTCTGTTAATCTGAGTGCATTTTGCATTATATTGCAAAGTACATTCTCAAATTTCCCTGTCAGCAGAATAGTAATATCATCTGCGTATCCTATAGTGTAAAATCCCTCATTATTAAGGTGTCGCAGGAGGCTGTCTACAACAAGTTTCCATAAAAGGGGTGAGAGTATCCCGCCTTGAGGACAGCCTCTGGTAACATTACACTTAGTGGTAGTGTCATCTTATTTACTTGTATTACACGCCATTGCAGCACATTTGTAATCCATCCTATCATAGTAGGCGGGATCTCATGTGCATGAAGGGCAGTGTTCATACTTTGGTAGGTCGCTTTGTCAAAAGAGCCTTCGATGTCAATGAAAGCCCCCAGGGTGAATTCATTTGAATAAAGCGATCTCTCTACACGGGTTACAACTTTGTGCAGCGCCGTTTCGGTTGACCTCCCCGAGGTATACGTATAGGCATGTTGACTCGTGTGTAGAGGAGTTTATTACTTTACTAGTGCGTTAAAGAGCTTTATTACATAACTAAAATGAAAGCAAATGAGTGATATAATTAGGCTTTATATCTAAACACCATGAAAGTGCACAATTTGTAGATTTTACTAATGATTTTATTTTTAGGTTTCAAGCGAGACAAGCAACGTTGAATTCGGAAAGCTTTAAAAGCCACATCTTGTTACAAAAACTATTGGTTATAAATGAAAACAATGCGAATCTAGCCGAACCACAATATGTACCAGAATTTGAGAAAAACGATACTGTCATCAACACAATCGATTTAACAACTGTAGAACCTAATGTGCTAAATCAAACGTCATCAAAAAGTATAATTTCACACAACGTAGTGCAAGATTTTGAAAATACAACTGAGGGTAAATTGACAAACAAAGAACAAATCGGTGGAGTAAGCACTAGTACGCCTAAAGTAGCTTGTAATGGGACTAAAATGTTAGAAGAAAAGAAGAACTGTAGTATTGGCGATTTAAAACTTGAATTTCCAAATAGGATTGGTACAAATGCTATAATTACTTTACAAGGGCCTCCCGGCTAAAGAAGAAGTCTGTGGAAGTTTTTACTTATATTTTTCATGAACTGATTAAATTATATTGTTGTTATTGTTAATTAAGTAGGTTAAAGGTTTAAGATATGTACCTTACTGAAATATAAGCATATTATAATCTTTTTAGCCTTGCTATTTACCACTTCAGTTCATACAGTTTGTTTATGGGATATGATCTCATATGGGATATGGTCTCTAGGATTTTTTTGTATTTTAGTAAAAATTTAAAAGTTTACCTTGAAATTCTTAAATATCAATAATAAAACAATGAGTTGCGTCAAAATATGAATGTTTAAAACTACTGTTGAGGTGCAGTTAACAATTCAGCAACTCTTTCGGCACATGTTTAATATAAACGTACTCCATTAATTAGTAATATTTGATTTTGTTAGAAAATCGTATTTAAAAATTGTTACGACAGGAATTTAATTTTTCACTTGTTTTGTTTTACATCGCCGACAAAAATGTGTTACGTATTTTTGTTTGTACTCTTCTTTAGTTTTATTATAACTAAGACATATTCAATCCACAGTCCAACTTTATCGGAAATTATAAAGGAAAATGACGGTTTAGAAAAATCAAAATTTATGTAAGTACCCACCTCGTAAAATTAAAATAAGAAATTAATTAATGTTAATTTGTAGGTACGATTCTAACGATGGCACCACACGTGAAGAAACTATAAAAATAAAAAACCCTAATACTGAAAATGAAGAAACTGTCATAAGTGGATATTATCAATTTATAACTCCAGAAGGTTTTTCGTATTTAGTAGAATATATTGCAAATGCAGATGGATTTAAATCCAAAGTGACATTCCTTGGACGTGCTCTTGGAATATCAAGTGCTGCTATTGCTACTCTACAAGGAGGAGGTGGTCTTGGTTAAAAAACAAACTTTAATTAAAAAGAATTATTGAGTTTGTGGTTTTATTTTTATGCACCAGGTGTTCGTTCCACATTATTTTTTATATTATTTGTTGTTAACCGCTGAAGCACAAAGATTGCATTGTCTACTATAGTTCTACTAAAAAAGATAACGTTTTGGCGTCAAATCTATCCATAAAGTCATATTTTAATGAATAGTGGTGGAAAAAGTTTAATTTCTTTTTAATGGGCTAATGGCCATTTGCACCGCTTACAGATAAACTGGCAGGTAAATTATCTGGCGGATAAGTTGTCAAAATATAGTTTATTTGCTACAGAAACTAAAATCGGTACAAACGGTCATAAGTAGCAGGTACCTTTGTAGAATATATCCTTATATTTATCCTACAGTGAGATGGAGGTGCAAAGGTTAAAAACTTACCCGCCAGATAATTTATCTGGCAGTTTATCTGTAAGCGATGCAAACGACCATTAGACTACCTATTCTGTCTGACATCCAGATGATAATTATTTATATACTACTATTTTTAAGTAGTCCCATCATGTCATCATTAATAATTGCTTAGTACCATTAAACACAAGAAAGTTACTTTTCATGGTACGTAGGTACCTTCCATTTCATGACTCTTTTAAATTATTGGTTAAAATGGGGAGTGGTTATGCTAGAAAATGTGATTTAATTTACCAAGGCATTTCTCTATTTTTGTGATATAAAAAGAATTTTAATACATTACCACTCTGAAAGACTTTAGCAGTGGTATTAAATTAACACGAATCAATGATAACTTAGTTCTTAGTTCCCACCTGTGTTGTTAAAATGCATACCTTTTTGTGTGTGCAATTTTTTCATATTTCATTATACTAGCTTTTTCTTTAGAAGACGTAAAATTACTAGAGTATGAAAGTAAAAATGATGGACTGGGAAAATCCAGATTCAGGTAAGTTATAAGTTATAACTTTATAAAATTTCAATTACGTTATAATGGTATTAAATTTTGTAGATATTTAACGAGTGATGGAACGCTTCGTGGCGAGAGTGTTGAAATAAAAAATGTAAATACTGAAAATGAGCATCCAGTGATAAATGGATTTTACGAGTTCATCGCTCCTGAAGGAAAGAAGTTTATCGTTTTTTATGACGCTGATGAAAATGGATTTAGAACTAGGCCTAAAATGACCTTTCGTCCTCCAGAAGAACCCATACCGCAATCTGCTATTATTACTCTGCAAGGTGGCATTGGTTAAATAAATGACATTGTTTGTTTACTTTGTTTTTATTATAAAACTTGCGTGCAGTAATAGTTCTTGGAGCACCCCTGTCTGTAATAAGGAAGATTTATTTTATATCCAACTGTTTATGACAAAGCTGGTCGTCATATCAATCATCAAGACATAGATATACCTATAAGAGCCAAAAAAGAAATTTGAACGCAGTGGGTAACTCAGAATTTAAGGGTCCTTCCGCAAAATCCAGAGTAGGACCTCTCCCTCTACCCACCCGCGATAACAGATTTTACTGGACCATAAATTGATTTTACTAAACAAGGTTTTTGGGGCCCTTTCTATCCTTTATGCCACCGTTTGGACGTTATGTATTTAACCTGCCTCTCTCTCTCTCTTTGTTAGTTGTAACGGTTTGCTCTGCAAAGAAGCTTATAATAATAACTCTAAATCTCAATGAATATTATTCTAGAAGCAGACTAATTAAAGTTTAAGGCGTTTGGGCATTTATTAATTTTATTGGTGTTCTAATAAAGCAGCAATAGAACGCTATAATTAACATTTGCTTTTGTTAAAAATTGTCGACAATATGGGCAACGGCATGACAAAATAAAATTTATTGTATTGTTTTAAATGTCACCAGAATCTTGTGAAATTCTTGGACATACCCAGCCCATCATTAATTCGCAAATTACGACCTTATTACATAACAATATGACCACTCTTCGAGATTTTAGTAGTTATATTTAACATTTACCACCGATCAATGTTAACAAGTTCTTTTAAACCTGATGTTAAACGTTAGTTAATATGCATCAGTACCTATTTGTGTGCGTAATTTTTTCAAGTTTAATCATAAATGTTTTTTTTGCAGAAGAAGTAAAATTAATTGAATACGAAAATGAAAATGACGGGTTGGGAAACTCGAGATTTAGGTAAGTCTTCGTAAAATTTTAATTATTTGATTGAGGGTTAAATTTTGTAGATATTTAACGAATGATGGAACCCTTCGCGACGAAAGTGTTAAAATAAAAAATGAGAATACTGAAAACGCGCACCCTGTGATACATGGATTTTATGAGTTTCTTACTTCTGAAGGTGTCAAGTATAGTGTTTTTTATGATGCTGATGAAAATGGGTTTAGATCTAGAACCACTTTAGCTGGAGAGGAGCAACATATACCGACAGCAGCTATTATTACTCTTCAAGGTGGTCTTGGTTAAATAATTTGAAAATTTTCTAATTTACTATTTTGTAGATTATTTAAATTTTTTATTGTGATATTAAATTTTTGTTTATTTGCTTATACATCGATGATTATAAACTTGCTTAACTCTTTGGAATTATTTACTAAAGGTTTTTCTTGAGCTTTGCTTAAGTAAATATTATTTAAGCTAATAAAAAGATGCTAAAGTTTTATGTTTTATAAATATTATGTAGGCATAGTTGCCAACATCTTATTGGAATTAATTATGCAAGCTAATACCTACTGTCTAAAATTTATCGAACGTACTTGTTCGCTTCTATTGATTGACGTACACCTGATGGGTTCATGAACAACAATCATTTTTATTAGAGCCATTAAATAATAACTCTCTAATTTAAATATTAAGGTCGCCTTCGAAGATTTTCATTTTTATTTATGTGCAGTACCTACACAGTACACAGTCAACAGTACGGGGTGGTTCAAATTGCTTGTCAGTATGGGTTAACTTAGTTGATATAACATATAAGTGTTCGGAGAAAACTAATAACACCTTCTCGAACTACTTTTTGAGACAAACTTAATAGTGAAATCAAAAATCTGATAAATGATTTTTTTTTGTTCTTGAATTATCACCCAAAATTAATTTTTTTGCCATTCCAATAGGGTATTTTCCAATTTTTTAAATATCGATTATTGCTGCGTTATTGCATAGCAAAGTCGATTATCAATGACTTGGGCACACTAAAAATATGTTAATCAAAAAAGTTTTATTAAAAAGTGCTTTAGCAAAAGCATTAATGCTGCAGTTTCAATGTGAAAATTAAAGCGGAAGCGACGTCTCGATTCGTATCAATCACGTTTGTTGCTTAGTTACATGTGTTACATGTCAGTTAATGTGTAATCAAGGTTATAATAAGTTGGAGCTCATTAGGTAGAATATTAACAGCAAGGATTCGTGACGTCATGCCGCTTTTATGCGGGAAACTTTATAGTTTGAATTTCAAATAATTTTTTTGGCAAAACCTACAGTCGCAATTTTTCTTTAATGTGGTTTTGAGATTACGTTATCAATAAAGTAACTTTCTAGATACATTTTAAAAAATTGGTAAATACCCTATTTCTGTCGATATCTCGCTTATTTTTCAAAATTTTTTAAAAACCGTAAACACATTCTAATTTTTGATCGGATATTTTCGAGTTATTAGACAAACTCTATCGAAATCGTGTTAGTAAATTTTTAACTTTTTCCAATCCAAGATGAAGTTGTTATAATCGAGAAGAAAAAATAATAATAATAATTTTTTTTTCATTTCTCGATGTTTTGATTGATCTTGAATTTTGATTCCAAAATTGTAAAAAATGTTTTTTTGATTATTTGAATTAAAATGTCCGTCTGTATGCCCCCCCCTAGAGCAAAAACAACTAAAGCGATTTTAATGAAATTTTATTTTAGCCACTTCAAAATTATTTCATCGGCAAAAATAGCTTTAATAAGAAATCTATACAGGATGTCCATTGTCCATTGTCCAAAAATAAAGTGGTTATTTGCATATTTGCAAAGTTGAACCAAATTAAATTTTATTTTGCTATAAGATAGCACATCTGAGCCCCAATTGTAAAAAAAAAATTAAAATTTTTAATTCAAAATGGCGGCCAATAGAACGAGTGTCCCATTTTGTGGTTTTTCCCTTATAACTTGGCCGGTAATTATTATTATAAAAATTTCAAATCGGCATTGTACAGCCAAAATATAGGGTTTTTGTCCTAAACAAATTGCTTTTCAAAATTGTTTCAAAATTGCTTACCTTTAAGGGGCCAAATTAGGTCAAAATTTTGAAATGGATTTTTTCAAAAACTAGTCCAAGCGATTTATACAGATTTGGATATGTTATAGACACCGTAATTATCTATCTAACTCTAAATTTTTAAAGACTTGTATGATACGGATTCGGAGTTATGAGCTTTTGAATGTCAAAACTTTGAAAATCTCTAATTTCTTTTGTAATAAAAATGAAAACTTGAAATTGGATATTCTTATCAATCCCATGAATATCTATTATTTGAAAATATTTTCGATTAACAAAACGCTTCCGGTTAAACTGGAAATTACAAAAGTATCAAAATTTTTGGAAACACCCTGTATATTTCTCAATATTTTGAAAGCTCGTAAAATTAGCTTTTTGAAGATATAAAATAATGTACAAAATATACAACATTGTAATTAAACTAATTATATTTTTAACTTCAATTTATGCCAAAATTATAAAAAATGAAATTTTTGAAACAAGTTTATACCTAAAAATTCTGCTTACACACAAGTTCCAGGTTCAATCCCTACATTACCATAAAAATAAATAATACAAATTTACAAGATTTTTTTTTATTAAAATTTAATTTTAATCTCTCCTAAATACATTAAAGAAAATTTTAAATTATAAACTTTTAAAGAAATGCACAAAAAAAATACAACTGGAAAAAGTTCTTCGTATGGCCACATCCGTTGTTTTGAATTTGAATTTGAACCACTCTGTACATAGGTATTTAATATAAGTACAACCAAAACAAAAATTTTCATTTTTCTGATTTAGGTGGTTAAGTACCTACGTCTTATTTGTAATTATTTAAATAAAATAGTATATTATAATACATGTGTATAAGAAAGACTTTATCGCATTAGCGACGAAAATTACAAGCGCGAGCTTGCGAGTGCTTGTAATGGCGCGTATGCGATAAAGTCTACTTATACACGAGTATTATACGCTATTTTTTATTATAATTGCAACTAAAACCTCTATAAAAGAGAAAAAATCTGTATTTAAAATTTGAAAATTAAGCGTGCCGATTTTGGATATATTTGTTGCCACAGAGATGCTTTGTGTTTACATAGGAGAACAACAGTCACACAACAGTTAATATTTTGTTGTTACCTAGACGACTTTATAGAGCACTTGTGCAATAAAGACGATTTTATGAACGCTTTTTAGTGTGAAATGGGCAGATTATAATGCAAGTATAATAAAAAATATATTCAGGTTCAGACGTCATCAAAATATTATTACTTGTCTTTAAATTACTTGTCGTAATTACATGTTACAAAACACTTAAGATAGAAATAAAATTTAAATTCTTAAGCGTCGGATGATTTTTAATTTATGAAAGATTTTATCGCTCATAACAAGTTTATTAGCAGTTCGTTTTCCAAATATGGATTAATTTTTTTATTATTACTGCACTTGAAACATTAATATAGCTTTTTGGGTTTTGTAATAACATAATGGATTTTCTTTTTGTAATGTCTGGAGACTTGCACACTCATTTCAATTAAATTCTCTTGACTACACCCTATTGTCGTAACTTTTTCTTTTCTTCTCCTCACCTTCACAAATAATTTTTTTTGTGTTAGGTCCCAGATAGAAATATATGAGCGTTGTAGCGTTTGGTTTATGAGGATATCTTAAAGATTTTTGGTTTTGTAGGAGGGTTTTGCTAAGTTTTGGTCTTTGTGGATATTCACTAATTGTGCTATCGTTAGGGGTTAGAACGCAGCAGTGAGAGGAAACACTCAGTGGTAGCAGTCCGCCTAGAACCAAACCTATTTTTGGACTATATAAATTCATTTAGCCATTCTTGGTCAATTTTAGTGGTATTGAGAAATATTGAGAATATGTCATGTTGAGTGTACAATTTTTCAAATTAGAAAATGTTACAACACCGCCACTATACATTAACAGATTGCATTGATTTGATCCTACTCATATCTCTCAGCAATGGTGGTTTATTGCAATTTTCAATTCATCTAATAATGTAAATGTTACTTCTAATGACACTGGGATAACACTTAAGTCATTGGATAGGGAGGGGTTGCTTATTTAAAAATCGTCTAGTCTGGCTTTATTAAATATTTTTTTAAAATTTGGGCGTTATTTTCACATATATATTCTTGAAAGTTTCACTATAGTTTTTTTTACATCCAAAAGAATTGTTGGTAAACCCCATTTGTTAAAATATGTTCCTGAGGAATTTTTGGTTAAGTTAAAGGATGCTTTCGAGTCTGTAATTAAACTTTTAGTGCTTTTATAATTTATATTACAACCTGTAATACCTTTAAAATAAAAAGTGTACGAAGACACCTACTATACAAACTGCCCACCTACACCGACAATAAATAATTTCATAACAAATTAGGATCATAAAAAAAATTAACACTGCATGTTAAGTGTTGTTTCTAAATGCTTGTGCTATTGAAAATATTAGTAATTCACAATGCAACCGTTTCTTCTACAGTTACCTGTACACCCACTAACAGATGATCCGTGCATACAAATTTTATTTAGAATCAGGAAATTAACAGTTTGAGGTAGGAGCAAGCTGGAAGTATTAAATAAATCAAATTTTAATGATATTCAATTAATTGTCACTGTTATGCAGAAAATAAAAATTGCAATACACTTTTAGACGTTGAATTATTTTAAAACCAAAATTTATGTAAACTTGGATTCACAATTCTTTACCGACACGTGACTTTTAAAATTCTCAATAAATAAGCAATTTGATATTAAATTTATAATATTAAATTTATGATATTAAAGAACCTATGTGAGCTTAGTGAGAGAACACCTCACTTTTGATGCCAGAGGCTGTAGAACATCACTCCAAATATGTATGAAAGGTCTAGTTCCACATTCCACAAGTCTGTACTTTAAATGTGTCATTAGTTGCCTATACTTCTTAAAAGTATATCAATGTGAAATTTATTAACATAAATTATTATAAACATTTTATTAGCACAAAACCAACTATTTATAACATCGTTATGTAATTTTGGAATTTACTAATCTATCCATACACGTTCAACAAAAGGATGATTAGTAACATAAAGTACCGCAATATTAATTTCTAATTGTGATCTATTACGTACAATTCTCTAATTGAAAAACGGTACCTATTTATTGTTTAATAATAAAATATTGGTGTTGTTTAATTTTTTTTGAAAAGTTTCCCATTATTAGATTAGACTTTAACGTTTTTCTAATTGAGTGGTTACGTAAAATGTCCAATTAAAAAACTATAAAAGTATAAAATATTAGTAAGCAATTTTGTAAGGTAAACAGTACAGTTTTGTGTGTCCTCTTTCTATTATGTATCATGTATTTCTTAACAACGTTCTCATTTTCTCATTTATTGTGGTAGCTCAAGTCGGTGCTACAGAACAGGGTGTTTACATAAAAAAATATGAAAGACAGTTTGATACTTTGAAAAATTCTAATTTTAGGTAGGTAATTATATATTTTTAAATAACAATTACTTTAAAAATATATTTAGGTTAGAGACAAGTGATGGGACAAAACGCGAGGAAAGTGTTGAAGTCTTAAATAGAAATACGCAACAACAAAAGTAGTTTTTCGTGGAAATTACAATTATGTTAGTCCTGAAGGATTACGTATTAAAGTCGAGTATGTTGGCGATGAAAATGGATTTAGACCAAAAGTATCCATCGGTTCAGATTCTGATCCAAAAACCAAAAAAGTCTTTGACATGACGAATGTTCATTCTTTCATCTCTAGTAGTGCAGTGGCTACCTTACAAGGGGGAGGTTTGGGGTGAATACCTAATGTAGTACATTTAAATATTTAAAATTGTTGTTCTAAAAAATAAATGTTGTTCTAAATAATGTCTTCCAAGTTTAACCTGCTGACTCATTTCACTAGTTCAATCACGAACAAAATTGCTTACCAAACCATTTCTGAAGCCATGCGATTTTGTATTCAATATTTTTATGCTCATTCGTTCCATAAAAAAATTTGAATTATTTAAAACCACTTACCTGAAAATTAGAAAAGCCCGAGGGGTCAGCCACTGTTCTAAATTTGTACACTGACTGCTTATGACTGCATAAATACTATGGCTGCCATTGACTGCAGATGACTATCGTTGACAGCTGAATTTTTGCACATTGACTGCAGAAAGTGGACAACTCTCTGAAAAGCCAGAATTTTCTTTTATTGGCAAAAAGTTTTATTTTACAGTTTTTTAAAATCTGTTTGATGCGCACTTAAAGCTAGTTGCCGTTTTATTCACACTTGACTAAGTTCTTTTGTTCTCTCAAGGTCAACTTTAATTCTAATAATTAGGTAGCGTTTATTTTGAATTCAGTAATGTGCATACATGATATTTTCAATTTCAATAATATTCCAACCGTACTACTAAACAAAAACCCGAAAAGTATGCCAACTAATTTTA
This sequence comes from Malthinus seriepunctatus, assembly GCA_963924605.1. Classification (NCBI taxonomy): domain Eukaryota; kingdom Metazoa; phylum Arthropoda; class Insecta; order Coleoptera; family Cantharidae; genus Malthinus; species Malthinus seriepunctatus. The sequence continues at coordinate 16,116,850 of OZ004600.1, forward strand.
AGGCAGAACAATTTGGACCAATCATCACGCGCAGGAAATCCTGTATGCTCTTGTACACAATCGAGTTACTCGTTACTATTGTACCTCTGATTACGAAGTCTGCGATTGTACTTCCTCAGACACGCCCTCTCAGAGCTTTTGTAAGCCTAGTGGCACTGTATTTTCTCACATACAAGGTGGGTTACGAAACTTGTAGCTCCTGACGATTTTTGACTGCGGCCTAAATAATAAACATCATTACAATCTATATCGGACTAGATAGTTAGATTTTTATAAATTAAAAAGTGAGATCAGGATTTGGATCTTGTAACTTTTAATGCAACGTAGCGATACGCTAAAATACTTACTCTCTACCCTTCTCCAACAAACTTTTAGAAATTGATAGAAGGGTAAAGCTTAAGTAAGGGTAAGTGGGATTTTTGCTCCTTCAGAGACGCCCTCTCAGAGCTTTTGTAAGCTTGGTGGCACTGTATTTTCTCATATACAAACTGGGTTACGAAACTTGTAGCTCCTGACGATTTTTAACTGCAGCCCAAATAATAAACATTATTACAATCTAGATCAGTCTAGATAGTTAGATTTTTATAAATTAAAAAGTGAGATCTGGGTTTGGATTTTGTAACTTTTTTAGCGCAGATTAGCGTTACGCTAAGCTACTTACTCTCTACCCCTCTCCTATAAACTTTTGGAAATTGGTAGAAGGGTTAAGAGTAAGTGAGGGTAAGTGCGAGTTTACTCCTTCAGAGACGCCCTCTCCGAGCTTTTGTAAGTTCGGTGGCACTGTATTTTCTCATATACAAAGTGGGTCACGACATTTGTAGCCCCTGACGATTTTTGACTGCAACCCAGATAATAAACATCCCTACAATCTGTACAGTCTTGATAGTTAGATTTTTATATGTTAAAAAGTGATATCTGGGCGGGGTTTCTGTAACCCTTAGCGTAGCGTAGTGCTATCCTAAACTACTAAGGGTGTGCGCAAATTAAAAGTTTCGAGCATAGAGTCTAGAGCATAGCATAGACCACAGCGTTTAGGGGTGCTCAAATTGAAAGCTAAGAGCATAGAGCATATTGCATCCTTGTAGGGAGATATGATTCTAGCTGAAATTTAAAACGACTCTATGTAAACTCTATGCTCGAAACTTTTAATTTGCGCACACCCTTACTCTCTACCCCTCTCTCACAAACTTTTACAAACTGGTAGGAGAAGGGCAAAGGGTAAGTAGTTTAGGGCATTCCTACGCTAAGCTAATAGTTACAGCATTCCAGCTCAGTGTAATTAAACACAAAAAAAATTGATCTGGATCAGAATCAGATTAGGATCAGAATCAGAATCGGAGTCAAATGATCCTTTTGATCTAAATCGTCGTTTGGCCCGACCAGTATAAATAAGTAATTCAAAATGATTACTTACTGGATTCAAATTATTTATGAGCATTAAATTGTTTTTTCAGCTGAACATTTAAATTTTCGATACATTTTACCCAGAGGTTTTTCCTCCGCCTTCCAGTTGTATCCTGAAATTAGGTACTAGATGCCAACTAACTGTGAGCTAATTGCCTACTACTTCAGTTTTCTAGGCCTTGCGATTTTTAGATCATGGCGGTGCTGCCACTTTCTTTAGAAATCGGGGTTGAAAAGCCCGATTAATGATTCTGATTCTGTTTGTTGTCTCATTTCTTCTAGTCCCGACTCACCGATTGACTCGTAAAGAGCAACATCTCAGTATAATGCAAAAAAAATTGTAGATAAATAGATCGTAGTTCAAAATTCGGAGATATTGGGTGCATTCACCGGACGTAACAGTTGTGTAGCAGCTACCAAATCGTTCGGTGACTTACCCTGCTTTGGGAACGTGTGCGGAGCGGTAGCCATTTTATCGATTTAATTTTATTTGCGTTATGTTGAACTATCTTGCTCGCTTAACAAAATTACCACACGATAGTAGCGCTAGTGATGTAGCCTTTGGCAGCTGCTCCATAACTGTTTCGTCCTGTGAATGCACCCCATGCACCCATGGTGAAACGTCTCTGTAGATTCAGATAATAAGTAAACTTATTAACTCGTTCCTATACATATAAAATTATTGTTTTGTATTATATTGTCCTTCATTAAAATAAAAATTAAGTTTTTCCTTGACACTTCCTACCACTAATTTTAATAATAATGAACTAAAGTTATAAAAGATTTACCTTACTTAAATGTTACTAAACAACTTCACTTTTTTTACTAGTTTAAAAATACTATACCAAAAAATCTCGTCAGATTAATGCCTCATTAAGTAGGGATCAATGCTGACGAGATTTCTTCTATAGTTTTAAATATGGGGTTCGCGTGTGCATTGGCGATTTTGTTGTGCTTTTACACAATTAAAGTAAATTCAGATCAAAAAATTTTGTTAAACACGTACGAAAATGAAAATGACGGTATGGGCAATTCCAAACTTAGGTAAAATTAATTAATTGTATAACATCAATAAATTTAACAGGTTTTGATTTTAGATACGAGACAAGTGATGGCGTCAAACGCGAAGAAATAATTCAAATAGTTAACGAAAATTCGGAAAATGAGCAAGTTTCTGTTAGCGGATACTATTATTATGTTAGTCCTGGCGGATATCGCGTTAGGGTGGATTATGTGGCGGACGAAAATGGATTTAGACCGAAAATAGCAATAATGAAACACAAACCTAACCTTAAACATCGCATACCATCTAGTGCATTAGCCTCTTTACAAGGAGGAGGTTTGGGATAAACAACTTTTGATACAACAAAAAATTTGAATGGTGAAAAAATGGTGGTGATTTTAGAAATTGGAAATATACTTTTGTTTAGATGGTGCTAAATTTTATTATTTTTAATCCAATGCTCATCCTTCCTTTTAAGACACAATTTAAATTTAATTAACATAAGTTCACTTTATTTCCGGCATGTATGCCTTAGGTGTCATACGTTAAATAATTTATTGTTGAATATGTGTAAATTTTGAAACTTACGTAAATTTGTTAAAACATTCTTTAACAAACATCAAAGAAGAAGTTTAGAATTTGACAGATTTAAAAGGTTCTAAAACACGGCCTACTTATATAATTTAGAATTATGGATGGTTAATGGGACAGTAAAGTCAAATTCATTAGGAGCAGCGGTAATCGCTATAGGTGTTCATCTGTTCATTGTTAACTTTTCAATTTGGTTATTTAATAGCTCATTGAAGAAAAAAGTTTAATTAAATTGGTAATTAATTACATTAATTTTCATACTTGATTTCGATAATGCAACAGACAACATTCATATTATAACGACATACGACATTGAAAGTGGAAGTGAATTTAAAACTGGATCATGAGTAAAGTTATTTTTTATCTGTTATAAATATGTATGTTAACGGGTTTAGGTGCTATTTCAAAAAAATTACTACTGAAATTTAAAAAAACAACAAATTTATTAATTATTAATTTTGTTTGCTTTCCATGCATCTTATTATACGATGCAACAAAAGTAAAAGTTTTTTATACGTAATATTTAATCGCTTAATCACCATTATGATTCAATTTTTGATAAATACTTATCAATTTTCAATTAAGCTTATAATTATTAAAAATTTTTAATAGATATTTTAATAGGCAATTTAAGGTTTATGGCGTAATTATTAAATTTTAGCTTTTAAAAGATTTAAATGGATCTCAATTATCCTTCGTGAGACTGCCTAAAGGAAAATATACTAATAATCCACTAAAATTAAACTGATTCAAAAGTACTTAGAGAGCTCAGCTTAGGAGTGTCAAAGTCAAAGATCAAAAAATAATTTTCCATTTTATTGGTATCCAAGGAATGGACGAGTAAGCGCTTAAAGTTGGGAGAGCTTCGACTCAGTGTCTGGTGGAGGGGTCAAGAGGAAGCAGATTTCCCAGCATAACCTAGCCCTGAACTAACCTAACCTCTGAGTATACCCAGGAGTTTGTTCGACCGAAAGGCAAAAGCCTGTAGGTCATGTTGTGTCATGGGTTGTGACAGTAGTTGTGGAGACTCTAGCTCACATCTAACCTAACCTAATGTAACGGCAGAATGCATAAGACCACCAGGGTGTGTTTCTTAGCTTCGGCTTGCTATCTCTTCCTAGCTTAGAGTCAGGTACGAGACGCACCAGTAGCACTGAGTTTTTTAAACTCTTAGTTGGTGATAGGGACACTGGTTCAAGACCGGGGGACGTGAAGATGTGCGTTCTTGATATGTTTATCGGTTGACCGTAATCTATCTCGAACCTAATCTGACCTAACCTAGGTGCCCGGCCGTTACCGATCCAAGTTGCTTTCAGAAGTTAGCAAACATTTCGGTGCTGTGGGAGGGGTGGAGTCCCAGGTGCGGCATCAGTTTTAGCACCTGCCCCCCCCCCCCCTATAGGTGCTGGTCACGCAGTTGGTCACGAAGGCTTCTCGTTTAGTAAGTGGGACACCGTTATCCATAAAGCGGTGCATGCGCCCTTCTTGAGGGTTAAGTCCCTATCGGCTACCGGCCTAGGGTTCCTAAGTCCCTATAAATATTTATATAGTGTATCTAAATCTAATGAGCGGATTATAATTTTATTTGCGGCCCGCGGAGTTATAATACATTTCCAAAGTGACCTGCAAGATTATTTGGGTTGGCCGCCCCTGCTTTAGAAGAACGTTAGCAGATCTATCAAGCGATACTAAAGTTGACATTTTATCACATCGACGGTAGGAGTCGTGACGATCAACTTTTTATTTTATTATTAGGAAGTTGTTGTGTTTTTAATGAAATTACGCAGTGGGCAGTGGCGTAAGTAACGGGCCCGCAGGGCCGGCGTTGCAGGAGGGCCCTCAGGATAGAAAAGGCCCCAGAAACATCGTTTAGTATAAAATTTCGGTATAAAATCGAATTGTGGTTAAATAGAATGATTATTAACGGGAATGGGAAAGAGTCCACTCTGCCCAAACTCTTAGTCACGCCACTGGCAGTGAGTTTTTCTAAATTCGGATATCAAATGCTAACTTTTTATCTTGTGCTTTTTTTTTATAATTTACACAATTTTTCTAGGTTACGTTATGTTTAGGGCTTCAGATTTCTTGCAAGAAATTAACATTTCTCGCCCCTCGCAAAAATTTATTTCAGTCTCACCTCGCGTTCTCGCCTTGCAGAATTTTTGAAATCATAATCTCGCCTCGCCAAAGATCTCGCAATACTCTCGCATTCTCGTAATCATTTCTTACGGATATGACTAAGGCCCGATTGCACCACTTTCCTGCTTACCACTCACCACCGCTCACCACTCCTGCTCCAGCTACTCCACTCCACAGCTATCTTGATTATGACCATATTATTATCTCACATAGTTTCGATTTCTACGTCAGTCCAACTGACGTATTTCCAATTTCGTACATGTCCAGTAACGTCACTAACGACCTTTCTTTGTACTTTTGCACAATTAATTATTAAAACCCGGGTGCATGTGAATACACCGTATGTTAACACTTCTTGCTGTTTTGTAATACCTTTATAATTAAAAGGGCAATTCAATAGAATGCTTACCTTCATTTTCTGTGGTAAAATTTTACAAATTAGAAACAATTTACTAATAATTGTTGTTAACGTCTAATTACAAAAATTACAACACACTCATCAAATCATCACCATCACAGTATAAAACATTATGGATAGTAATCAAATTAAATTAACATTGATGCTTTAGGGCTATACTTCTAAATAAAGCAATCGAAAAGCGGTTACATAGAAGCAGAGAACCTCCAGACACTTCATATGGGAAAATTTTAAAAAATTTCATAACATAACCAAAATCGATGCTTACAATTTGATTAATTTGCTACATTAGATCTAGAGATAGAAAGAATAAATTAAATATAATTTGTCTTAATAAATTTCTAAACTGGTAGATGATCGATTTGATAGTAAAAATAAAAGTATACAAAATCAATATTGATTAAAAATTTTTTAATTAACAGTTTCATAATTTAAATTTCTGTAGTTTTACATAGGGGTGGGTGGGTTGTGCAAAGTAACAAACAATTCGAGAAGTCGAGACCGGTTCAGCAGAAAACAATTTTATAACCATATATAATTAAATTTTAACACACGGAATTTTACAGAGTGCAAATGAATACATTATTCTTGAATATGGCAGTTTTAGAAGACCATTTTTAAGTCCGGTATTAGACTGTCAAAGTTCTTTTTTAAAAGCCTTATTATAAAATATTTTACAGTGTAGGTAATAGGGTAGATTTTATAAAATGCACTTTAAAATATTTTCGAGGGGTTACGCAGTCAATGTACAAATATTGAGCTGTCAACAGTAGTTATTTGCAGTCAGTGGCAGCCATAGCATATGCAGTCATAAGCAGTCAACTGCAGTCAGTATACAAATTTAAAACAGTGGTTGAACCCCTCGAATATTTTATAAAATAGTTTTTAAAAAAGAACTTTGTCAAAGATCTTTGACAGTCTAATACCGGCCTAAGCTATACTAGCTGTCTCGGAAACTACCAATTTATGCTATATCCAATAATTCTGTTGGATCCTTAGTTCAATAATAATTATAAGTTCTGGTGTGAGAATTTTTTATTATTAATTTTATAGGGTCATTAGCGACGATTCAAATTCAATAAAGATGCCATTTGTTTCATATACTTTAGCCTACTTAGCGTTGCTTCATTCGCATCTGTGGAGAAAATTTTTAAATAACAATCACCGTCAAAGAAATCACTTAATGAAACTTAATGAACACAACAAAATCGTAAATCCTTATGACGTCGTAAGTAGTAAATTTAATTTAAAACCAAAAAAGTGTTTTAATTACAACCTAAACTTACAGCCCTCACATATTAAGTGGGTAACAAACTCTTTAATTGAAATTGCTTCACAATAATTACCAGTTTAATGAAGGTTGGTTCGATTTTCATTTCATGACACGTTTTTTAAACAAATTAATTTAATTTAAAGTTTACCTAATTTTAAAAACGAGAACACTAAAATTTAAATAAAAAATCAGAATTAATTACATAATTCCACATTCTTAAAATCAAAACACAGCCATTTTTCGATACGATGCATCTCTTCTATTTCCTATAAAATTGTGGGTTGGTTCTAGTAATTTGAGCTTTAAAAGGAAATGTGAAAATGTCAAAAAAAATGTTTCAAAAGGTCAATTTAATTGTCAAGTCGAATTACAATGCCTCAAAGAACGGATGGGACACATGTTGGTAATAAATTTAAAATGCTAATCAACACGTAACAGTAAAAGCAGGAAATTTTACCAAAAATGCTATTACAGTAAACTTAAATAATGAAAAAATAAAAAAAATTGTCACAATTTTTCACATTATTTAAGAAAAATATTTAATAAGTTGATCAACACTTCTAAGTTTTCTTTTTAAATGAACTAAATGCATCGTACTCAATTACCTATTGTAATTGTTTATGATATGACTACCTAACAATTAAATTTAAATGGTCCATAGTGATATATTAGAAGATTTGTGCTACATAATATACGTTACGTGATAGAGGAGGAAGTGCTATTTTGAATGTTAATCTTAAAACGGGTTTAGAGAAAGACACTGATATAACTACATGTAATACCTTATAAAATATCGAAAGCAAAAAAAAATATGGAATTAATTGGTTTAAAATCTTCTTATTGTTTATTTATATTTTTTGGAGAAAGTTGCGTGTGTATAAATTTCGTGCACATTTGGTAATTCGTCTTAGTTGATCGCAATGTTGAACATGATATTTACCTATAGCTTGTTTGTAAGTATTTTATTAAAAAAATTACGTAAGGATTTTCATTTAAAGAAAACGTGACATGTTTTAGTGTGTTTTAAGTACGTTATCAATTGTGTGGTGTCAGGAGTCAACCAGTATTGATGGAAGAGCTTTAATCGAATCGAGCGAATTTAACGATGAAAACCTAGACACAGGAAATTATAATTACAAGTAAGTCTCAATTCTACACCCCAACCCTTTACACCAAGTGCGAATTGTTGTAGGTTTCAAACCAGCAATGGAATAACTCGTAATGAAGAATCACATTCCGTAACTCGAAATAAAGATCTAATACTAAAAGTCGCCGGTAGTTACTCTTACACGGGACCAGATGGAAAATTATATGAAGTTAAATACACAGCAGACGAAACTGGATTTTATCCTGTTGGTGCTCACTTTAAAACCCCTAAAGTTTCACCGTGGCCTGCTCAAAACACACTTGACGACGATGCTAGTGATGGTTCTGGTATTGCGCTAAATTTAAGTCAAGATAGCGATTCGATGACAGTTAACATACAAGCTCAACAAGCTTTCCTAAACGTTTCTCAATCTGGTAGTCTTAGTACTGTAACTAGTGACAATAGTAATCAAGAACTGTTTATCAACGGTTCTGGTTCTGGATCATCGAGTACTGTAACTAGTGACAATAGTAATCAACAAGTTTTTCTCAACGGCTCTGGTTCTGGATCGTCAAGTTCTGTATCTTCCAATAAAGATGTAGATAATTTATATCTTCCACCTGCATCGCCTTCCAATAAAGATGTAGATAAATTATATCTTCCACCTGGATCACCTTCCAATAAAGATATACATAGATTATATCTTCCACCTACACCCGACGCCGACGTAATAAACCTCTTACAATACCAAAACGATGAAATAGGCAGAGCTATTAAAGCAAGAGAAGCAATTTATGAATCTAGAGAAGCATTCGACGAGGATTTATTAATACCTGCAGCTTCTCAAGTCGTCTTTTATATTACTAGACCGCGAGGGTTTAGTATGTTAGCGAGAAATAAACCTAGAGGATTTAGTTTTCAATCTTAATTATGTATTTATTTGTTAAATAATGTTAAAATATCAAATTTGAGTTTTCTTAATTAATCATTGAAGAAAGTTCGTTCTACAAGGTGGTTGATTTTTTACTGTCCAGCTACTGCTGAAAAAATATTGAAGATACAAAAAAAAGTTGAATTAGAAACTTTCCAAACAACACCTCATCTACAAAATAGCGCGCGCAAACAATTTTTTTCCATGGCCTACTTGTTTTTCGGAAAAATATATAACTTTTGTTTTTTGAATAGAATACTTACCCTATATATTTTTACAGAATCGTATTCTAAATCAATTTCTCTTTACAACGGCGTATCACAAGTACCATTTTGCTCTCTAATAATTATGCCCAATATTTCAAAAAAAGGAACAATATGAGGGTTGTAGTGACCCTTGATTAACATTAATTTATTTACTTATTAACAAACTAAGAAATTTCGGAACAAACTTAAACACGTAAAGTATTATAATGATTGTTCAGATTGTCCACCACAGGGATTTCAACATTTTTTGGCCTCCTTTGACTGTTTTCTGCAACACTCATCCTGTTATTTTTTTAAATATTGGGCATAATTAGAAAGCAAAATGGTACTTGTGATATACCGTTGTAAAGAGAAATTGATTTAAAATACGGTTCTGTAAAAATACACAGGGTGTTCTATTTAAAAAACCGAGGTTGCATATTTTTCCAAGAAACAAGTAGGCCATGGAAAAAAATTATTTCCGCTATTTTGTAGATGAGGTGTTGTTTGAAAAGTTTATAATTTAACTTTTTTATGTATTTTCAATATTTCAGCAGATATTAGCTGGACAGTAAAAAAACAACCACCCTGTATACTTAATTCCAGCAATTTTTTTTAATGTATTCATGCGAAATAACTTCTATAGTACGTTCAAAATACAATTGTTCTGGTAGTTTGTTCTGATTCGTGGCAAAGACGAGCTTATTTAATATAGCGCAAAAACCAAGAAGGATAAAACTGAAAGAAATAACTGGAAGGTTTTCTTATTTATTTTGTGCACGTTAGGTACATATCATTTCTATATCTGCATTTCCTTTGCTCTAATGAGAGTTTTATATTTTTTACCAATAAATGTTGTAGGTGCTCCAAGCTTTTTCATTTCTAGATGGTTCAAATATTAACGCTACATTTAATTTAAAAAAATGATGACTCAATCACGTCTTAATTTGACACATTTAGAGCCGATTTTAAAATTGAGCTTCAACAGCGGTTTAAATTAAACTCCAATTGAACCTGAGTTCAAGGCTAATTCGTATTGTAAAATCAGGTTCAATCGTAGTTTAGCGTAGTAAAACACAAGTTTTGCTAAACTCTTACTTAAGTTGTGTTTGTAAAATCGGCCCTTAAAGTAAACTAACCTAACATTTTGAACAACAAAATGTTAAGATATGTTTATTTAAAGGTTGACTGCAACATAGCATTGTGATTTTATTTGCAAATGTACGATTGGTGTTACCACTTCTTGAGTTAGAACTAATTTATATCATCGCACATTTATAAAAAAATTAATTTTGTTGGGCGAATATTTGAACTGTCTCAAACCAATTAATTTAATAAAAGAAAAAATAAAATAAAGTTGTGCTTACTCTCATTCCAAAGAGCAGTATTAAAAAAAATCGAACGCTTTCAAGTATAATAAATTGAACTATAGGCAACACATTAGACATAAGTGTATTAACTAGTAACCCTAAACAACTGAAACTGACTTGATTGAAGAAAAGCGAAATTGCCTTCTAATGTAAACTCATTAATATTCTTTTTTTGCAATTTGTAACTAAGAAGATTTGATACTATTATATTGAAATTGTTATTTTAATTTTTATTAGGTAGAGGAAACGAACACTTTTAAATGGAGTTGATGCCAAGATATTTGAAAGTATCAGTACCAGTATCCCGGCTACTTTACTTCCAAATATTTTTGCGACAACTCTACTTGAGCAGTAAGTATAAAATAGATCTTTACATTTATTTATATAAATTTGTACATTATCCATTAAATAAATTCATAATAAGTATTTAATAAAATTTAAAAAAAGTTAATCGACTTCTTTAGAAATGTTAGAAGTTAGTTAATTAGTAGCTAATTATCTTTCAGAAGGTATACATTTCACATAGATAAATGATTTTTACAACTTTGACTCTTTAAGCACTTTAAGAATAATCTTAATTGTAGTACGATTCGTTACGACGTCAAATCGTCACAAAGAGCAAAACATTTAACATCTGTTAATTGACAACTGTCTCTGACTTCAAGAAAGAGTATTTTTTTTTATAAAGGAAGGGTAAGTTTATACTTCAAGGAAGTATACAAAACCTTTAAACTTTTGTGTACTTTTAATTTGAATAAACAAACTAGCATCTGTAGTAGGCCTATACAAAATCTCTGTACGTCTGAGAGTATCAGACTTTAAAGTCATTTTGAGTAAGCAATGAAATATTAGTAATATCAACTTTTGACTAAAGCGTGCTGTACTGTGATAGTAAAACGTAATAGGAGTAGTTGCTATCTTGAAAGTTACTATGGCGATAGTCGTATCGAAATTACAATAGTCAATAGTAACTATCACGCTGCTATCTTTATAATATTGTTTTTAAGCTCTCTTTATGCAATCTTATTTTAATTGCTTTGCTTAATTATTGTTTTCTGTCACTAAGATCGTATTTCTACATAAAAACAACAAATTTTATATACAGGGTGAGGCTGTTTTCTCCTCGGCACCATTGGGATTTCGGAATTGCTTTATACAAAGTTTGTTAAATTAAGAAAAAATTAGGTAATATCATAAGTCTGGCCTGGTTTCCAATTAAAAAAAAAGTTTTTCATGGTCAACTAGATATAATGAAAAATGTAAATTTTAGAGTTCTGCAGACATTACATAGAAAACGTATTCTGCTTCTAATAACAAATTTCATTCTTTTACTACAACTCTTTTTTGTGTAAGTTTATTTCTATTTTTGGACTTTTTTTTAAATTAATTTAATTTTTATTTATATACATTGTGCCAATGTACCTATGTGGTATAATACCTCCCTAATAAATAAAACTTCTCATATAGTCGCCGGTTATGGATTTTATGTGCCTTGAAACAAAAGAATTAATAAAGTACCATAAATTGAGAGTAATATTAGGCATCTTCTGTTAATTAATTTTATCATTCTTGTTTTTCATTTATGTGAGATCTCACCCTTTCAGGGACGTAGCTAGACTTAAAATACTGGGTGGGCAAAGTTTGGACAGCTTCATTTCGGGAATAAGTTATACAATTTTGACTAAAAAAGTGCACTTACTCTAGTGTCAAATAGGTCTTATATTTTGGCGAATCGAGTCAAATTCAACAACCTGGTTTGTTTAATGTTCTAGCAGTGGTATTTTCAACATTTAGTGTCGACCTAATCATTTTTAATATAATTTTCTTATTTTCAAAATTATTTGAGGTGGGCAAACGGGTGGGCAGAACGAGTCGATAGGTGGGCATTGCCCACCTGTGCCCACCCCTAACTACGTCCCTGCACTCTTTCTCTTTCACAACCTATGTTTTATGGATGAAACTATACGCCCGAGAGGTCAGCCAATGTTTTGAATTTGTACACAGGCTGCCGTTGACTGCCTATGACTGCATAAGCCATAACTGATGCCATTTCTTACCGTTGACTGCTCAACTTTTGTACATTTGACTGCCGAGAGTGGATGACTCCTCGTATACGCCATAGAAGTAATTGTTTTAATTTTTTTTACTATCGAATGAGTTGGTTAAATTAAAGGTCGATTGTGTGATACTGATGAAAGATCAATGATTTAATTATAGATCATTTTTGTTAATTTTAGAATATGGAAATGAACAAATAGTACTATGCTCAATAAATTGTAAAGTCATATGATGATTTATGATGGCGAGCGATAGGGATAAGTTCGCGCAGTTGTGGCCATGCCTCTTTAATAATTTAAATACTCTTACTATTGCGTTGGTGGGAATAAATAGGTACCAATTTAGTGATCTGCGCATCCCCACCGCTCTCCTGCATAAATTTTTCTTGCAGCACTTACCTAACTTCTGCATTTTTTTGTAAAAAATATTATGACATTTGACGTGGCTCTGGCTCTGACTAAGGCATTTGCAGACCTCCTTTCAGTCGGTCTGGCAAAATTTGTCTTCGTGCGTCAAAACGACTGCATAGCGCGACTGTTGACTGCATAGCGCGAGCGTGTATCGCTGAACCAAGCGCTTTCCACAGTAAAGGCTCGTCGGTCCGCCGGGATAGTGGTTGGATGGGTGACCATCTCTAAAAATTACTATCATGCAGTTGGCCATGCTTCGGAGGGCACGTTAAGCTGTCGGTCCAGGCTACCATATAATTAGGCCGTAGGTCTGTTTGGTGTCTATAACCTCAATTAGAGGAATAAAAAAAAAATGCTATCTTGTGACACATGTATTTTAATATACTATAATTACAACGTAACATAGCGTCGATTGTAAGATATTATCACAGATCGTTTATATGACAACCTCTGACAGCAATACTAAATCGCGTTCCATTTAATTTGCAAAACCAACATGCAGTTCATTAATTTTAGATAATAATTATAAAGATCGAAATTAGACGATCGCAAAAGTTGGTGTCAATGTTTTCTCATACGTGTTCTTTAAGAAACTTCAAGTTCCTTAGGCCTCTTATTAGGTCAAATTTTTTTAGAAGATTGAAAGAAATGAAAAACGTGAAAAATGAAAGTCTTAGGTATCGTTGTCATAACCACCAGGAACTTATACAAGGAGATGAGGAAACGCGTATGGACTTTTGCTTTCTGAAGGTTCTGCTTTCCGGTGGTCGAAAGGATCAACAATAGCCCACATGATTTTTAAACAAAATATTATTTCCCGATGAAGCGAGATCGCTCCGGCAATTTATTTCACCCCCTCGTCCTATTTAACGATGTGGAAAAATTTAGTTTAAGTTTGGCACTGCCATTGTGTAGTGAGGTGGAGGCCCGTCGTGCTGAAACCAGATTTCATCCATATTCAAATTTAATTCTCACGGGACATAATTCTATTATGCAAAAGAATATTTTTGTCCGTTTAAATTGCATTTAATAAGAAATGGTCCTATTATATCATTTCCTATTAAACCTGCCCAAACATTCACTTTTTGGGGTCTGTGGCTTCTTGAGATATGATGCAGCTGCAGATTATTTTTGCCCCAGTATCTACAATTTTGGTGATTTTACCTCTTTACGTAAATTGAAAGTTATTGATTCATCCGTAAATAATATTTTATTTAAAAATCGACCTTCAGAAAGCAAAAGTCCATACGCGTTTCCTCATCTCTTTATATAAGTTTCTGGTGGTTTTGAAAACGATAAGACTTGTATTTTTAAAGTTTTTCATTTCTTTCAATCCTCCTAAGAAAATTGGCCTATTGGATGAGTATAAAGCTTTAATTCTCTTAAAGAACACCTGTAAGAAAGCCTTTACATCATATTTTGAAGTCGTCTAATTTCGATTCTTATAGTAATTGTTATCTAAAATTAATTAACTGTATGTTGGTGTAAACAATAACTTACAATCGACGCTATGTTGCGTTGTAAATGGTATTCACTGTATTAATAGAACTGCAAATTAACTGACCAACGGTTAAAATACGATAATAAAATTTAATAATATGAATTATGATATAACTTATATCTTTTGAACTATGGTCAACGTTTATACAGCACGTTTCTGTCGTATGATCTATAGATTTATTTAGCACTACAGTTTTAAGCAATTAATTATTACTATTATTAGGGATAGGCCCTGTATTGTTAAAAAAGCCAAGCTTTATGATTACTGATTACTAAAGGTATTTCTAAATTGTTTTCTTTTTAGTGTCAATTGATGAATCTAAAGGTTTGTTCTTAGTACTCTAATTACAACATTACAAGTATTCCTGAATAATCACTTTTCGATTTCCATAAGGTTAAATGGGTAATTAGATCGCTCCAGCAACTTTTGGTGATGAGCTATTTCTACTCTTACCTTGAACTGTCATCAGGTCATCACTCATCACATCAGTCTCTGGAAGTTATTGCTGTTGGTAACATGGTCAAAAAATTTAAAGTTCTGTTCATACCTAAGAGATGACAATCGTTGTCGCGATTAGACCTAATTTAAAATATAGTCTGTACTAGATCCTCATCTCTAAAGCGTTCATTTCTCGGACAAATTATAGCCAAATAGAGCTCATTCAATCAAAGAAGAACATGAGCATATAATTGATATAACTTAAAAAGGTGAGTTCTTTTCTGATCGAATGAGCTATAACTCCTATGCCCTCCTGTAAACGCTTAGGTTTGTGAAAGTATACGCAACAAAAAGTTGCTTTCTAACCCTTTTTGCAACATGAAACTGTGGATCTTTGTGCTTGGTAAAATGAAGCGATGAGTTGAAGAACATCACCATCAGAAATTCCGTCATAAAATCCAAACGAAATTGATCATGAATTTGCGATAAATACAGGGTTATTCAAATTCGACCGGCACCATGGGGATCTCGCCTATTTGAAGAGATAGAGAAACGGTTAAATTAGGGCAAAGTTGCGGAATTTTAGGCCCATTAATAATCTGAAAAGAAAACTGCCGTAGCTGCTTTTGTTTTTGAGCTATTGACAAAAAACCAAAAAATTGAAATTTCGTTTTTTGACTTTATTTTCCTTATTATCAAAAAATTTTTAAATCTGACCGAACTTCTCCTAAGCCATTTTGTATTCTACACCCGATTCCGAAATCATATTTGATGTAAAACGTTTCGGTTTTCTGGAACCATCATCAACTTTAGTTTTTTAAATAGGCGCAATCTTTTGTTTTAGCACCATCTCAGAGAACCTTTTTTGCTGATTTCAAAAATGTTTATTACTTGAGTATTTATTTTTAAATTTTGTTCTTAAATAAGCTAATTTGTTAATCAAAATTGAGGATCAAGCTGCTGAATAAAAACAAAAGCCGGTATAACAAAACATAAATCCATGCTTCGATTACAACCCGAGATTTTGAAATTTAAACACCTTTAATAAGTTTTTAAAGTTTTTATTTCCTAAATTATGAAGTACATTAATATCATTGTTTACTCAGTTATTTTTGTAATAAACACAAATAAAGAAATCAAATTAGTCGTAATCGAAGCAGGGATTTTTGTTTTGTTATACCGGCTTTTGCTATAATTCTAGAGCAGCTTGATCCTCAATTTTTATTAACAAATTAGCTTATTTGAGAACAAAATTTAAAAATAAATACTCAAGTAATAAACAATTTTGAAATCAGCAAAAAAGGTTCTCTGAGATGGTGCGATTGAGATTGCGCCTATTTAGAAAACTAAAGTTGATGATGGTTCCAGAAAACCGAAACGTTTTACATCAAATGTGTTTTCGGAATCGGGTGTAGGATACAAAATGGCTTAGGAGAAGTTCGGTCAGATTTAAAAATTTTTTGATAATAAGGAAAATAAAGTCAAAAAACGAAATTTCAATTTTTTGGTTTTTTGTCAATAGCTCAAAAACAAAAGCAGCTAGGGCAGTTTTCTTTTCAGATTATTAATGGGCCTAAAATTCCGCAACTTTGCCCTAATTTAACCGTTTCTCTATCTCTTCAAATAAGCGAGATCCCCATGGTGCCGGTCGAATTTGAATAATCCTGTATTCTGAAACATTTCCGCTGTGCCAAATTAAGCTGATGTTTAAATCGTGCTTTTTCATTTGCAAATTAGAAGTGAAATTCTATTGTAATTTGGCGAGTTTTCTTGCTGTGGTAACAATATTATGAACTAGTTAATCCAAGAAATTTTTTTATAAATGCCACAAGCAAATTTAATCAATTTCAAAACCATAAACTTTTACACCTCTTAAAAATGTTTAACAAATTAAGAATAATTAAATTTCCAATTGGTGGATTTAGAAGATTTTATGATATATCGGGATATTGGCTAAATCAAAATATTACTAAAATTTTTCGTCGTTGATGGAGATGGCAAACTTATATAAATTACCTGTCACCTTCAGCATTCATAGTTGTTATTAGTATCAATTGCGCGCAATGAGAGTGGTAAGTGTTTTGAAAATTTTGCAATAATTTCGATCTACAATAACAGCGGATTTTGACCCACTTAATTCTTGTTTTAAAGTTAAATAACGCAAGTTGAAAATTGCAATTTTTTCCAGTTAGGCGTCTTCCTTCTTTTGGTTGCAGCAGTTTACTGCAGACCTCAAAGTGTTAAGTCGTTGGTTAATAATGCCTTAGCGTACATTACCAAGTACGAATCTGATCAAAACCCATTAGGGGAATATACATACACGTAAGTATATTTTTTAAATTTTCGTTCATGTTTTGTAAATAAATACCGTACTTTAGTTGTAGTAACCGACATAGTTAACCTTGATCTTTACGCGTGACTTAATTTCGATTTCAGAATTTACATAAAAAAGGAGATTCTATTAATTTAAGAATTGTTTATACTAGTTTTTTTGTCTAACAATAAATAAGAATTAGGAAAATAGCCCGGAAATTGTTTGGTAATTACTGTTAGGTAATACCCGTCATTGGTGGTAATTCACCTTAACTTGGAGCAAGATAATCGAAAAACGAACGCTTTTGATAGATATTAGAAATGATTTGATTTCGAATATAAAAGTTTGGTAATTAATCAATCAATTTAAAAGTGTCAACAAGTTAAATGTTAGACCTTCACACACTTGTATAAAAAACGATGTATACCTAGGTAATTACCTATTAATTAATTAGTACATCTTCATTTATGTTATTATTGAAGGATTTTCTTTAAATTTTTTTTGAGTTTATTTAAAAAATTTTTTTTTTTTAAATAAATACAAAAAATTATAATAATTTAAGATGTTAACCTCGTATACCTACAAATAATAATTAAAATTTTTATGTTAATCGTGTCTCGATCTCGATCGTTGATATTTTTTGCAACAAATTCCCTGAAGACAATATTTTAATTTATAATAAAACCTTATAATTATAAACGATCTTGATTGTTGCCAGTAATTTTCTACTGTTTTCTTCTTAAACTTATAGCACATAAAATGTTTATAGCTACTCATTTTTCTGTTAGTTTTATTTATAACCTTCGCTCTATCATTTTTTGTGTTTATATAAATCAGTTGGAACGATGTGTGTAATTAGTAATTACTTAATAGGTAATTCTCATAGACGAGTACAGGGTTAGTTGTTAATGAAATGTTTGTAGAAACATTTGCACGACTGTCATTTAAAGAGACACTAAAATGGCAACCCAAATTTGCCTTTTTCTTCTGTTAAGTCACTTGTAGGGATAGCTACTGGATGGCTAAGAATTAGAGGGATGAAGGCATGCATTTTCCATATTTGTCGGTTTTCGTGGGAAAGCATTGAAACCTTGGATACAACCGAATTACTATACTATTTCAAGCCTAACGTAATTGTGCATTTTTTGCATATTTATTTATACAAATTTTGCATATTTTGCAAATATTTAGATATAAAACATAAATAAACAGAATTTTTTTATAGAAAATTAGTGCATATTTTAACAAAATCTGCATATTTTTTAGAAATAAGAAAAATATTATGCATAAAATTCTGTCTTTTATACTTATAATTGAGGGTGTAAACTGAGGATTTTTATCAGCCATGTAGTTTTATTGTAAATAAGTTAACTCTATTCTGGATTATTAGTGGAGGGGGAGCAAGCTCCAAGCACTTAGGCCACTTGTTTGGGCCCATTGTACAACCTCCAAACAGCCTCCCCAGGCCCATCAGGTCCCAAGTCATCCCACTTTTAGGACATACTTTAGAACTCTGTTGGAGTGGCGCTTATTCTGGCCATATCGAGCCTCAACACGGATCCTCTTGTAGACCCTAGAGCAGGACAATGACAAATCGCATGCTCGACATCTGGGATTATCTACTATTCCCAGTGTGTGAAGATGCTTATTTAGCCGACAGTGTCCCGTGAGCATCCATGCAATTGTTCGTAGATTAACTCTAGACAGCTTTTGACAGTAGTTTGCAACCTTTCTGGAGGGAGCGTACATTATTTCTCCATCTTGTAGGGTGTAATAGATGAGCATGGTTCTTAAGAGAACAGTTTCGTTACTTTTGCGATTTCAACACCGTGCTTCGGAAGGTAGCGTAATCTATTGGTTCCAGTTTAGGATAGTCATCTATCTAAATTCTTTTAGTGTCGTCATTATTTCTTCTCCAGACAGATTGTTGTTCCATGTTAAGCCATGTTCCTGTAGCCTATATGTATAATTACATTCCTATGTGTATAGTTAATTTATTATCTCTTTCATATTCAGTGATATATTTTGGAGGGGAGAGGGCAGAGTACCTGGCCAATCTGGACATGGGCAACTCATCCTATCGGCTTACAATAATAATAATAACCGCAGAGCAGGAAGATGGCTAGTTGGTGATGAGTAACGATGCCACAACTACCCAATAATTGATTGTTTGCTAGTCACTTTCACCAGTATTTTCCGTCTGATTTTAAAAGGCATCTGTTAGACTTTACCCTCCCCCATTTATTCCAAATATTGAACATGGTGTTCTGACAGTTGAAGTAAATTGTTGATCCTTTCTAGGATCCATTTCCTCGTCCACCATATCTTTTTTAACTAAATTTTTTTTATAACATTGTTTGCTATCAGTCCACACATAACTTGATATGAGTCAACCAGAGTTCATGTTCACAACCACGAAATATCGAATCGTGAAAATTAAAATTTGTAAATTCACAAACGTGATTCACTACTCATGTCAACGCGGCTTTGTCAAAAAAGTAGCAAAATAATCCCGTTTTGGGTAGTCGAATAACATGTTTTGCTTGTGTGGAAATTAATTGTCTCAGAGCAACAAAAGCATGAATGAAAAGCCTCAATCTAGAATAGAGTCTCAGACAATCTTATTACGGCCCGATTGCACCATGTTCTCACAACTATAGTCTAAATTTCTTTAACTGAGATTCGTTTGCACCACTTCAAGTTAAATTTAACTTGTAGTCGAACTTGTCGAAGCTTATGTTCGTTTGCACCGCTTACAGATAAACTGACAGATAGTTTGTGTGGCAGATAAGTTGTCAAAAACCTTAAACCTGTATCTAACTGTACGATAAATCCAATAAATGACTGATTAATTTTCTACAAAAGTGCTACTTATGGTCTTTTACACCGATTTTAATTTATGTGGCAATCATATTTTTACAACTTAACTGCTAGATAAACTATCTGTCAGTTAATCTGTAAGCGGTACAAACGGGCATTAGAAATTTAGGTTACAGTTAGTAGTTAAGAGAAACAGGTGCAAACGGACCTGACAGTTCTTCCTTTTTTGTAAGCCAAGTTAAATTACTTCTGCGATGGAAAAACTGCAACTTAAACAAATTCAGGTTATAATAATAGTTAAGGAAAAGTTGTACAATCGGGCCTAATTAGTTCATGTATGAGTTTGACAGCTATTATTATAATGTTAAGTCATAGTTTGTCTCGTTATTTTCTCTAATAAACCGGTGGTAGGAATAACAACTACTACAACTTGTAATGCATAATACTTATTATTTTATTAGTATAGTCAGGCTGGTTTGTACCACTTCTTAATTTAGTAGTTAATTTACGTATGCATTATCGCTATTTTTGTAGATACGAGGTATTACATTGACAGCGTCGTTATATCCCTATCAACGGAGAAACTGTCACAAAACAAAAATTTAGTTTGTGGTTAAAGTTAAGGGAAGTGGTGCAAGCGGACCTTAATAGCACTACAATGGAAGTTCAACTTTTCAATTGCTTTATTTTAAATATTAATGTACTGTTAAGAGCAAGAACCATTAAATATTTCTTTTTTCTAATGTACTTGAGGAACATTTATGTGAATTCTAAGAAGAGTTAAATACATTATAATGATAATTGATAATAATGTACTATTTTATGGGTGGAAAATAATTGGTTACCTACCTTTAATCCTTTAATACATCTTAACGTATGTAACTCGGTAAATACCATACATTTTATGTGGTTTCTGCATATATATATTAAATATGCAACCTAGTAAATGGCATGTCATTAATAATTTCATTTTCTAATAACGTAAATTGAATATTCATAAATTCATAAAAAATTATTACTAATCAGTTTCTCACGAATTCATTTTTCTAAAACTGTTAGGGATTACATAAACGAGTCTTCGTAGTTTTAATTATTTAGGCAACCAATGACAGACAATATAAAACTTATAAACAATATACTGTATGTAAGTTGAAAGGTTAACTACATTCTTTTCTACAACCTGAAGAACTTGACATTTACACTTGTTCGATTTTCGTAATTAATCAATGATGCCCATTCATAATAAATAATAACAAATGTATTAATGCAATTAAGTTGCAAAATGTTTAAATTTGAAAATTTTTAGTGTGCACAGTAGCGATGGCCAAGAACGTTCTGAAACTAGAAGAGTTATAAATCCAGGCACCGATAAAGAAGAAGCGATAGTAGAAGGTTATTATTCGTATCCAGGAGAAGATGGTAAACCACTAGTGGTGGGATATAGATCAGATAAAGACGGATTTCAACCAGAAGGCGAACATTTAGTACCATCGGCTAATGTTAAAAGACGAAAACCTACACTTGGAATTCCATCGGCAGCAGTTGCTTCATTAGCAGGAGGAGGATTAGGAAAATAATTAAATTAAATTTAAATTGTAAATATCTTATTACTAAATTTATTTTTTTACATTTCTAACTCTGTGACATATTCTTCCAGTATTTTAATAATAAATAATTATTAAGAAATATGTAGGTAATTATTTTCTTCTCTTTGCTATTTATAAGCTACGTATTTATTTGTTTACTTGTAAATTCATTGTAATAATTCAATTTTCTAATGCTCTATTTATTTCATTAATTCTTTGATTCGAGGTATTATACGGATAATAAAAAATTTCTGCAGGAAGGTCCTTTCGGACCTCTGCTTTACCGGTTTCAGAAAACGTAGTTTTCAGAGTCCCGTTGAACTCGAAAATGTTAACTTTTAGTTAAATGTTTATCTGGTTGCATAAGCACAAGGCGCTTCTCTACAATAATTCGATTTCTTTACTAATACTCACCTGGTGCCTACCCTGTATTGGAGAGAAAGTCTGACCCTGGAGCAACTCTTCAGCGCGACCCTTTTAAATAATTATTAACTACCTTACCTACCCTCAGTTCCATTTCCATCTGGAGTAACTACCACTCAGCACTCACCAATCGGGCATATCGAATTTGTAAAAAAAATTAATTGCAATTTTGAGCACTAAAGAAAAGTATCAAGAACCTCTATTAAAGGATTATAAATAGTATACAGTCAAAGAAATGCTGGGATAATTTTATTTTCCATGTCAATTTACATGATTATTACAAGAATTGCCAGTTATTATTTTCAAAAGTTGATCGTGGAGAAAATTCCGATCAAGTCGATACTACGATCTGGGTATATGCGACCCTACAGCCCTATAACCATTTTCATCGGCAATATAATCAACTTTATACGTTTGTCCATCGTCTCCAACATAACTGTAAGATCCTTTTACGACGTAATGAGGATTAGTTTTGGAGTTTTGAAATTCGGCCTTTTCTTCCCTAGTACTTCCATCACTTGTTTGGTATCTACAAATTAAAAATAATAATTATTTAGTTTATTAACAAATAAATTATACTTACGCAAAGTCGTAGTTTCCTATTCCTATATTATTATTAGTTAGACGTGTAATTGTTGCTGTTGGTGAGTTGTGTTTATTTCTGTGATATTGGGGTGGAGCAGTATAAGTTACTGATATTGTGGCCAAAATTATCAAACAGATCTGTAAAAATATTTTAATTTATTATATTAAAATATCAGTGACTAGAGTTAATCTAGAGAGACACTCAGTGGCCTATCTTCACATTTTGTCCCCTTCGAATATTTTCTAATTATATTTTGCTTCTGAAATGATCTTTCTGACGATGCACGATTATAATAGAACAGTGATACAAAAATTTGTTGTGGCCGTTGGCTTTCTCGATGGTTGGCCCCTTCGCAGCCGATATTTTTGAACTTTTAAAACCCATTAAGTTTGTTTAGGTTGGATAGAGTTAAGGGTAGTTATTTAATAATAATAAGTTTACTTACAGTCTTCATGATGGTTTTACTATTTACAACACTAAAGTAACATTATGTTAAAATTTTCTTAAGACTTTTATATATAGAAGACCACAACCATCAGTTTCCTGTTATTACTTCTTAACCTATTGTCTTTATTCTGATTTAGTAGAATTTAAGATTGATCTGATAATTATGCAAAATTTTTGACTACAATAAGATGTTGTGTCAATTTCCTAACTAATAAGTTTTTTTTTTGTAGTTTATTAGAACACGACCTTGTAATAAAAATTATTAATTTAAAAATGGAAATATTGCTTTTCTTTTCAAAGTTTTATCGACAATGTGAATGAGAATAATTTTCCACTTGATGCACCACTGAGTGAGCTTTAAGGTTTGCAATATTTTGTACATTAATAATTCTTAATTTCGTATTATTGTAATTATACAGTGTTCTGGAATGTAATTGGATCAAGATAGACTTGATCTATTTGGGACCCCCAAAACACCCTAGAAGTTCGTTGCCCTCTCTCTGTTATATCCTGTATAAATCATAGAAAAATTTTCTATTTTGGGTTTAAAACGAAATTTGATTCTAAATGTGCAACCAATAGTGCAAATCAACCTCAGCCCAAAAGATTTTTAAATGTTAAAAGCTACAACACAATTTAAAATTTACTTGAAACTAAGGAATATAATTAAATTATCAGAAATTTAACATACTTTTACCTAAAAGAAGCCGATAACAAAACACTAACTTTTATCGAGCCCCACTTTGTATAACTTTTCGATTTAAATAATTCGTGAATTTTAATTTTATAGATTAAAGTCTTATTTTATTGGAAGATCACTTAGGTGTTATAAAGCCTAGTTAAGCAAAGATTGAAATTATAAATTAACGTCAAATTCACTATTTTGTCCAATTATGTTAAACTAAAATGACAGCTAATCTTAGGTTAAGTTTCAACCGTCGTTTATAATACTGGATTTTACGCCTAGAAACACCACCAGGTCCTGCTTTCATAAAGAGTTTAGGGATGAGGATTACAAATGCTTTTTGAATATCCCTTCCTCTAAGGCCAAAACCATAAAACTCTAGGAGTACCTTAGACGCCCCGACTCAAATTCATCAACGCTCAGACCAAACTTCTGGTCCTAGAAACATGAAATTTTATTCCTTTTGTGACATCACTAATAAGGAATTTAAAAAAATTCAACTTCCGAAGAGTCTTAAATTTTACAAATAAAAAATTTCACTCGGCCTCCAGAGGCTGAGCTTCCCAAAAAAGTCTGAATTACCAAATAACCTCCGGTGGGTATGAGTTCAGAGGGAAGTGTAACGATATTATACCGTAAAGCCTTAAATTAATGAAGCTCTTCTAGACGTCATAAAAATTTGAGGGGGGTTTACACTGGATATTTATTTACTTGAGCAATGAAATTTTTGTTTGGGTGTTCTTTGCTGTACTAGAAATTTACGTATGTGAGAGATTTCTTGACCCCCCCCCCCATGGATTGGATTGGATTGCTAGCGAGAGGGGTGGCTTTTAGCTTTTAACCAGCTTACACTTAGACCGCTTGATCGGGCTCATTGTGCAACCACCCCAGAGGCGCTTCCTTCCCGGTCACTCTTCGAGCCATCCCAACTTTAAGATGAACTCGAGCACCTTGGCGGGTGGAGTGTCTCAAATTCTGACCATATCCAGGCAGTAGTTACCAAGTATGGATACTTTAGTTGATGTTACCGCAGGGCACGAGCGAAGCACGTGCTCCGCAGTTTTATCTTCCTGGTTACAACCTTTGCATCTATAGGGCTATCGATTATTCCCAGGGTATATTTTGCGTGTCGTATCGAAGGAGCAGCAGTTGCTGCTTTGCCTTGTCTACAGCCCGTTCTTTTCGACCACATATGTGAGCTTAATGTTTTTTTGTTTTTATGAGACTGTTGAAAGTGCTGACCGCCCGAGCCAGGGTCGGTTCCGGCTCATTCGAGTAGGAGCCCGAGCCCTGCCTTGCCAGCTCATCTGCTCTCTCGTTTGTTACCTTGGTGCCCTTTGATCCAGGAGATTTTAAGAGCATTACTCGTCGAAATGTCGTTTATGCAGTCCGAAACCAGATTCGAAGTTATTCTGTGGAGGTTCAGAGCCTTGATAGCAGCCCTACTGTCCGACAATATCTGTATATGTATTGTCTTGTTACTAGACTCTCTTTTTGCCACTTTCTAGTATGCCATTAAGTTCAGCTTGGAAAAGCGAGGCGAATCTTCCTAATGGTATACTGATATTTATTTCTAGTTCAGGGGAGAAGATTCCTGTCTTTGAATCAGATTCGGTTTTTGATCCATCGGTAAAGATACCCCTCCTCTATAGTTCCAAGTTTATGTTAATCTACTGCTTCAAACTTCTATACTATTTACAGTTGTTTAAAAGTCGTAATTTAGCTTCAATTACAATTCAGAAGCTATATTGGGTGGCTAACAAATCGCACATTTAATCCAAAAGACTCTTATTTCAAATTCGAATTTTACGTCTTGCCTGGTAACTATACATCATCTGTCCATCTCCAGAGAATAGTAAACCAAACCCAAAAGATAAGAAATAAAGAAAATTGAAATAAGGGGAAATCTTCCTTCTCTAAATTGGAAAACAGGGGGCAGTAATTTTTGCTCCATCCTTTCAAACGTTGCCAAATTTCATTTTTGGAAGAAATTTCTACTGAATAAATCGAAGCTCATGTCGCAAGTGTCGCTGAAAAATCCTCTGGGGCTACTCACCGTTCGTTGTTGAGCCAATTTTGATGAGGAATTTGTTGAGCTCATAAATCTTTGATTTTGATGTGATTTCTTACGTTTTTCCTCATCAATCCGTGTTCCATTATACTATAATGTACAATTATCGCATTTTTAAATGTTCGCGATTATTATTTAAATTTAAACCATAAAGGAGTTAATCAGGTAATGTTTATTGCAAACTTAAGTACTTAGTATAACCCAACTAATATGAAGAGGCCAATTTTAATTATTTTTGTTGTATTTTCAGTTCTTTCAAGTAAGCGAAACCTAAATATGGTTATCACATTTTAACAATAAAAAGATGGAAATAAATTGTAAATTTTCTAAATAATTAATCAAAAACTTACTTTTCAGACATTGTTCTGGGTGAAATATCAACAACCCACTTCATAAAATCAGGTGATGAAAATGAACCTTCATTTGATACCATCGTTCAAGAAATAATTAATACTAGTCAATACATGACGTATACATTGTATACAAAGTGTTTGATAGCAATTCAATCTTGGAAAAAATAAAAATTTAATAATTTTAGATCTCTCGGCAATAATCCAATAAATTTAACCTACGATAATTGGTCAACAGCTAAGCGTAATTTAATGTTTAATAAAGAATTTAAATTTGTAACGCATGGATGGCAGACTAATTCTCCTTCTTGCACTTTTATTAGAGATGCCTACTTAGAAGCAAGAGATATTAACGTAATTTTGATGGATTGGAGTAGAATAGCCAATGACACTTCTTTCATAAGACCATTAAAATTAGCTTTGTTTGTTGGCAAAGCGTATGGATCGTTTATTAACTTTATGGTAGTAAATGGAGTGGATTTAAATTTAATTCATTTAATAGGACATAGTATGGGAGGAATCGTATCGGCGGTTGCAGCAAGATCAATTGAAAGTGGAAGTGTCGCTAGATTTACTGGTGATTAATTTTTATTTAATTTTCATTACTAAAAAGTTTATTTGGTACAGAATTAGACCCAGCTGCACCAGGTATTTGGGCCGACTCTGCTTTAAATGTCATTGTGGGTCTTGGTGCTCAGTTTGTCGATGTTATATATTCAGCACAGGCTTTTCTAGATATTGTTAAAGATCATGCGGTTCGAGTTCATTTTTTCCCCAACGGTGGAAATTTTCCACAGCCCGGATGTTCGGTAATTTGGAAGTTTTTGGGCTTGAAATTGTATTTAAAAACAAAACTGTTTTTAGACGAATATATCTTGTAGTCATGGTAGAAGCTACGTGTATTTTGCTGAAAGTATTAATGTAAGACATAGATTCGTTTCTCGTAGATGTAAATCTTGGAGCAAGTACAAATTGAATGAATGTGAAGATGTTGAAACTTTAATGGGAGATCCCGTTAATGTAAATGCTACAGGGAAGTTTTATTTGAGAACAAATGAAGAATATCCATATGCACAAGGATGATGAAGGTTAAGCACAAAAATCCAAGCACAGCTTGGATTTTCTAGGATAGCGGTGCCATTAAGAGGGCGATATTTTTCAAATGGGCGGGGAAGGTGATATTTAGACATTCCGCTCTTAAGCTTTAGCGACTTTAATATCCGGTTGATATCACTAATAGTTACAATTCCTGATAGGGTAAAGTTCAAAGAAGGCACTAAAGTATTTGTATTTAAAAAATAAGAGCCTAATTAGTGAGAAAAATGCAGTTGAACTTTGTGTAATTCAAAAAAAACAACGGATGTTGGGTAGAAACAACATCCTGTCTTTTTTTAAATTTCACCAAGTTCAACTGCATTTTTCTCACTAATTAGGCTCTTATTTTTTATATACAAATACTTTAGTGCCTTCCTTGAACTTTACCCTATCAGGAATTGTAAATATTAGTGATATCAACCGGATATTAAAGTCGCTAAAGCTTAAGAGCGGAATGTCTAAATATCACCTTCCCCGCCCATTTGAAAAATATCGCCCTCTTAAAGAGCGCCCTTAATATGACGGTGCTGACGTCACCAAGCAGTCAAGTCTAAAACAAGGCGTAAAAGTGGTGAAATAGCACCGCTATCTAGGAAACCTTGTATGTTTAAATACAGGGTGGGCCTTTTAATTTGTAACCCCTAACAATTTTTTACTGCAACCAAAATAAAATACTTTCCTTTAATACCTTAAGGTATCGGAAAGTAAAATAGCATTCGAGTCAAAATCAGTTTAGACAATTATATTTTCATAAATCAAAAAGTGCACCAGTGTAGTAGTGGGGTGTGACTTTGAGTCACAAGCACTTTTTAACATCCTAAGAACTTAAAATTTGGTGTCATTGTACATCACACTCTAAAGATCTATAGAAAGGGATGAATTTTTCTAAAAAATACGGGGGGCGATCCCATCCTCCCTTAATCGCCCCCTGAAGATTTTAATGACTTGAAGACTTTTCTATAAATCTTAAGGAAATGATTATACAGTAATACTAAACTTGAAGTTGATGGGATGCCTAAAAGTGCTTAATTAATTAGTGATACATAACAACATAACTGTTATTAAGAATTTGAGAAAATGATGAAGCAAATGCACACTTTTTTACTGTATAAACTTTAATCTTTAGAGTATTGAGAACTCAGTAAAAAATTTTAATTAAAATTCATTCAAGGCGTGAGCTTTTCTCAGTAAAACCTTTGGTTCACTCCGCTATGTAATTTAAGTTACAGTAAAAAATCTTTAGGGGTTACAAGTATAATGGCCCACCCTGTATATGCCCTGTATTTGTGACGTCAGTGACTGTCATATTACGGCCGCTGTTTTGTACTAAATTAAAATATTTGTAATTTTTCCATGTAACTATTATCGCATATTTCAAATGTTAGAGATTATTATTTAAATAATGTAAGCTATAAAAGGGTTTAATCAGGTTATTGTTTATTTCAAAGTTGTACCAATAGCCAAACTACTATGAAGACGCCAATTTTAATTATTTTTGTTGCATTTTCAATTGTTACACGTAAGCAAAACTTAAATATAATGGGGAATTAGACTGTATTTGAATTTTTAATTTTTGATCATGCCAATGTATAGAGCAAGTAAAAGCGATTAATTCTGTTTTTTAAATTTTTCTATAACTCGTAAATTAAGCCCACATATAATTTTTTTAAATGCTGATATCAAAAAAGGTCGTTTTTATTTATGTTGCAAATGCGCCTACAAAGCGAGTGAGATATAATACAATCGAAACTAGTTAGACAAAGGTAGACAATTGGTAGTTTTTTTCAAAAATGTAACTAAAAGACATGTGTAAAATCGAATCGTTTTTACATGAATATAAACGACCTTTTTCGATATAAACAATTTAAAAAATTATTTTTGGGCTTAATATTGAAGATCGAGAGAAATTAAAATAGCCAAAAGTATTCTATTTATCTCTATTTTCATAAAAAAATTAAAAAAGAAACAGTCGAATTCCCCATTATCTTAAAATTATTTCACAAGCAAAAAATTATATTTTTTAGTACTTGTTAAATCTTCAAGCGAAAGCATTATCCAAGAAATACGCAATACTACTCAGTATATGACGCTTACTTTATATACAAGGTGTTTAATTAAAACCACTTAAATTTTGAAACAAATAACAATTTTAAAATTTTAGAGCTCTCCGCGATAATCCAATAACTTTAACGTACGATAATTGGCCTACAGCTCAACGTAATTTAATGTTTGATAAAGAATTTAAATTTGTAACTCATGGTTGGCAGTCTAGTTGTTCTTTAAGTGCTTGTACTTTAATTAGGGATGCCTATTTAGAGGCAAGAGATGTTAACGTAATTTTGATGGATTGGAGCACAATAGCAAATCGCAGTTCTTACTTAAGACCGGCAAAATTGGCTTTATTTGTTGGCAGATCGTATGGAAGGTTTATTAACTTTATGGTAGAAAATGGAGTGCCTTTAGAATCAATTCATATAATAGGACATAGTTTGGGAGCAGTTGCATCTTCTGTTGCTGTAAGATCTATTAAAAGTGGAAGAGTTGCCAGATTTACCGGTGATGAATTTATTTTTTTGAGTTTTTTTACTGAAGTATTTTCTTACAGAATTAGATCCTGCTCCACCAGGTATTTGGGGCGATTCTGTTTTAAATCTTATAGAAGGCCTTGGTGCTCATTTTGTTGATGCTATATATTCAGCACTTGGGTTTTCAGACATTATTTTTGATAATGACGTTCGAGTTCAATTTTTTCCTAACGGTGGAAATTTGCCACAACCCGGCTGTTCGGTAATTAAAGCTATCTCACTTGAAGTTATAAGTTAAAACCAATATTTTTGTAGACAAATGTATCATGTAGTCATGGTAGAAGCTACGAGTATTTTGCGGAAAGCATTAATTTAACCCATAGATTCGTTTCTCGCAAATGTGACACTTGGATCGCAAATCATTTCAATCATTGTGGAAATGTAACAACCTTGATGGGAGATCCTGTTGATTTAAATGCTACAGGAATGTTTTATTTGAGAACAAACTCAGAATATCCATATGCACAAGGAGAAAGAAGTTAATTTCACAAAGAGCAGTCACAATTTATATTTATACTAGCGTAAAAATGAATGTAAATACAGTGCCTTGGTAAATAAGATCAACGCAGGTGACCAATTGCTAGGTAAGCACCAAAGTTCGTGGTCGGTTGATTTTATTTACGAACGCAATGTACATATATTTTTAAATAATTAATTATAAACACAACATTATTAGAAAACATTAGTGAGTGGTGTTGGGACCAATAGAAAATTCTTGAGAAAATCAATTATACGTTATACTGTACTACTACAACTGGGTGTCCTCACATAAGTTGGAGAGACATTTACGTCTTGAGTTTAGGTTGTTCAGGATTAAATTACTAAATATTTGTTAAAATTTTTAATGAATTCCTTATGGGATACATCACTACAGCAGCAATAAGCTGACTTTCAAGCTTTGGAAGAGAGCTTGAAATACCATATCGCTTTCGAAGTTTACACCAAGTTAGGTGATTGGTACAACTGTATTATGTATGTTACTGTGTATAAATAGAATTTCAAACATTATTATTTATTGAATTTATGCGCTCAATCCAGTCGTGAAAAAAATATAGTATTTTACTTTGGTTAAATGGGTATTACTCATTTGGATAAGCTGCTACTGGCTAAGTACGCCACTGGATATATCCGTAACTGCGATATAACTTTTATAAAAGCGACAATGGAAATTTTGAAATATTTCCGATACTTGGCGGTTCGGCTGTGAGAGTTCATGTGATTCTAATATCTTTGCTAATTTAAAATGCGCTTTAAAAGTACGCCCAAGACGTACTTTAGGGAGTAGGGGGTATATTAGACATATGCACTTAGGAATCATTTTAATTTGGTATCCCTGCACAATGCTGTCACACTTAGAACATAAAACATCCGGAAGGAGGGTTAGCAACCGTTACCTATCGGAGAAATTGCGAGAAGTCCATGGATGACTCATTCATTCCGGCGAGTTTACACTATCATTGGCCAACATGATATTTCCTTATAAGTAATACATTTCCGTAAGTAATTTTCGTATAAGTAACCACCCAATGATTCGAAATCGCATAAATACAAATTCAGCAACCGACTAAACTATCGGCCGATCAAAAGTCTGTAGTCTGCGGTGCCTCTTAATTTCGCGTTCGAACGTCTGACGATTTCCAACGGTTGGCAACTGCTGCATAGACAGACCTATTATTAGCTAACTTGCTCTTTCCTGGTAGAGTAGGGGGCATTTCTTTATTCAATGGTAGTCACGGTAGAGTAGCGACTATTTATTCAATGTTGTCACATTACACTTTAATGTGTTTGACTTTCAAAAATTTTTTAACTTGATTT
Organism: Malthinus seriepunctatus; assembly: GCA_963924605.1. Classification (NCBI taxonomy): domain Eukaryota; kingdom Metazoa; phylum Arthropoda; class Insecta; order Coleoptera; family Cantharidae; genus Malthinus; species Malthinus seriepunctatus. The sequence continues at coordinate 16,148,495 of OZ004600.1, forward strand.
GTTGGTACATATGTGGCAACCAACCCTTAGTTGTCGTTATAAAAACGTCAAATGTGCAAGTTTGAATAAATACAAGTACAGACTCCACCAAGCGAAATTGAAATTGTGTTTGGGTTATTATTAAGAGATACTTCCTTTAAAAGAATCATTTTAATGTTAACTTATGCTCAGTTTTAGTGACAGTTACTTGTCAAATTTGGCAACTGAAATACTTTTATTCAAATTCTACTTTAAAATCTGACCACGCCCTTTGAGCTGGCAGCTTTCCTTGGTGAAGCTGTATAATATCAATCAAACATACTCGGTTGGTGTTATTCAGTGAGTTTTCTATAGTGTTTTCTCATAATAATGATTACATGCCCAATAACGTCCCATTGAAAATATATAGGGTTTATGTTGGTTATTTTAAAAAATAAAGCTGCTATAAATATGATTAGTACAGATCCCAAAGGCGAATATCGGCATCGACCTGGAAATAAAACATATCTGGCTGAAAATTTGGATTTGGGCATTATTTGAAATATACTACAAGACGCTAAAAAGTTTACCATCGTCAGGGGTGTGCAACATGGGTAGATTCCACCCATATATTGGTTTTAGGGGGCGTTTTTTTAAATCCAATTATTTTTTGATAAGGACATGGTACTTTATATTTTTGGGGTCGCTGATTACGAATATGATGTCAAAATTGTAGTTTAACAACTGCAAACTGTTAAATCAGCTGCCAAAATAATAACATTCTGCTTTTTTAACATTTTTTTTCGATTTAGCGGTTACTGTAAATGAGGAGGAATAAAAAAGATAAAAAAGAGATGTAATTGAAATTTTAAACTATTTATTTAATTTTTTTTATATAAATTGATGTAGAAGCTATCTAAATGTTCCTTTCGTGGTGCTTATGGTACAACTATTGCAAGTACAGAAAATTTCATAGATATATAAATTGTTTAGAATTTAATTCTCTATAAATTGACCCAAATAAAATTTAGATTTTTCTACTACACTTCCAGTTACTCTTTTAACAGTTGAGGACACATTTATTAGATGTTGCACACCTCTGAGAGTGGTAAACTGTTTTGCCTCTTTTTCTAGGCTTTTAATACTACCTTATTTCAAATTTTCAGCCACATATGTTGTTTTTCCAGCCTGTGCCCTAGATTGATGTTAAGGTTATATAAATGGTTCTTTCGACGCGTTTACGGAAAAACTATTGCAAGTACAGAAAATTTCATAGATGTATAAGTTGTTTAGAATTGCATTTTCTATAAATTGACTTAAACAAAATTTAGATTTTTCTATTACACTTCCAGTTACTCTTCTACCAGTTGAGGACACATTTATTCGATGTTGCACACCTCTGAGAGTGGTAAACTGTTTTGCCTCTTTTTCTAGGCTTTCAATACTAGCTTATTTCAAATTTTCAGCCACATATGTTGTTTTTCCAGCCTGTGCTCTACATTGATGTTAAGGCTATATAAATGTCTCTTTTATAGCTTACGGTAAAACTATCGCAAATACAGAAAATTTCATAGATATAAAAATTGTTTAAAATTTAATTCTCTATAAATTGACTATAACAAAATTTCGATTTTTCCATTATGCTTCCAGTTACTCTTTTAACAGTTGAGGGCAAATCCACTCGATGTTGCACACCTCTGAGAGTGGTAAACTTTTTTGCCTCTTTTTCTAGGCTTTCAATACAAGCTTATTTCAAATTTTCAGCCACATTTGTTGTTTTACGAAATGTAGCTTGTTTTTGCCTTTTGTTCAGGATCATCGAAAAACACAGTTTTTTTGGTTTTTTTTTTTTCGGAATAGGTAGTCAGAAATCAATATTTAATATGATGAACTGAAACGTTGAAATATCCTCTTTCATTATCCGCAAACGTTTTTAAGATATAACGTTTACGTAAAAAATGCCGTCAATATTACGATAAAAGAGCCCTTTTTAAGACGCACGCACTTCATCTTAATTTCATAGAAAGTACATGAAGTAGAGTAAATTTTAAATACATCATTTGAAAGCACGATGAATTACCTACAAAACCGTATATTTATTTTTTTGGAAATTACATTTTTACATCTTACGCAACCTCATAAAATTTAATTACAAGAAAAAAATAAAATTCAATAAAGTTGAAATATTTAACGGGTGTTTTTTTAAAACTGAAAATTGTTTTAACATGATTAGTAGCATGATGTCATTATAAATATATTATAGAACACATATCCAGAATATTTTTTAAATTTGAACTCTCTGTAGCTTATGGTACATTAATATGTAAAGAGTCGTCAGAAAAATGAAAAAGAAAACTTCTAGTACAATTTCAGGGATGATGAAAATAAATAAATTAAAAAATAACCCCATCAATTTAAAGCTAAAACCATCTTCTTTCCAAAAATTTACTCGAAATAATGATCAGACAATTAATTACAAAATGGCAAACATTTTTGTGAGTCACTACGCTGTAAAATTTCCAATTTTCAGATTTCTAACGGTTTATCCCTATTTGTCTTTTATCGCGTTTTTATGGAAAAGTACTATTGGTACAAAAAATTTTATAGATTCATAAATTGTTCAGAATTCCATACTCTATTAAATAGCTTTATCAGAATTTCGAAATTCTCATTTCTTTTCGAGCTAATATTCTTTGAATGTTGAGGGCACATTTACTTCATGTTGCACACCCCTAGGAGTGGTAAACTTTTTTATGTCTTTATGTAGACTCTTAAGGCTAGCTAATTGTAAATTTACAGCCACATATGTCGTTTTTCCAGGTTGAAACCGATAGACCCTGTACTAGATTTAGGCCCTAATTGTCAGACATCTCGTATTTTAAAAACTTTGATGACGTTGTTATTTTGCTATCTCCACCAAATAGACTTATTATTTCTACTGTTGTTATATGTATAGAATTTTCCATATAATCTATTATGTAATTAACACTATTATCGCTTTTTTTAAACGTTTATTAGAAGTATTATTTAAGGAATGTCCTTAATGCTCAAGGATAAAGTTTAATAAAATTCTTACATTAAAATTGTTGTTTCTACATAAATGAAATTCGGAAACTGTCAGATTCAAGTTTACAGTGGTCAAGAGTAAAAGTGGGCGCTGAAGCTGTGTCTGGTAACATGACCGTGGTTGGTGTCATGACCGCATTCACCGGACGAAGTGCAAACGGACATTAATGCAACTGCTGCATCAGCAGCGCTACTATCGTGATGTAATTTTAAAATGGCGACCGCTTCTAAAAAAATTACAACAAGTCACCGAACGATTTGGTTGCACAACTGTTCTGTCCGGTGAACGCGGCCAATGACGAGTAAGCCTTCATTCCAAGAAATCCAGAACAACGTCTTACCATTTTATCACTAATTTAATTATTTACAATATAATTTCTAATCTAGACCATGAAACTGAAAGAATCGCTACTTGGAATTATTAAGTACTTTTTAAAGTTGGTCTTGTTGTTTTTGATTTCAAAGTGCTGTATTTACAATTCTTGTAAAGATTGTAAATTGGGTCCTATCTAGAAGCAATATTATTTGTGTCCTGAGTAGTCAATGAGGCAGCCTTTTTATTGTCCTTTTATTGTCCTTTTATTGTGCCTTTTATTGTGAAATGTTTATGGAAATGTCAAATGTGTAATGTTTCCTGTATTTGCAGATTATCACCATCAATCATCATCATTATGAAAATGTAACCAACATTACTAAAAATGTTTTTGTAAAGTTTTTGTGCCCTAAAAATATTTTTATTGCAAATGTAATAAATGTCAACATTCAGTTTTTATATCAAAGCTCTTCAACATGGTGAAATGGTACTTTTTCGTAATTTTGTTTCCAACATCTTTGGCTCTTGAAACGGACAGTTTACTCTCAAAGGTAGAAATTGAAACTTGTATCTACAATTATTGTTTAAAAAATTTGAATTTTTAATGCATTTCAGTTCTTTCAATCTGACTATGAAGTAAAAGATGTAAGGGTCGATGTAGAATTTTACAATAAAGATTTAGTTAACGTCTACAAATGTGCGAATTTTAAACCAAATCGAACTACCACAGCTTTTAATTTTACAGTTAATTACAAAGTAGACGTTGGAGATCAATTAGAGGTAATATTATTTCTATTATCCCCATTGTAAACTTAAATTTTTTATCTTTACCGACACGTGACCTTTAGAAAACTCAATAAATAATTAATTTAATAATAAATTTTCTAAATAAATATTTAACAATACTAAACAATAAATGTATTAACAAAATAAAATAATTAAACTCCATAAATACGTCGTTTTCAACTTAATTTGTACATGTTAAAGTGGTTATGTGTCCAGGGCTGGACTGGGAAAAAAATTAGTATCGGGAAGTCTGATAGTCCAGGTTTATATTTTTGAATTTTTCAATTCATCTCAATTTTTTTCTTTATCACATTACGGGCCAACGGAAAATTCTCGGTATCCCGCCCGGCCAGTCGAGTCCTGCACGTGTCGGTAAAGATAAAAAAATTCAAGTTTATGATCGTAAACGTGGTTTTTTATATAGAAGCCGTGCTTTGTTACGACCGTGTTGATGTGATCATCGAATTGCTTTAGAAGCGACTCTGGCTCACGGTAGCACAACACGTGCTCATAGTAGCTCTTTCGAAGCACAGCCCCTCATATGAAAATCGAAAACCGCTGTTCGTGCTGTGCAGTTTTCGGATTGAAGTCGAAACGACACAGATGCCTTTAGATTACTGCTGTTTCAATTCAGTTTTTTTAGGTACTAGTAGAAAGTTATAAATTTGCCAGCAACGAATACAGAGATTTTCCAATGCGTTTTCAAGTGGATTATTGTAAAGCGGTGACATCTAATATACTTGGAATTGGAACGACTTTAAAATGTGGCAGAATTGACAAGTGTTACTTTTACAAGGCAATTTGTAAGCGAATTGGTAGGAATTTAGTTTTAACATGTCTAATTCTAGAATATTACTTACAATTTTTGTAATTTCGTTTTGGATTATACTCGACTTCCGCCTTATATTCCTACTGGATTATATAAGATCAAAACGACTTTGATGTATCAGAAGCTTCAGATAAGTGTTGTTAATGGTTATGGAGAAATCTATAGAGAAATTCATGGATAAAAAAGGAATTAGAGTACCTAGTAAAAAGTACTTACATTATAGAGTTATATTTGAATCATTGGCAATTAATAGCTTTCGGTGTTGGGTAATTAATAAAGGCTTCTTTATTTATTGGAAGTTATTCATTTCGATTGTAATTTATAAACCTGTATGCCGGGCTGGACAGTAGGGTGCTTCTTATTTGGCGTACTTCTGAATTTTAATTCTCAATGAACTTCAAATAATTAAAAAAAAATTTTTTTGAATAAAACGGAATAACAAATTTTTTTCGTACAATTCGTGGCCTAAAAATCTGAAACTTGGTAGATAGCATGTTTATGGACAAACTTAAAAAAAAGCTTATTTTTTTTAGCAAAAACTAGTATTTTAGGGGTTCAAAGTTAGCACCACCCTCTGAAGAGGTAGTTCTACTGGTGCGATTTTCATGACATTTCTACCACAGGATGACTTTTATAAGATAACCCCACTGTATAAAAATCATAAAAATATTTACCTCCAGTACTTTTGGAGATAAAGCATTTGTTTAAATTTTAACCTGAACTTTAAAAGCCTACAACTCTTTGGGGATGCATTTTTTTGATAAAATTGTAATACGTAGGAGCAAATGTCATTTTTCGGGCCCAGGAAACTACTGTAGACGTTTGTCAATGTTATTCGGGTATTTCTAGCTTTTGCTGAGTTGCTGTATCTGGTGACGTAATGGGGACTACTCTGTTATTCAAAAAAATAATTAAATAACATTATTATACAACTTTCACATGAGCAACTTCAAAAAGTAATTAATAATTCAAATTAATTAACCTTCGCATAGGCACGTATTTTTTTTGCACTAGTAGGCAGGAGGTACAGATGTAAACCTTTTTGTTCTCAATGTATTTTATATGGAATATTTTCAAGCAGAATTAGTTTTTAGGTAAAACGTAAAATTCTTATTGTGTTGAGGTAACTTTTGCTAATAAAATTGGTTTAGGATTAATCTTTCCGAACCAATACGTCAACACAACTAATTCAAAATCAAATTTTTTTAACCCTTTGGTGGTATTTTGCAATTTATTTTTACACAAATGTTTAAAAAATTTTTGCACAATGTTCATTTAGTACTTACTTAGAAAATCTTAATTGGTTTATGATTGTAAAAAATATTTGCTAACTCTTATAATCGTTTACGACTTAGTTGACTAAGTGAAATTAGAAAACTGAATTCAACAATACATCTATTTGTAAACAAAAAATATTCTTCAATTACCAATATCACTGCACTTTATATGCTAAACAAAAAATCTGTTTAGTGGTGATTTTTAGTAAGTGAACTTGAGTTTTAAAAATATTATAGAAATTAAATTTTTAATTCTAGTTGCTAAAAAATTTCTTACTTACTAAAAATATTCAAAAAACAATCTTTACAAAAAATGTAACTCCTGTTATATATATACTTCCGCAAATAAAAAGACACATTACAAAAAAACGTACCAAAACATATTTTTCAATTTTTTTTTTTGCATTTTCTAAAAGATCTCAAAAATTTGATCCCTGAGTCGAAAAAATTTCAAAATCGGTGTAAAAACGTCTGTGTTATTCAAAAAAAGCCAAAAAGTGAAAAAAATCACAACTATAATTGTATAGATAATAAAAGGATCAAAAACATATTTTTCTAATTTTTTTTTTGCATTTTCGAAAAGATCTCAAAAATTAGATCATTGACTCAAAAGCATTTCAAAATCTGTGTAAAAACGGCGGAGTTATTCAAAAAAAACAAAAAGCCAAAAAAAATCACAACTTGCAAATAAAACTATCAAAAACATATTTTTTCAAATTTTTTTTTGCTTTTTCGAAAAGATCTAAAAAATCTGATCACTGACTAAAAAACTTTCCAAAATCGGTGCAAAAACGGCGGACTTATTCAAGAATATTTACATCTGTACGTCTAGTTCACTAAGTGGAGTAAAACGACAAATTGCAAATAAAAGTATTAAAAACATTTTTTTCAAATTTTTCTTTTGCATTTTCGAAAAGATCTCAAAAAGTTGATAACTGAGCCGACAGCATTTCAAAATCGGTTCAAAAACGGCGGAGTTATTCAAAAATTAAAATTGAAATATTTACAAAAGTACGCCCTGCCCATGCGAAGGTTAAACATGGTATCATGGCCACATTTACAGGACGTAGTGCAAACGGATATTAATGCAACTGGTGCATCAGTAGCTCTACTATTGTAGTAGTTTTAAAATGGCAACCGCTTCGCAACAAATTTCCATAGTGGCGATACGTCAGAGAAACGATTTGGTTGCATAACTGTTACGTCCGGTGAATGCGGCCAATGACGAGTAAGCTTTCATTCCAAGAAATCCAGAACAGCGTCTTAATATCCCACCACAAATTTAATCATTTAAAATATATATTCTAATCTAGACCATCATCTGTCATCTGAAACTGAAAACGCCACTTGGAATTATTAATTACTTTTTGAAGTTGCTCATGTGAAAGTTGTGCTTACTGGAAATCCATTGTTCTGTTGTTGATTTCAAAGTGCTGTATTTACAATTATTGTAAAGATGTAATTGGGTCCCATATAGCAATATTCCTTGAGTGGTAAGTGGTCAGCGAGGCAGCCTTTTTATTGTCCTTTTATAGTGCACTGTTTATGGAAATGTTAAATGTTTCCTGTATTTGTAGCATAATCATCATCAATCATCACCATTATTAAAATGTAACCAACATTACTAAAAATATCTTTGTAAAGTTTTGTACCCTAAAAAGTATTTTATTTCAAATCGTTACAAATGTAATAAATGTCAACATTCAGTTTTTTTTATATCAAAGCTCTTCACCATGGTGAAATGGTACTTTCTCATAATTTTGTTTCCAACATCTTTGGCTTTTGAAACGGACAGTTTACTCTCAAAGGTAAAAATTGAAATTTGTATCTACAATTATTCTAGAATAATCTACAATAATTATTGTTTAAAAAATTTGAAATTTTAATCAATTTCAGTTCTTTCAATCTGACTATGAGGTAAAAGACGTAAGGGTTGATGTAGAATTTTACAACAAAGATTTAGTTAAAGTTTACCGATGTGTGAATTTTAAACCGAATCGTACTACCACAGCTTTTAATTTTACAATTAATTACAAAGTAGACATTGGAGATCAAATAGAGGTAATATTATCTCTACTATCATCAATTGTAAACTTGAGTTTTTTTATCTTTACCGACACGCGACTTTCAAAAAACTGAATAAATAATTAATTTAATAATAAATTTTCTAAATAAATATTTAATAGGAGTAATACTTAACAATAAATGTATTAACGAAATGAAATAATTATTAAACTTAATAAATACGTCGTTTTCAATTTAATTTGTACATATTGAGGTGGTTAAGTGTCCGCTGGACACGTTACCACTAGACTGGGAAAAAAACTAGTACCGGGATGTCAGATAACAAGGTTTATATTTTTGTATTTTCAATTTATATTTTTTGTTTCGTTGTTACATCACGGGCCAACGGAAAATTCCCGGTAGCCCGCCGGACCAGTCCCGCCCTGCACGAGTCGGTAAAGATAAAAAAATTCAAGTGCATGATCGTAAACGTAGTTTTTTTATAAAGAAGCTGCGCTTTGTTATGACGGCGTTGATGTGATCATCGAATCGCTTTAGAAGCGACTCTGGCTCACGGTAGCACAACACGGTCATAAGCACATTCGAAGCACTTTCGTCATATGGAAATCAAAAGCTGTTCTTCGTGCAGTGCAGTTTTCGGACTGAAGTCGAAACGACACAATGCTTTAGCCTTTTAGATTATTGCTGTTTTTATTTTGTTTCTTTAGGTACTAGTAGAAAGTTATAAATTTGCTAGCAACGAGTACAGAGATTTTCCAATGCGTTTTCAAGTGGATTTTTGTAAAGCGATGAAATCAAATATACTTGGGCTTGGAATGAGTTTAAAATGTGGCAAAATTGACAAGTGTTACTTTTACAAGGCAATTAATGTGAGCGTATTGGTGGGAATTTAGTTAACGTAATGTCTAATTCTAGAATATTACTTACAATTTTTGTAATTTCGTTTTGGATTATACTCGACTTCCGCCGTATATTCCTACTGGATTATATAAGATCAAAACGACTTTGATGTATCAGAAGCTTCAGATAAGCGTTGTTAATGGTTATGGAGAAATCTATAGACAAATTCATGGATAAAAAAGGAATTAGAGTACCTAGTAAAAAGTACTTACATTATAGAGTTATATTTGAATTATCGGCAATTAATAGCTTTCGGTGTTGTGGAATTAATAAAGGCTTCTTTATTTATTTGAAGTTATTGATTTCGATTGTAATTTATAAAGCTGTATGCCGGCCTGGACAGTAGGGTGCTTCTTATTTGGCGTTCTTCTGAATTTTAATTCTCAATGAACTCCAAATAATTAAAAAATTTTTTTTTGGATAAAACGGAATAACAAATTTTTTTAGTAAAATTCGTGGCCTAAAAATCTAACACTTGGTAGATAGCATGTTTATGGACAAACTTATTTTTTTTTAGCAAAAACTAGTATTTTAGGGGTTCAAAGTTAGCACCACCCTCTGAAGAGGTAGTTCTAGTGGTGCGATTTTCATGACATTTCTACCACAGGATGACTTTTATGACCAAGAAACCACTGTAGACGTTTGTCAATGTTATTCGGGTATTTCTAGCTTTTGCTGAGTTGCTGTATCTGGTGACGTAATGGGGACTACTGTTATTCAAAAAAATAATTAAATAAAGATATTATGGCCACATTCACAGGACGTAGTGCAAACGGACATTAATGGCAACCGCTTCGCAACAAATTTCCATACAGCGAACGATTTGGTTGCATAACTGTTACGTCCGGTGAATGCGGCCAATGACGAGTAAGCTTTCATTCCAAGAAATCCAGAACAGCGTCTTAAATCGCACCTCAAATTTAATCTTAAAATATATATTCTAATCTAGAGCATCATCTGAAACTGAAAACGCCACTTGGAATTATTAATTACTTTTTGAAGTTGCCCATGTGAGAGCTGTGCTTACTGGAAATCCATTGTTTTGTTGTTGATTTCAAAGTGCTATATTTACAATTATTGTAAAGATGCAATTGGGTCCCATATAGCAATATTCCTTGAGTGGTAAGTGGTCAGCGAGGCAGCCTTTTTATTGTCCTTTTATAGTGCACTGTTTATGGAAATGTTAAATATGTAATGTTTCCTGTTTTTGTAGCATAATCATCATCAATCATCACTCATCACCATTATTAAAATGTAACCAACATTACTAAAAATATCTTTGTAAAGTTTTGTACCCTAAAAAATATTTTATTTCAAATCGTTACAAATGTAATAAATGTCAACATTCAGTTTTTTTTATATCAAAGCTCTTCACCATGGTGAAATGGTACTTTCTCATAATTTTGTTTCCAACATCTTTGGCTTTTGAAACGGACAGTTTACTCTCAAAGGTAAAAATTGAAATTTGTATCTACAATTATTCTAGAATAATCTACAATAATTATTGTTTAAAAAATTTGAAATTTTAATCAATTTCAGTTCTTTCAATCTGACTATGAGGTAAAAGACGTAAGGGTTGATGTAGAATTTTACAACAAAGATTTAGTTAACGTTTACCGATGTGTGAATTTTAAACCGAATCGTACTACCACAGCTTTTAATTTTACAATTAATTACAAAGTAGACATTGGAGATCAAATAGAGGTAATATTATCTCTACTATCATCAATTGTAAACTTGAGTTTTTTTATCTTTACCGACACGCGACTTTCAAAAAACTGAATAAATAATTAATTTAATAATAAATTTTCTAAATAAATATTTAATAGGAGTAATACTTAACAATAAATGTATTAACGAAATGAAATAATTATTAAACTTAATAAACACGTCGTTTTCAATTTAATTTGTACATATTGAGGTGGTTAAGTGTCCGCTGGACACGTTACCACTAGACTGGGAAAAAAACTAGTACCGGGAAGTCAGATAACAAGGTTTATATTTTTGTATTTTCAATTTATATTTTTTGTTTCGTTGTTACATCACGGGCCAACGGAAAATTCCAGGTAGCCCGCCGGACCAGTCCCGCCCTGCACGAGTCGGTAAAGATAAAAAAATTCAAGTTCATGATCGTAAACGTAGTTTTTTTATAAAGAAGCTGCGCTTTGTTATGACGGCGTTGATGTGATCATCGAATCGCTTTAGAAGCGACTCTGGCTCACGGTAGCACAACACGGTCATAAGCACATTCGAAGCACTTTCGTCATATGGAAATCAAAAGCTGTTCTTCGTGCAGTGCAGTTTTCGGACTGAAGTCGAAACGACACAATGCTTTAGCCTTTTAGATTATTGCTGTTTTTATTTTGTTTCTTTAGGTACTAGTAGAAAGTTATAAATTTGCTAGCAACGAGTACAGAGATTTTCCAATGCGTTTTCAAGTGGATTTTTGTAAAGCGATGAAATCAAATATACTTGGGCTTGGAATGAGTTTAAAATGTGGCAAAATTGACAAGTGTTACTTTTACAAGGCAATTAATGTGAGCGTATTTAGTTAACGTAATGTCTAATTCTAGAATATTACTTACAATTTTTGTAATTTCGTTTTGGATTATACTCGACTTCCGCCGTATATTCCTACTGGATTATATAAGATCAAACAGAGTTTGATGTATCGAAAGCTTCAGCTAAGTGTTGTTAATAGTTATGGAGAAATTTATAGAGAAATTCATGGATATAAAAGGAATTAAAGTACCTAGTAGCAAGTTGTACATACATTATAGAGTAAAAAAGGCTTCTCTATGTATTTGAAGTTATTGATTTCTATTGTAATTTATAAAGCTGTATGCAGAGATGAACACATGAACAGGTCTGGCAGACTATCAGATTTCCCAGTACTATTTTTTCGCAGTCCAGCGTTGTGTATAAGCAAAGAAAAGATACCCTAACAAATAAGAATCGCCCCAAATAAATATCCTATGTTGATTTCTTGCATCAATTTGTAATGCACATGTCCGCTGGAAGTGTCATTTTAAGTACTCACAACCAATCAATGTTTACGTCTACGTGTCGCTTCTCGGTTCCTTATTTAAAACCTAGGGTCTATCTATGCTTTGGTATCGGGGTGTTAATTTTTGAAGTGATCTCCTGATATAATTTTAATGTATTAATGATTGTTTCTCTGTGATGTTTGCACATGGGGTAGGTCAATAATTATGATTTTCTAAACGCCATGAGTTCTAAAGTACGAGTGTTGACGGTTTGAGTAATGGGGGTAATTATAAGGTTGGTTGTATCTCCACTTCAAACATACATTTTCCAAATAATTATAAAGTAGGTAGTATATTTCACGGGCGAAGGCGAAGTGTTTGTGTAAATATTTTGCCGCATTTTGCATAATAAATAAAATATTTCTAAATGGGTGAATGCTGGTAAATAATATTTATTTATAATGCTGAATGCTAGAAGAGTAAGTCGTACTTAAATTTAAGGCATGAGCTCCTAAGTGCTTCCTTGACAGATATAGAAAAAGTATGGGTCAACTTGCAGTCCTGTTACAAATTATCAGCAAATTATCTACATGCTTTTCAGTGATTGAAGCCTTCACGAAGTGAGCATTCATATTTGTTTTAAGGATTAACAGTCTTCTTCACATATGATTCTCTAGGACACCTATATGGGGCATACAGAGTTTAGTTTAGAGGACGAGTTACTAAGGAATATTATTATAAAATAATACTCCTACAATTTATAGTTAAATTTTTGGTCCGGAATCTTTCAAAGTAGCCTTTAAGGGTGGCACTTTTTCCATAAATAATAATTGGTGTGCAGACACATTTTTATTCCTGGCGATCCTAAAAACTAGTGTCTTTACTGTCAAAATTCAAAAAATATGTTAAAGTCCAAGGTTGAACTAAGATACTCGTAATTTTTGGATTTAGAAATTGTTCGAACTACTTGCTGATTTTATTAATTATAAGTATGATCATTTTTATCCTATTTTTTTAGTCTTTTTTCGAAGCATAATGTCTAAAAGTTTAAAATTAAAAAACCTGCAGATCTAAGTTCAACCATTACCTTTAACGTGTTTCTTGAATTTTGACATTAAGAGCCGCTTGTTTTAAGGATTAAAAAAAATAAAAAAATTACAATTTCAGAAAGTCGTCTTCTCTGTTTCTCCTCAACAGGTTGCTAAGTGCATCTCTAATGGAGTAAAATCCGTCTGTAAGTTTGGCTCGTATTGGGATATTCTTTCTAGGTTTTTCTGACTGGCAGAACATAAAGGGTAACCTAGAATTGAAAAAAATTTTCTTGTTGGCTGTAACTTTAGAGAGATTTCGTCTGTGGCTTGTATTTGTCATCATATCGTTGTACGTAACTCTAGCAAATTTGTTTATTTGTAATCTGATAAATGACATTACACCAAGGTTACAATACCATTTTACTATAAAATTCACATTTATCTAATTACAACCATTTCAAGCTGTCGAAATACATAATAGAACGAAAACAAACAAAACTGTGGAGGTATATCGCGTTGATCACTTTTAGTGTTAGTTTGTCGAATATTTCCATGGTAGTTTATTGTAGCATGGGATTGCGATATTTATTATTAATTTTTATTATACATCCAACATTTGAACTGGATGACTTTTTAGCTAAAGTAAGAGTTCAAATTGTATCTTCAAATATAAATTTCCGTCGGTTTTAGTTCGTGCAGTCAGATTATAAAGTTAAAGATCCGAGAATGGAAATGGAATATATTAATAAACGTTTGGTAAATGTTTATAAAATTGTTAATTTCAAACCAAATAGAACGACACGCGCATTTAATTTAACAGCAAACTATAAGATAGATACTGGAGATAAGATTGAAGTGAGCACTATGAAATATTCTATTAAAATAACCTCAAATATTCATTTTGCGACTAATTTCAAAATTTCAAATTTATGTGTGTTGGTACAAAATTACCTAAGAAATAATTTAACCAAATCTGTATTTTTCGTATCTACGGAAAGAAAATTCTCTCAAAATACCCATGTTGAAACTGAAAATGTGAACAGGTGGATACTCTGCATGTGTATAAGGCTTTAATACTTTGATTGTGCTAGTAACGAGTCCATGGAAGGTGTGGGAAAAAGTGTAAGTAACGAATTTTTGAATTTTAGGTAATAGCGCAAGCATATAAATTTGCAAGTAATGAATATCGACATTTTCCTATACGTTTTCAAGTCAACTTATGCAAAGCAGTTAACGCCAATGTTGCTGGATTTCTGGCATCAATGAAATGCGGAAATATGTCTAAATGTTATTTTTATAAGGTAATCATTTAAAATTACCTAATAACATATCAAGTAATTACCTGTACGTTTTTTCAATTTTAGGATATTAATTATATATTTTGTAATTTAATTCTTGATTACAATCGATTGCCACCTCTTATCCCAAATGGTTTATTTAAACTTCAATTGACTTTTATGCACGAAACGGACCAACTGAGTATTGTAAATTGGTACGGTGAAGTTTATAGATCAATTAATTAATTGATTTACCTACTAATTGTAATTATAATGAAATAAATTTGGAAAGTTCTAATGTTTCTTTTGTTCTCATTTACCTATTAGCGTTTGTAAAAGATGTTTTTGGAGAGATGCAGGAATATTAAGTTAAAAAATAAAAGACGTGGGTTTTCTTGTGTTTTCTCATGTAAGTTCATGTTACATAATCCTAATCAATTCTTGGATATTCAGTCTTGAATTCTTCGAAGAAATCCTAAAGCCACAGACACAGGCTTGCATTCCGTTTTAGCCTGTGCAGGCCAAATATGCCAAAAAGGAGCGTGTGGACATCGTTCAGATGGTCTTACAGGCCAAACAGGAGCGTGTGAACGACGTTCAGGCTCCGGTTTGGCAAGGCAAGGCAAGAAGGCAATCTGTGTGTGCCACAGGCTATAAACTCACATCTGAGTACCTAAAGGCTGCTCCACAGACACAGACTTTTCCTTCCGGTTTGGCTTATGCAAGCGACCTAAACGCAGTCCAGATGCTCCGCCTGCATAGGTGCATGTGTGTGTGGCGCAGCCTTAATGATTGTAGGAAGTCTTTGACTTGTAGTAGTGGTTCTGAACGAGTAACTTGAAAGAGGATGTTATTAGTTACAGTGTCTGTCGCTTTTATTTGTAACAAAAGCTAATGTTCAATTAAATTAATGTTTTTAGTGGATTTGGAATACGTAAAACGAGGTCAAGATTATGCTGATTGTTGTTGACTATTTTTTCTTTAGTTGTATTTTTATTTTTGTTATTTTTTACAGAAAAAAATTTTTATATTTAATATTCTGAAGAAGCTAATATTTTAGCGAAACGTAAATAAATAAATAATTAAATAAAAACTTGTAAATATTCTCCAAATATAATTAAAAATATAATTAACAAGTTAATAATTAAGAAATAATTTTAATGCATATCATACTGCACGTACTTTAAAAAGCTTGTGTTCTAACATGCACTCCCTTAATAAAATCTCAATAATTTACCAATAATCAGCAACAACGTAGCAACGCACGCTTGACACTTGCAAACAACAACCAAATGCCAACACAATAAAATGAAATTTTACCACATTGAACTAAAATTAGAAATTTCCCTAGTAATGTAAAGAATCAAAGGGAAATAAGCATAGGAAGTTTATATATCTGTTTATATTTGAGAGTGTCATAACTCATAGGGTGTCAACAACTGTACCGTTTACCCTAACGCTCGATTAGTTTAACTTTTTTATTGTACTGTTGCTTAATTACGTAAATTGAAATGACCAGGAGAGTTATCAAAAAGGTGGCGGCGATCAAAGTAAGGATAACTATGGCCATTTCGCACTCCACGTCGAGAAATTCGGCAAAACCGCTGAGCGCGCATAAATTTGTTGGTAAATAACCGTCGTCTGGTTTTTTACCATTGGGAGTTAACCAAGCAATTAAACTTGTATTGAGCCTTAGAACTCCGCCAAAAACTTCGCCGGTTTGATCGGATATGTTTGGATGAAAATAACCGACTACTCTTGTGCTATTGTTGACCCATTGCAAAACGTGTATTACCGAATATCTCGATGGTCCTCCACGGAATTTTATTCGGCCCGAAACGCCGGTAAAGTCGGTTGCTTCGACTAAATTTACCAATTTACTAAAAAAATTGAAATGGAGAGTTAAAATTGTGTTTTGGGTAATGGTGTGGATGCCTTACTTTGTGGTGTTGTCTGAATGTAAGCTTGCTACCGCTTCGGGATCTTCTTTAATGAGCTTATCGATGGCCAAAGCGTAAGTCCATACTGCGTCATATGCAAAACCGGCGTAATTTGAAGTTCCGGAAAAAGCTGCTTTGTCGTAGTAGTTTTCTCTCCATTCACCTACTGTGATATTTTCTTGCATGATGGTGTCATTTGGTGCGAAGAAAGCAGAAGTCATAGCAAAATATCCATTTATAGTCTACAATTATTTGTTAGAAAAATATTTTAAGTGAAAACAAAAACTTACTTCAATGATATTTTCTGTTGTACAATTGACTTTTTCGTTATAATTTAGATTAAAATTTGTAATATTGTACCAAGTAGAATTCAACCAATGTGGAAGAAACCAAACGTATCCTTCTTTGGTGGTCATTCCCAGTTTATAAGCTTCACAAATTAGCGATCTCGCAACTTCGTCGTACACGTCAGCTATGATAATTCGAGCTCTTTTTACCTTCAGATCTTCCAAATACTAAACAATAATGGAGATTAATGGACAGTTTAAAAACATTTGTTTTCGACTTACCCTTGTCATCACATCCATATTTGGTTCTCGAGGAAATTTGGTATTGATTATAAAGGAAATACCTTGTTGTTGAAGTAAATCTTCCATGTGAGATATGTATTCGGTGTATTTTTGTCCGTTTTCTGTTAGAGCGGCCACTCGTTTCCATCCCAACTCTTTAAACATTTGCATATAAACGTGCCTGTATTGCTTGTTTTCTCCGATAGTTCTGAAGAAGTAGGGATACTTCTTCCTGTCTGAAAGGCTCGCGCCTTCGGCGCTGTAAGAAATAACCATGGTGTTATAACGCTTTGAAACTCCAGCCAAAAGTTCCACAGTTTCTGAACACGCAGGTCCTAACACTCCAATAAGACTATTGTAGTAATTTTCGACGATGAAATCGATAAACAACTTCATAACGACATCAGATTTACACTGACCGTTGGCTACTAAAAGTCGTAAATTGTAATCGCGCAATATCGATTGATTTTTATGAATTGCATCCACGGCCATCAAAGCGCCCCTTAAAATCCCAGTTCCGACGTAAGAAGTGCCCGTCATTGGAAAAATTCCCCCGATAAAAATGTCGCTCTTTTCTCTATTACTAACAGGTATCCATTGCTCCCAAGTATCTTCCTTTTGTTTCATCCAATCACAAGCGATGTCAGAAACGGTAGACGAACTCGATTTCTTACTATACAAATCCAACAGCAAATTATAATCCTCTTCGGTAAACTTAAGCCTGTGTAACGACTCGTAAGCAACTTTAGCTAATTTCTCAAGTTTACTCCAAGAAAATTTCACCATCCTCATTAGCTCGTATTTACATCCAATATTGTTAGAAGCGCTGTTAATAAAATCGCACCTCTTAAAGTTAACATTATGAAAATCGTCTTCATTTAAAATAACTTCGCTCGGTGTCCAACTCATCACGACAAATTTTTGATCGGAATTGCGCTTTTTGTAGTTACTTTTAAGTTCGTTTACGACATTTTTTAAATTTGGTCCTAACCATACAACTTTAACATAAAGTCGAAGTTCTTTTATTTGATCGATTACGAATTTAGTTACGTTGTAGTCAGGCGCAAGTAGTAGAGCACAAGCAACGTGCTTGTGTTTCGAACTCGTGCATTGCTCGGGAACGTACATGCCTCGATTACAAATTCGATCGGTGCAGAAATATCTAAGAAATTAAGATTAAAATAATTAACAACTTCTTGTTACTACATTTATTACGATTGTCGTACAATTTTTACAAAATACTCACCTTCTCTTTTGTCCGTTGAAAGAATTTGTGGCTATGATGCTCAAGTCGTTGAAATCTTGTATGTCGTAATTAGAAACAACTTTTGGATCTTTGAAAATTGTCCAATGAACAACTTGATCACCGGACGACGCAAATCTTTTGTCTTTAATTATTGGAATGAACCAGCCAAAACGAATCGGAGGTGCAATCGTACCACACTCTCTTACATGATGGATGTCCAAAATTGGAACGGTGTCGTTTTCAGGTGGAACCCACACTTCGACGTTAATCATAGTTTGTGGAACCCTACGGTTTAATAAAGTAAATAAAAGGGGAAAGAAATAAAGCGAATTATCTTACGTCGATGCGATTTGTTTAATTGGCCCCGATAATCTCTCGATGACATCTTTAATGTTAAAGTTATCTTCTTCTTGTATAATTTGTACTTTAGGATATCCGAGGACTTCTTGTAGGAAGATTCGAAATACGTGTGTTGATAATTGATGCGATATTCTGCCGTACATTTCCAATGTAATGTTCCATGATTTTCCCTCAAAGTGCAAAAACTTTTTAGGATTTACTTCTACACGCGATACAAAATTATTTATTAAAAAAGGCTTAGGAGGGATTTTTGTAAACTAACCTGTCCTATCAAGGAGGCATCTATTGTAAATTTGACTAGTAGCACAAGGAAGGAACGTTATCATAAGGAAGAACAACAGCAGTTGGATAATTCGATGTCTCGTTTTCGACTTCATGATTAACGAAAGTCGTATCTGCAAATAAGAAATTTTGTTTATATAAATTAAGAAAGTAAGTTATAACTGGCTACTCTAATTAAAGAACACTTATTAAAATTATTAATCTGGCCAAATTTATAAATAGTCTAATCAAACTACCATTTGACCTCGGAAAAATTCCCAGAAAGCTAAATTTTTGTATGGACTTTGATATTTTCCTTTTTAGCAATGTCTCAAAAGTCCTTATCGATCCGAGTGCAGCTAAAAATTTTATAGGGGGGTGAAGGTAAGAAAACTATCAATTCTTCGATATAAATTGCGATTACCAAAATTGTAGATCATAAAATTTCCCACAGGAAATGTTCATTACTATTACTCAGTGTCCTAAGTTTGCTGCAGAATGTATTACTTAAAAAGAGGATAACCTCAAACGCTTAATTGATTCGTATCTTCCAAGGTATCCAGTTTAGAGATAGTAAACTCTAACACAATTTTTAAAATTATTAAATTTATTATTACTCTACGCAAAAATATACAGAGTGTTCCATTTAAGAAATCAAGTTTTCGTCACTTGAAAATAACCAATTTTCCCCGTCTAAAAGAACACCCTGTAAAATAAAATCAATTTCTTTTGATGGGAAAGCATAAAGGACAGTGTTAACTATGTCTCCAGCAAAAATCTTTTCTTAACATGTAAAAACAACCACCCTGGTATTTTTTAAGCAACTCCTGCATTTATAAAATAATACGTAGTAGTCATGATGGTAATATACATGGTGTGCTACCGAAGTGTACGAAATTCGGTCAACTTCGCGCATGACGTCACCTTGGTAACACATTAGCTGGGTTACCCGTTTACTTTTGTGGTGTATTTTTACAATTCTTATAAAAACATTTCTTTTCTTAGTTTATAAATAACGCATAGAACTGATCGTTTTATTATTTGATAGAGTAATTATTCAAGAATAGAAAATAGTTTTTATATTAAAAATAAAATATTCAATTGTGATCTAAATCTTTAAAATCATTTTTTTTCTCAGTTAACAATAATGCATAGAGATGATCTTTTTTTTGATTTGATAGACTAATTATTTAGAGAAAGATTATTGTTTCTATATTACAAAAAATCTTCAATTGTGGCTGAAATAATCCTTTTTGTACAAGGAAATCTATACAAAATTTCCGAATTCCATGCGCTCATATTTCAAAAGTTATTATACCTAACCTAATTAATTACAGTGATTAAATAATACATATATCTGATCTTTTTTTATTTGATAGAGTAATTATTAAGAAATTGAAAATTGTTTTTATATTAAAAAAATCTTTAATTGTGGCAGAAATAATTCTTTTTGTACAAGGAAATATATAAAGCAAGTCGGGGGAAGATGACATACATTTTTTAATTAATTTATAAAAACGTTATTATACACATTTAGATTAATTTAAAAATATGTGTTTATCCCTCAAAGAATACACTATTAGATAGCAATATCAAATCAACATAAATTATTAGTTAACATAGTTAAAAAAAAATTTTGTATTTTTCGACAAAAAAATCTTGACAAAAATGTATGGGGTAAGATGCCATAGTGAGTTTTAGTCCCGAATAGAAAGTCGGGAACGGTACTAAACGAAAAAAAAACTGTTTTATCGTTAGATATTATTGACTTCAATCGTTACATGTGTCATCAATCCATGTACATCTTTCGTGTAACCACTTCTTGCAAATTATGCAGCAAATCTAATCTACGAAGCCCATTGCTATCGTAATAGTTTTCATTACACATTTTCATCATTGTGGGCCCTATTGTCGCATTATTACTATAAATCTAAATAAAATGAGTCTAAGTTACATACTTTGCACTAATGTGGCGTCTTACCCCATTCTATGGGTGAAAATGCAAAACTCTCTAACTAAATCAAATTTGATGCGAATTTTTTTGCAAAAACTACAATAGACGTGAAAAGTGCCGTCTTTTCAGCTAACAATTCGTTGATATCGATAACCCAAAAAAAACGCCTAATAAAATTTAAAAGCTGAGATGTAGCAAAAACTTCGTCAAACATAAAAACCTAATTTTTTAGAAAACTTTTCCATGACTTGCGAAAACTCGTTTTCAACGATGTTTGCTAGTAGCTTATAATCACAAGCAACCTATACATAAAATTTTCCAGAGATAGGTTGGAGGAATTTTGAAAAATGCTGGGGTGGCATCTCGCCCCACAGTGGCGTCTTCCCCCGACTTACCTTATACAAAATTTGAGAGTTTTATGTTATAATTGTTCAAAAATATTTTTTTCTCAGTTATTAAATAACTCATTGCGCTAATCTTTTTTTTATTTGATAGAGTAATTAATCACAAATTAATAGTATTTTTTACAACATGAGATGAAACATACGTTTTTTTCGTGAGATAGAATTTAATTCACAAGCCCCGTAGGGGCGAGTGAATTAATCTTTCGAACGAAAAAAACGGATTTCATCTCGAGTCGTAAATGCTATTTTTTCTACGACGATAATTAGTACATTTTAAAAAAATAATTCTTTTTACTAAAATGTGAACCGACCACAAAAAAACTGGTTTCACCTCATGTTGTAAATAACATCTGCTTGTAATAACACTTTTTCTCACTAGAGACGAAAATGCTATTTTCGTAACGAGTAAGTGATGACGAAATGCTTAGTTTCACATATGGGAGTAGAAAAAAATTGTTTTTATATTAAAAAATATCTTTAATTGTGGCAGAAATAATTCTTTTGGTACAAAAGGAAATCTGTACAAAATTTGTGAATTTCATGTGCTAATCTTTCAAAAACATGTTTTTTCTCAGTTATTAAATAATGAATTGAGATGAGTTTTTTTGATAGAGTAATTATTCAGAAATTGAAAATTGTTTTTAGTTTGAAAAAAAATCTTCAATTGCCGCAGAAATAATTCTTTTTGTACAAGGAAATCTATACAAAATTTGTGAAGTAAGTGACACTTGTAAAAAATCGATGGATGTGAAAGAGGACTGATGAGAAGGCATACATAGTAGTGAACAAGATGAGATGGAGACAAGATTGAATAAGATGAGAGGTTAAATGACAAAAAAAGAGGATCTTAAAACTGATTCAATAGTTTTAGATCGACTAGGGTAAGCAGAAGACCCCGAAATGCAGGTGATAGTAAAATACTGCAAGACAGATTTATGTTGGCGAACGGTGGGAATGCGCAGATACCTAAATTGATATTTATCCCCACCAACGCAGTAGTCAACGTATTTAAATTACTTAAGGGGTGTGGCCAAATCTGCGCGAACTTATCCCTACCGCTCGCCGTTAGGAATCTGTGTTGAAGTACTTACAAAGCATTGTCATCAATGCTTCAGCGACTACAATGCTAACTCTAAATATATTGTGTTAGGGTCCCCCTAACGCTAGCACTTCAATAAAACGCAGCACAATAAATTCATCAAGGAAATACATTTTTCTGATATCTCTTTCTCAACCTCACAAGAGGTGACAGTTTTGGAATCAACCCCTTCATTCAGCACTTCATAAAGAAAATGCAATAAAATACATTTTTCGAGAAAATCGTCTTTTAGGAAAAATTTTCCTTTCACATCCCCTAGGAAAGATCAAGTGGTTGTAAATTAAAACTATCTCTCACTTCTTAATTCCAACATTTTTATCTTTTTTTGAACATTTTTGGGCTTATTCCGTTTTATGATTTTACCAATTTTCAGCCCACATTCTCAACTTTTGTCTTAGCATACTGAACATTGAACATTCCAAATTTCTGAAGGTAGATTTCTTATTAATTTTAAAAAACTTAAGAAAAATAATTAATCTCGAAATCCCGGGATTTTTTAATTCTAAATTCCGGGATTTCGAGATTGAATAATTAGGCGGGATCCCGGAATTGCAAAACCTAGTGGTAGAATTAATACACCAGTCCTGTTTTGGTCACTTTTATGGCAAAAAGGATATTTTTCAGTACCCACTTGAAAAGTGACGGAAAAGTCACGGGAAAAGTGAAAAGTAAAACATGACATATCTGCTCTATAACGTGAGCCGTTCAGAAAATAATTTTTTGAAGCGATAACCAAGCATAACAAAGTTATGGTCGAAATTTTTGAAACACTTTGTGTTTATGTATAAAATAACATTATTTATTTTTATGTATGTAGTAACATTTTACAAAAATTCAATTTAGAATTTTTTTAAATTTTGAATTGAAATTTTAGACCATACTAACAATTTATTTTAAAATTTTTACCGAAATTAAATTATTTGAGATAAGTTAAATTTTATCAGCAAACTGCGTGCAGGTGTTAAAAACTTGATCTATTTCGTTGCAACAAATGAAATATTGTTCATTCCGGGCGTGTTCGCGAGTGGATTGCTATAATACGTGCGTTTAAAATGTTAATTATTGTAATTACAAGAAAGAAGTTAATTCGAATTGCTGCATTTTAAGGTAATAAAAATTTAATTTATGTAATGGTTTTGGTGTTTTGTGTTTTTTGTTCATTTAATTTGTTTAATACGAAAAACGAAAAACGGCCTACTTCAACATGGTTTATGAATTTTTATACGAATCTTTATTGCGTATGTATTTAGTAGGTTTTACGATTTCTTTAAAAACAAGTAAAATGGTAATTGTGTACAAAGTTGATTTTTACTTACTAATTAGTTTCACCTAAAATGGTAATTTGTTTACATGGTTCGTTAAGTTTCGACGAAATTATAATGATTAAGATAATAATTTTTCTGCTTATTTAGTTCGATACTCTCACCACTTTCTCTGAATTGCCTAACAAGTAAATTTAAGTTTTTTGAGAAAATTGTGATCGCGTTTAATTAGCAATTAATTTATTAATAACAACATGTCCGTGTTGAGTTGACCACGTACAACGTACATTACATACCTAGCCGTTTATTTGATACAGTTTTCTTCTGGAATAGTTGGAAAGTGAAATATAAATTCCCACCCCTTATATTTTTTGACATTATTTATGTTGCACCCTATACTATTTCGTTTTAATTATGTACAGTTCTTGCCAGATCTAAAAAACCTGCGCAAGAAGCAAAATTGTGTACTACCCTATAACCAAGGTTACATAATACGTGAAAACCGTTGTGAAAACAATGGGTGCATTCACCGGACGTAACAGTTGTGGAGCAGCTACCAAATGTGCGGGTGGTCGCCATTTTATAGAGCGTATTATTTGTTTTGCGTTAATATGTCAAACTATCTCAATACCTGCTTACTTAACAAAATTATCGCACGATAGTGTAGCGCTAGTAATGTAGCAGTTGGCTGCTCCACAATTGTTACGGCCGGTGAATGTACCCATTGTTTGTGCGTCTTTTTCTACAGCTTTCTCACTTGTTCTTTTGTACGTTTAAGGTCGTTTAGATTTGGCAGGATCTCTACTTATAATGAGTTAAAAAACGTAATTTTTAAATAATTTTATTAGAAAAAACTATATAACAAATTAAGAGTTCAGTCGAAGTAGTAGTAACAAATCACATAAGCCTTTTTGGCATACTTAATAGAAATTATAAAATAAAAATTAAATTCAACAATTTTGGTTTTAATACTGATGTCCATAATGTTCTGATAATTCGTCACCACCATCTTCACCCCCTTCGAAGCCGCCGCCTCCACCGAGTTGGTGGCCTAGACCTTGTTGTTCAGCAATATGTGCATTATGTTCTTCGATCGCTTTATAATGTTCCAATGGTAAAGGAGGCGGTGTTGGCAAATGGTCTCCTTGTGGACGGAAACCGTGTTCGTCGGCGATGTAAGTTAAAACGATTGGATGACCGTGCTCGTCGTGATAAGAAATGCTACCTTGTTGTACTAAAGTTGAATGCTTTTCATCGCCGTGATTTTTGATGTAACCAGTTTCGTGTGCGTGAATTCCATTTCCACCTTCATAACTGAAAATAGGTACAGATTAAATGAGATTACTCCTTCAAGTATAACACCTACAACAGCTCTACGAGCTTACGACAAATAAAATGTTACCTTTGTAATTGCTAGCTTTTTAATTATTTTAGGGATAAAAGGCTCAACTAAAAGTTGAAAGATATCAAATTTTGCAATAATGTCCAAAAACAAAATTAATTTTTCGTGGTTTGTAACGGCGGAAAAATTTCAAAATATCTTTAATTAGCGAGTCATTTATAAAAAGCTCCTAATATAATGTTTAGGTCTGGTTATTGCCAATCTATTAAATTTAGCATAACCTGGAAATATCCGCTGCTAAAGATTCTTCTCTAGATTCCTTAATTTTGGAGAAAACTGTCAAAAACTAGAATTAAATCATACCCCCTGAGTGGTACCCGGAAGATTTGTAATTATCGGAAAAACTGAGTAAGAATCAGTCAAAAAAACTTTGTCCGTAGACATTTCCTGGTTCCAGACTGTCTTCCTAGTTCGTTGCTAGCATTAATTTGTCAACGTCAAATTTTAAAATTGATGAAATCAATTGCTTCGCTATTTTGACGCAAGGGTCTACATTTTCCTATCTAATTTCAGCCGCTACAAACTATTCAAAATAAATTTCGGTTATTAATTTAAACGTGCAAAAACTTTTTTCAATGATTAGAGAAACAGATAATTTCAAAAGTACGATATATCCCCACGACCGAAATACATGATTACCACCCTGTATACTATTAGTTTTTGGGCTAGATCCTTAATATAGTATATTTACGTAATTTTGGTTGTAAGTTCTATTCATAATGCAGTTTAAGAATCCGAAGAGCCTTTAATGAATGCAGAGGTGGAGAGTGTTTTTTGGGGGCCCCAACTTAGAAAAAAGTTAGTTTCTTGAAAGTGGAAGTTTGAGGTATCAATTTGTATTTTTTTTGAATGCAGAGTCGAATAAAACTATAACCAAAGTCATAAAACCAACTATCGAAGAAAAAAAATATAGCGGAGGAAATTGTGAGAAAATCCATAATTTCAAAATTTTGACTTACTTTTGCCCCTTAGAGGTAGGCAATTTTCAAACAATTTTGAAAATCGACTGGGTTAGGACGAAAGCCCTATATTTTGGCTGTACAATGCTCTTTTGAAATTTTTATAATATTAATTGCCGGCCAAGTTATAAGAGAAAGACTACAAATAGGGACAATTGTTCTGTTGGCCGCCATTTTGAATTAAAAAATTTGAAATTTTTTTTTTCAACTCGCGCTTAGATGTAACTATCGTATAGCCAAATGAAATGGAATTTGGCCCAAATTTGCAAATATCAAGAATGAAGAATCTTCTTAAAATGCGTATTTAGAATTTTCCACGGTACATTTTCAGCGTAGAAAACCAACATTAAAAATAAAAGAAATTAGTTCGTTCAAAATTGGGTCTCAAGCACAGATCCAATTTTGCTGCAAATAGTCAATGACAAACACGTAAGTTTCCATTCATGATTTTGTTTTCATTTTTATTATTATTGGACACTTTCTATTAACTTCAATGATTGGCTATTAAAATCCTTTATTTACAAGCAACAACAGGTGTCGTGAAAGTGGTTCTATAAATTCGATTTTGTATGTGGACGTCAATTTTTGAAAGCAAAAGTAATATTTTTGATATACGTAAAATTCAAATAATTCAAATTCTTCTATAAAATTTTCAAATAGCTGAAGTTATGCCATTTTAAGGGATGGGGGTTCCACTTTTGAATTTTAAGGCGATCAACAAAAATTTTTTTTAATTAGTTTCTGTTACATACTCAAGGTAACAATAAAACTTATAAAAAATAAGAGAACGAGGGTAGTTTTAATTTAATATGGAAGTAATTGATTATGCATCTTACCTATATTTATATCCTTCTTTGCTTTGTTCAAATTCATGTTTTAATATAGGAATTGGGGTAGTATAATGCTTGTGTTCGTGATCATCAAATCCTTGATAGTGTTGAATTTTAAGAGCACTAGCGAAGCCAAAAAGGCCCAAAAGAACAGCTAAGCCAACCTATAATAATTTAAAATTAGTTCAACTCACTATTAGTATCCGGAATCACTATTTTTAAAATTTTTTATTACTTACGTGAGAATTCATTTTTTTAAAACACAAAACTACTTAACCACTAAAATAATTTCAGTCAACTAACTTAAGCAGTAGGATAAAATTTTTATTTATATATAAGGAACCCCCTTATGTGGTAGCTCACACATGAAAATGAAAAATAAACCTTAGTTCACCTACGAATAAGAAAGTTTGGCATAAATTTCTTTTTTAATGCCTACAAGAAACGCAGTTGTCTTTAGAAAAGCATGCTGGAAGTTTTGCTTCAATGGATGTTAAATATTAATTTTTATGTAAAATAATTAATTTAATTTAATTAAATCTGATAAAAATGCGGTTATAAAAATTTGTTGTTATTTTGTAATAGATATACTCTTATTAATTTATTGTTACATTTTTTTCACTTAGTGGTTTAAGCAAAATTTTTTTTAGGAAGTCGTAGAGGAAATTGAAAAATTATTGCGTGCTATAATTTAAATATAAATATAAACTATTTTTCAAAGAATTTAAATAATTTGTTTTAATTAACAGTTTTTGAGGTATAGTTCGTTTTTATTTCTTAGAAACATGACTTCTCGACTTTTACTGTAGGGGGGCTCATAAATCATTCAAAAAAGGTTCAACATTTTTCCCTTAAATTTGTTGACAAAATAAAAGACAAGTATTAAAACATGTGCTATTTAACAATCGTAGTAAACAGAGTCGTAAACCACTTTAAAGAAAATATTTTGGTGCACCTCATTTTTGGAATTTTAATGACCGTTTCTTCAGGTATAATTTCCTTTGTCCCTTACATTTAAAAACTGTAAAGATCACCTAGAATGCAATTTTAACAATATTTTACACTTACCACTCGTTAATTATTGCTTTACAACATTACTATATTATTGTATTGATGTTATTATTATTAATTAGTAATTAGGTAAAGGGTAAAAACCACCAAATTGGCAAAGACAATTAAGTGTATTTAGAAGCATTTTCTAGTGTTTACAATTCGGATCTAATAGTAAGTAAATTAAGTATTGGGTTTTTATAGTGTAATTACATGATTTTGATTATTTAGTAATCATAGTTTTAACAATAATCAATTTTATTTTAGCTCTAATTCATTTACCAAATATAGTTTCCGCATACAGGTTTACAACTCCGTTTACTATACAATTGTTACCAGATGTATTTGATTTTAAAACGCTTTTGTTTAGGGAAAAATGTTGAGCTTTTTTTGAATGAGGTAATTCTTTAATTACAAAAATAAATAATGTATCGTCTAAATAATTACTAAAATCAAGTACACTATAAAAACACAATACTAAATTTATATACTTAGTACTTACTATTAGATTATTAGATCCGAATTATAAACTCACACTTACAAAAACTATATTATTGGATAAACAAAGCACCATTTTGCAAAAGACTGACTGAAGGTTGTCTTCCCCAATTTGATTGTTTTTATACTTGCCTTTACCTTTAGTAGGGGGTGGTAGATGTAAAATATTTAAATCCCGTTAAAATTTGTTTTACAATACATAAATAATATGTAAATGAAACCTTTTAAAACTATTTTACCTGAATTGAAATTTGTAGGTAATTTTAGCAGTTTTTAAATGTATAAAGGACAAGGTGTTGTTATTACCTGAAGAAACAGTCATTGAAAGACAATTAGAAAAGTATTTTAGAAAATATGTGACAATAAGAAGTTAAAAAAGTTTTAAGTGTCAAGTGAATGTGTTTATTAGAAATTCCTTGCATAGTAATTTTAATCCTTATTTTACAAAAATTTTCAATTTGAATGAAATGCCATAACCATAAATAGTTTCTTCGAACGGTTTACAACTTTGTTAAAAGCACGTCCTTTTAAAATTTTTAAAATACTTACGTTAAATAAATTTAAGGGAGCTCTTGAGTGATTTATTACTAACTTCTGCCAGGGTTACAATGAAAGCTAATGAGTCAAACATTTATTAGTTCACTATATTTCTGGACAATCTATACGTGAGGTTAGGTTAGCTTGTTGACAAAAATGTCACCAGTTCTTCTTAGGCTAGGGCCAAACAAGACGCTTTTGGTGGAGCGGATAGCATAGCGGAAAGCGGATATGAGTGCGGGTGAGAGTCCACACAATCGGCGGATTGGAATGCGTTTCGAGATTGCAGTTAAAAATCGTTCATAAAGTGAATTCCATTGCAGCAGTATCATGTCTCTGTCCAAAGATTTAGTTCTATACGAAAATTCTTTTTAAAAATATCGGTATCTTATATACAGGGTGTCTCATAAAGAATGGGACAACGCTTAGTTACAGATTCTCTAAGTTCAAATAAACCGATTAAACCTAATATACCTTAATACAAAGTCCTCCGGTTTCCAAGTTAAAGGACCTTAAAGTTCAATTTTTAATATTTTCTTTTTATGATAATTTTCACAAATGTGAAAATATTTACTTCAAATTTGGAACAGGTGCTTATTATTGCGAAGTGCATCAATAAAAATTTTTTCATAAAGTAGGCTTGACCATAAGAGGCACTTAACCTAACTTCTACAACTTGTTTTAGCTATAACTTTGTTATCTGAGAATTTTTTTTCAATATTATGATATTTTCTGAAAGATAATTAAAAAATAGAAAACTAAGGTACTCTTAGTTCATATGCGTAAAACCAACCGTTAGCCTTAAAATCCCCGTTAAAGTATTGAGTTGTCGTTAGGACGTGCAATTATCAAGTAGCAATGATCACAAAAACAAAGGACAAAATAGTGGAAAACGTTTGTTTACAAAGCATGTTTAGTGTGGTATCATCAGAAATTGTTTTGTACGCCCATTGGTACTTCCATAACAAGGCTCAACTTAATCAGTATTCAACCTTCTTGGAAAAGAACCTGGAGGAACTATTACGCGTGGTAGCTTTGATTTTAAGACAATATTATTGATTTAACATATTTTCCAATATTTTACACATTGTTTTTGTAATGATGGCTACCTGATAGTTGCTCGTCTTAACGATAAATCAAAACTTTAATACCAATTTTAAAGCAAATGGCTGATTTTACGCATATGAACTAAGAGACCTTAGTTTTCTCTTTTTAAATTTTCTTTCAGAAAATAAAACAATATTGAAGAAAATTTCAGGGATAGCAAAGTTAGTGCTAAAACTTGTTTTAGAAGTTAGGTTAAGTGCCTCTTATAGTCAAGCCTACTTTATAAAAAAAATTCTATTGATCTAGTTCGTACTTGTAAGCATCTGTACCAAATTTGAAATAAATATCTTTACATGTATGGAAATTATCATAAAAATAAAAAATAAAAAATTGAACTTTAAGGTCTTTTAACTTGGAAACCGGAGGACTTTGTATTAAGGTATATTAGGTTTAATCGGTTTATTTTAACCTAGAGAATCTGTGATCAAGCGTTGTCCCATTCTTTTTTAGACACCCTGTATATATCGTTATATCGAAGCATTGTAAAATTAAATGTCCCCCCAAGAGCGGTTCAGAATATTATAATTACAAGAAATATTTCTCAATAGTCCTGCAAGCTGTTGCAGACGCCGATTACAAATTTCTTGTGATTGAAGTCGGAGGAGCAGGAAGACAGGGTGATTGGGGGTACATTTCAATCCTCAACAACATACAACTTATTAGAAAGCGGTAACTTCAACGTTCCTGGTGACAATTTTCTTACAAACACATTAATTAAAGTTCCAAACGTTTTGCTCGGTGACGAAGCTTACCCATTAAAAACCTATCTTTTGAGGCCATATCCTCGAAATAATTTAACTCCAGAAACAACGGCATTTAACTATAGGCTGTCAAGAGCTAGGAGATCTGTAGAGTGTGGTTTTGGTATTCTTTCTGCTAAGTGGAGAATATTAACGAGACATTGAAACACATACAAAGACAGCTAATGACATTATAAAAGCAGCGTGTATATTACACAACTTTGTTAGAGAATTAAATTAGATGGATCCAATGATGTCGATTTTATTAGTAATGTTAATATTCAACTTAATGTAGACCAATTTCCACCAAATCTCTCTACAAGAAATCACAATCCTACAGTGGCTGCCAAAGAGATTAGAAAAGAATTTACCGACTACTTCAAGGACCGTCCCATTAACAATAATGGTTAGGTCAATAAAGGGTTCATTATAAGATTATAACATCAAACATCGGTCATTTTATTTTCTTCATTTTCATTTTATTCACTTTCATTTTCTTCGAAACTTCATCCCAAAGTTTATCCAGGGCGTTCCGATTATGGTGATGGCCGTGATGGGGATGGGAAATGTCCCAAAAAGGTGTACGTGTAAAAACTTCACTAATTAGACTTTCACATTCCATGTTTATAAATCAAAGTGCAAATATGTACTAGTACAGGTGGAAACAAGCGGAATTATCAAATCAATTTGAATTCTCCGTTGCCAGTCAGCAACAACGCTCTATGCTGCGCTGCCCTCCTATGTATGTCTGGCCAACTATATATGTTCTTTATAGAGTGGAACGCTCCGCTCTGAACTCCGTTATGCTATCCGCTCCGTCAACAGCGTCTTATTTGGCCATAGCCTTTACAAGCTAAAACATTAAATCAATCTGAATTCTCCGCTGCCAGTCAGCAAGTACGTTCTACGTTCCGCTGTCCTCCTGTGATATGTCTGTCCATCTATATATATTCTTATAAAGTGGAAAGCTCCGCTCTCCACTCCGCTATGCTATCCGCTCCGCCAACAGCGTCTAGTTTGGCCCTACACTTAGAGATGCTAGCAATATTGACTACAGCCAAATGCTTATTTCTTTTAGCATTTTGGAAATTTCTCTTAATAAGTGGTTACTCTAGAGGTTAAAATTGGTCGGTTTAGGTATATTCAATATAATCACAAAATGTTCCTCTTGGAAGCTATAGTGACTTAAAGACAATAAACATTCGCCATAATTCGCCATAATTAGTGGAACTGTGTTCGTGCTATCTAGGCTATTAGAATAGTTTCTTAAAGCTTATACCTATATTTCAGGGATATTTATAAAACATATAAATGTCAATGGACCGATAGGCTCATTGAGGCAAGGTGGCTGAGATACTGAGCAATTACAATACAGTAAATGAAATAATGCAGCATTTCCGCCGCTGAAGTTCCCTAAGTAGGTTCAATGATTTATTGGTGTAGCCCAGGTTTTTAAGTTCATTCAGCAAATACTTGAAAAAATTAGCGATGGGTTGAAATTTTCGTAATGACACTCACACGAGCGAGTTAGAATCGGCTCAAAATGTATCCAGCGATTATATTCAGATGTGTACGCACCTTTAGGCTTTCAGCCTCGACTGTTAGGGTCTTTTGACATGGACTAAATATTGTACTCAATTTAGAGCATAAAATCGGCGCAAAGGGACAAAAAGACGAGAATCTAAGCTTTAACATCGAACGTCGAAATTTCTACGCACGATGTTA
Organism: Malthinus seriepunctatus; assembly: GCA_963924605.1. Taxonomy (NCBI): domain Eukaryota; kingdom Metazoa; phylum Arthropoda; class Insecta; order Coleoptera; family Cantharidae; genus Malthinus; species Malthinus seriepunctatus. Next base: position 16,180,887 of record OZ004600.1, read on the forward strand.
AAGCATAGATTCCCGTGATTTTGCTCCTTGCGTCGATTCAGTACTCTAAATTTAGTACGACTTTCAGTCTATGTAAAACGGTCGTGCGTTAAAGCTTAGAGTCCTGTAATAAATGCTTTTGTGCCGATTCTGAACTAAGAACTTAATACCAAAATTAGCAAGTGTCATACAACTCTTAAAGATAGTCTTAGCAATTTATCGTATACAATTCTGCTGAGATTGGGCTAGACTAGCCTCCTATTTAATTCCCAAGGTGACTCATAGTACCCAATGCCCGTGCTCATTAATGAACGTGTAAGCTCATTAATAATAAGGGATGAAAAAAGAACAAAAATCGGTCAACTACGCGACATGTGTACAAATCTACAAATAGGCTAGTCTCTGTTCAGCGAATAGATGCAGTTAAGCCACTCCCCAAAAATTTATGTCAAATAAGGTTGACGCATGTCAATTCTTGACATGCGACATGTGAGTGTTATAAACCGTATTTTCAAAATTCGACCAATAGAAAAATTCTATTCGACTATCGCGCGCTTCTTTTGGGACTGACTTAGTTGCCTCTGTTCGCTGAACACAATAGAGTATAGAGATGATTGTTGGTGGACGTCGACGTCTCATTCATTTCAAATCAACATAAAAAAGTTGACTTTTACCGAACGGTTTGTTAAAAGTATGAACACTAACGCCCCCTCTTCGCTCGCTCTTCAGCCAATCACAGTCTTGTCACACATAACGTCACTTTGTCTCCTTATAAAACAAATAACTATATTTCTTATAAATTTATTGTGTAGCTTCATTTTTTGTTTCTAATTCTTTACTTCATGTAATTTAAGTTTACTTATCAGTAGAAGATTTTTGTGACTGCTGTTGTAGCCGTTTTATCAGTACAATCTATGGAAATGAAAATTTTAAGTTTCATAGGGAAAGCTATTTTAGGGCTCACTAGTTTTTATTAATTGTAGGTAGTTTTGCTTATAATTCGGTGTCCCTACAAAATTGGGTTTAAATTTCTAAAATTACGCTTTTTTTCATATTTTTGCGATTATCTCGAGAACTATGTAGTTAAGGCAAAATGGTAAAGAGTCAAAAATTGAAGAGGGAGAAATTCTACAAAAATAATCTTATTTGCGATTTTTCAAAAAATTTAATAGTTTTTGAGAAAAATGTTATTGAAAGTTAACATATTATGTGCGTATTGCAGTACCCATGCGTTGCGCGTTTTTTGGACCTTTAAACTCGATTTTGGGGGGGGGGGAATCCTTTGTAGGGGTAGGAACCTTATGAGGATAAGGACTATAAGTACTAAACAATAGCCAAGATTTCAACTTGAAGTGATTTTGTTCCGGGTTTACCATTTAAAATTTAATAACTGCACTGGACTATATTGTATAATGATTGTGAGAATGATTCATTCTTTTTCTTGATATCTACTATGTGAGTACTTTCAGTTGATTCAGGGTATGTTTTGCTGTTTTTTGGAAGCCATTTTTGGATTATTTAATTAATAATTAATAAAAATTAAGTAATAAATTATTTACCTATTTAATTTTATTGGCCATTTTGATTCTCAAATTTTTCGTGTATTCGTTTTTGAAGTCTATTATTATTTTAGGGAAATGAGTATATGAGTAATCAGTAATCAGTAATCAGTAGTACCTAATATCTATGACTTAAGCCATTAACGCCCAAGCACAGAATAAAAAAATTTTGATTTCACAAAAATTAAAATAGCCAAAAGTTGCAAAAGGTCATAAGGTACAGCTTTTCTTTCTGTCGTCATACGACGACGCTGGGCTTTAATGGGTTAAGAGTATAACTTTTGTCATCTCTCATTTTAATAATTGAGATGTAAATTGCTGATTTAACAGATGATTTATTATCTATACGTCGTATTAGTGTGACGTCAAATTCCCAAGGGCAAAGTTTGGGTTCTAACTAAACCGAGCTCCCATAAGATTTAACATGGGGCGAAACTTTGAAGTGGTTTTATAAATTAATTAGAGTGAAATAAGGAATTTGAGGTAAGTAAACGTTAAATACATATAAAAATCTTTCCATCTTCGTCAAAAAATTTATTCGAAATGCTCAATATTTGTATAAATAAATTAATATAAAAAGTTAACCTAAAAGATGTTTTGACGTTTAAGACGTCACTTTATATTTAAAATATTTTAATTACGAAATTTATACATAAATATTGGGGAGATTTTAATTATTATTGTACAGGATGCCGATGTACACCCATTTAAAATTACCGCTACCCTAGAATTCCCACCACTTGGACTTGTACCCTTACAATGGGGTTGGAGATGGAGAGCATGTTATTTAAGGGAAAGAAAACTACCCGCTTCGTCTTTTATGCTTTATTGCTATCAGTGTGAGTTTCAGTTCGTTTATTTTTATCGATTATTGCTATTTATTGTTATTCCGACAGAATGTGAAATTGTTCGACTTCATCGTACATCGACTTGGGAAAGTAATTTAGAAGTACTTAATAGTTATTTAATCAACTAGTGTGTTAATAAGGCCGATTAATAATCGAGACATTTTAAAGCGCGAGAGTAGCGAGCGCTTTAATTGTTGAGATTATTAATCGGCAATTAACACACGAGTTGATTACTAAATTTTTCCGTCGATCGCTTTTCATTAAATTTGAGAAAATCTAATTTTATTTTATGACAAAAATGCAAGTTTTCAAAAATATTCTACAATCAAAGGTACCATTCAAAACAAAAATGACAACTAATGTCACAATTTTAATGCAATTTTGGTGTGATTTGGTTGCCTATACCATAATTGATCATTAATAGAAAATTGATCATTAATAGGGGTTATTAATGATCAATTTCTTATTGCTTAATGACATGCATTAACAATCGATCGACGGAAAAGAATTTTATCTTGACCATTATATTAATTTTGTAACGGGCAATTTGTAATTTATTTATAATTATTTTAAAAATTGTAAGAATGCAAACAATGTTCAATAACGATACGTAGAATTTAGTGTACTGTTATTAAAGTTTCGGTTGGTTTTTCGCTAACCTCTTGTTGAGACATTTAAAAAAATAATTAACAAATTTTAATTAAACACTTACTTTTTTGTTTCATATTATTGTTATACACCTACAACATCATCTACAAAGTTTCGCCCCATGTTAAATCTTATGGGAGCTCGGTTTAGTTAGAACCCAAACTTTGCCCTTGGGAATTTGACGTCACCACTAATACGACGTATTCGACCACATCAATAAAGAATTCAAATGCGAGTTTTTAATGAGCGAAATAAATTATATCGCCAGATTACAACAATGTTGAGGTTGACAATAAAATCAGTTTATCAACTCTTTAACAACATTGTATGTTGCTTTGAGAAGTCTCAAGTGTACATGAAATTCTTAGGCACTTCCTGACAATAATCTAACCTGGATATGAAAATAGATTTAATAGAAATCAGATCGTCACACATCAATAATATTCTTCCTGTTTCTAGCCGATTTAAGAGTTATAAAAAACATAATAAAAATGCGTACTTACACTAGTTACATGTACATTTATAGCCATCTTACGTAATTTTTTATGAAATTTCTAATTGCTGCATTTATAATTAAAATAATATAAGGAATTGGTTTAGTATAACAATATAAATTAAAAAATAAAGAGCAATAACGCTAGGGGGTCTAAATAATAATGGACACAAAAATTACTTCTTGTTGAATTCGATTCAGTGTGGTTACTGAAGTAGGTTTCAGTGGCGATCTTTATAATTATTATTGCAATAGTTTCATTGTTTAAAACGCGGAACAATTTGCAATTTAAATTAAATTGGCAGTAAGTAATAAATTTTGACAACTTTTTTTAAAAACTAAAGAAAGTTCAAACAGATCAGTTTTGGGTAATTATAACGATTAGAGAGTAAATTTTATGCAGAAATAACGTATTATTAACATATGTGCGGAAATGCTGCTTTATGGTGATAGGTAATTCTTTAATTCAGAGGTGTTTTTTATCGAAATTATTTTACATCTTTCTGAATTCACATTCACAAACACATTATATTGATGGAACTTTTAATATTTTAGAGGAAGTAACTTCCTTCTAGAGAGGAAGTGACATTATTTATATGGTGAGAATTCAAGGATGCTGTATGTTGCATCTTACTATTCATTTGATTTACGTCAGGTCACGTATAATAGGTAATAATAGCGTATTTTATTAAATTAAGAATAAAATAAAATTTAAAACCCCTTGTTTCTATTGTACGAAAAAGTCGACAGTCTTTAGGATGTGTAGTTTTTAACAATGGGCCCTCAACTCCATTTTATCTTCTATGGTATGGTATGGCCACTTGTTTGGGCTCATTGTACAACCTCCAAGCAGCCGCCCCAGGCCCATCAGGTTCCAACGAGGGTCCCAAGCAATCCCACTTTTAAGATGCACTTCAGAACTCTGGCGGGAGGAGTGGCTCTTGTTCTGGCTATGTCGAGCCAGAAGTACCCCAACACGGATCCTCTTATAGACGCTAGAGCTGACACTGACAAAGCACGTGTTCAGCGGTCTCGCCTTCGTAATCGCATGTTCGACATTTGGGATTATCTACTATTTCCAGGGTGTGAAGATGCTTATTTTGCCGACAGTGTCCCGTGAGTATCCTTGCAATTTTTCGTAGATTAACTCGGGACAGCTTTAGACAGCAGTTTGCAAGCTTTCTGGAGGGAGCTGGTATGGAGTTTTTGCTCTGGCGACAGCTTGTATTATTTGTCCATCTTTTAGTATGTATTAGATGTGTATGGTTCTTAAAGAGGGCATCGAGAGTTTTTATTATTGGTTCAGGGCTACAGGGAAGACTTTTTGAACCTTTCTTGCCAAGCTCATCTGCTTTTTCGTTACCCTAATTTTCTTGATGTTCTTCGACTCAGCTAAGGCTAAGAACATTATCTTTCGATATCCGGTTCAGCGTTTCCACGCAGTCCAAAAGGAGGCCGGAGGTTATCGGAGTTGTCCTATCTTCATAACCCTATTCGTAGTTGTATTCTCAGGAATTAAATGTTGCCAACGAAGTATAGAATGTCTCTGAGAAGTTTTCTTTTCACTTCTTCAGGCGTCAGTTGAACATATGTCACTATTCTTCAGTCCCAGTTTTTTGAAGTGGTACCTTACTGGGCAATATCCAGTAAACAGACCCGTGATGAGTCTGATTTCGTTCTTTAACCCGGCATTCGACAGGTTACTCATTAATATAATGTACCTGAGGATATAAAACAATTAGACTTTCCAAAAAAATTGACCAAAGATATAAGAAGTGGTTATTTTAAGGTTTGGGTCTGTCAGACCCCACGTGTCGGATGCCGAGTTAAAAATAGAAGAAACTTTTTAGCATTCGTATTAGGTACTAAATGAATTTCTTCGACTGTCTTTGTCATGGTGCGTTATTCCAGTAAGAATTTTTGTTCTTAGTTTCTCATCTTTGGATCACCGCCCTTCTATGTGTGTTAGATAGTCCACAGAATGGTTCTGATCCAATCGGGAGGGCTTTTGAGTCTGTTCTAGCTTATTCATTAGCTATTTAGTTTCCTTCGATTCCTTCGTGACTGAGCACCCAATGAAGGGCAACGTTCTTACCCCTTGCCAGAGTTTTGAGGTATTATCTACATTCCCAACTTTTAAATTCCTTCGTAGGCATCTCGGCCACATATCTATCTAGAGTTTTAGCTTGCATAATTCTGGGGTGAGTTCCTAAGGCTATTCAGTTTTAGATCCCCTGAATACCAAATGGAGGAGTTTTGTTCCAGTTGTATTGACTGACTTCGAGCCGTGTTGCGGTCTTGAATGACTACCTCGAACGGTGTCTGGAAGTCAAACACACTTGGAGTCACATCCAAGGGTTTTTCAAACAAGTCTGGTTGTAAAAGGTCCAGGATCTTTAGGTGATCTTTTCTGTCACCCAGTGTGAATTGCTTGCTATTTGCAATTTTTATGGCGGTTTGAGGCCCTCTTTCAAAGGGGTGGTAGGTCTAAAAGTGCTTCCATAGCTGTAGTTGTAGTTGTGCTCTTAGCCCCTGTTATACTCAAACACCCTAGCTGTTGCAATTTCTGCAATCTGCCTTGTGTTGTGATTTCAGTCAATTTTGTCCAACACACGAACGAAACGTATATGTAGCAGTGGTCTTATTATTGATGTATATGACCAATAGATCATCTTTGGCTTTAGCCCCTATGTCTTTCTGAAGAGTTTGCGGCACGCCCAAAAGGTCTCCGTTGTTTTAGAAAGAGGGTTTCTGTATGAGGTTTCCAGTTGAGTTTAGCATCTAGAGTTACCCATAAATACTTTATCTCTTTGGAAAACTGTATCGATAGTTCCTGTAGCTGTGGAGCTTTTAAAGCTAGGTTCCTGCGCTTAGTGAATGGAACTGTGATGATTTTAGTAGGGTTTAGTAAGTTCTTCCTGTACACACCATTCATATATTTTGTTTAGAGCAGTTTTCATTTGGTTTGAAATAATACTGTCATGATTAAATTTGATTGTTGTCGAGCATATGTCGAGGGTAAACTAAAATTTACGTGCACCCCATTTACACTACTTACTACTAACCTTTGATCTTTTTCATTCATGTCAGTTATAAAGCTACAGAATGTCCAAAAATTGTTTATTAATCATATACGACCTTCCTCAAACCATTTGCTGATCAAATGATTCTGCAAAATCAAATATTGATTTATGATTTTTTCAGATTTAGATCTCGGAAGTACTAAAGATTCTAGAGTGAAGAGTAGATAATTTTTATCATTTTCCATTTCATTTCCTGACACTAATACAAAAAATCAATAACATATTGATTTTCAGCCGAATATTTTAGTTTTTATTAGTGAAAGTTGCGTTTTAAGTTGTTTTAGTCATTTTAATGACAACCTCTTGGGTTTAGACTTGCAAATTTTATTAAATCTCCATATAATGTCCTCCGATAATATTAAAGAAAACCACACTTGCCATTGACCTTATAACTTATAATTATCTTATTCAAAAAGAGTTATATCATAGCAGATGAACTACTGATTCAATAACAATTTCCTTTTTAGGTATAAAGAAGTCAAAAATTATTTTTAAAGTTCAATTCATAATTTTATTAACAACTAAAAGATGTAACATATCAAAAATATACAGGAGATGGCGGAATTAGAAAAAATTAATTTAATGTTTTCTTGCTACTGTATCTTCATGGTATGGGTGGTCGGCGATCCAAGCCAAAGATCTGACTAACCATGCTGGGTATGGAGCGGCAGTTGGGATGGAGTTACCGGTAGCTTGATATCCTTGATCGTTGGCGATGTAAGAAGTTTGGATCAATTGACCGTCTGGGGTTTTGAATTCGAAACTTCCTTGTACTTCACGAGATTCTGGCGACTTCATGAATCCTTTTTCTTGGGCAAGAATTCCGTTTGAGGTTTCATAGCTATAAAAATGGATTTTTAGTAAAATGTTATTTTGTTTATGGTTTTTATAATTACTGGTATTCTGAGGAGCCATCGGGAAGAGCGTCATTGTGGTATTTGACAATGAGGTATTGTGGGTCAGCTGCGAAAGCGCAAGCGACTAAGGCGAAGAGTACACAAACGAACTAAAAGCGAATTGCAAAATTAATAAATTTGGAATTAAAAGTAGAGCTGGTTTGTACTTACAGATTGCATGTTGACAGAACTGTGAGATAACTGTTGGTTTTGCTAATAATTTTTGTTGTATTTATACTGATGATTTTGCTCATCCCTACCAATGTGATAATGATAATGAACTTTAAAAGGTGATTCCAAAATAGAAAAATCTTTTAGAAGAATTTTCAAACCAGATTTTAAAATGGCATTAATTATTACATTATTGTTGTTTTAACATTAAAATAACTGACATTTTTAGTTATTTAGATTAGACCATCAATAAGTAATTTAAATATCACTTTTTCTAAAGGACAATTTATTTATACATATCCATCTGCCATTGATATTCATTTATTGTCGCTGATTTGAATACCCGAGCTCATCCCTGGTATTTTTATTCTTCGCATAGCTCTTACTATGTAAACTTATTACAATTATTATCATGCAAATTTACATTATGTTTTCTTACACAATTCAATGTCAAGTTTTTAATAATTTTTTTTTCTATAAAATTTGGTTAATTTGAAGAATTATATTATTTTTTAATGGCATTTTGTATAGAAACAAGTTTACTTAAAGTCGTTGACAAATTCTATAATGTCGAGGTTGGATGAAATGTTAAAGATGATCTTTTTGTTTTGATATAATTTATGGAAAATTCCTTATTTTTATGTAATTGTAACTTATAAAGTTACCTACTTAAATTTGCACAATGCACATACTCGATTGGTATTCAAAATCGAAATAATTCAACTGTTCATAAAACATATACCCATAAATGTGGGCTTTGAAAAGAGTGTACCAAGGACCCACAAACTGCTAGAGTGCTAGAAAAAGTGACTTATGAATTTAATTTAATTAACTGTATGATGTTTAAGTTTTTTCTCTGCTATGATGATGAGGCTTATGCAGTATGTAGTTATGCACCCCCAGAGAACCAGAGAAGCAATTTAAACATTTGAATAGCTTATATCCCTAGAATAGGTGGATGACCATTTAGTGTCCGTAGTGAACAAAGGTAGTTATTTGAAAGTCTGAGGTACAAGTACATAACCTAAAGAAATATATTGTTCTGTTAGCGTCAGATAAGTAGAGATACTATGGCCTTCCACGGTAGAAGTTGGGGTGTTATGTTATCATTAAGATTTATCGTTATCGTTAAAATTTAAATCTCCTATAGGAGATCTAAACAAATCCGTATCGAAAAAGGGATGGATAAATACGAGCCAATGAGTTTACACGAGTTTTACAGGAACATAACACATGGATAACCATTTGGTTATAAGGCAGTTAGTTTTAAGGACTTGGAACAATTCAATATTTTTTAATAATTAATCTCATTAACAATTATTAATTTATCTGCAGAATTTAATTAGGGGGTGAGGATTTTTCGTACTATGATAGGTCAAGACAAGGTATGACAGTTTTTACTGGAGTATGCGATATTTAATACACACTTGCTAGTTTTTTAATTATGCTTATTCCTTCTTAACTGCATAATGTATTGAATTCCATTAACCTTTACTTTGAGGATTCTTTATAAGATTAGAAAAACATAATGACAGGCTTGTTACTTTTACTAGTTACATAATAGTTATTTTTGTATTAAGGGCGTAAAATTATAGATTTTTCCCCTTTTACAGTGCGTCAATTTTAAAAGGAGCCAGGGGCAATATCTAAAAAGGATATCAAAAATCTCTCGAAACCGTTTGGGTAGTACGGAGGGGGAAATCTAATGACGTGGTAAGTGCTGTACCCCCACTTACCCCCTAAGCTCCAGCCACCCCAATTAAAAAATCTTAAATGGCAACCTCCTACTTGTGATACATCATTGGAACAAAAAATGTTTTCCAGTAGTACCAACTTCAATTGCATTTGGTTGAATAATTTTCATTTAATTTAAAAATAAAAAAATAAAAATGTTTATTAATTTCTTCTTTTTTCATAGGTGTATTGGTTAATTGGATCACACTTAGTAAAAAATCTGAATTTTGGAACGTTTATCAATTTTCCATCGTCGTTATAAAATTTTTATATTCAAAAGACGATGGAAAATTGATAAACGTTCTAAAATTAAGATATGTTACTAAGTGTCATCTAATTAACCAATACATCTATGAAAAAGAAAGAAATTAATAAACATTTTAGTTTTTTATTTTTAAATTAAATGAAAATTATTCAACCAAATGCAGTTGAAGTTGGTACCACTGGAACGCATTTTTTAAGGGCTTTCCAATTATGTATTACAAGTTGGTATTTAAGATTTTTTAATGGGGGTCAATACGTCAATAGATTTCCCCCTCCGTACTACCCAAACGGTTTTGGACGATTTTTGATATCTTTCTTAGTTTCTGAGATATAGCCCCTTAAATTGACACTCATACTGTATAGTATATATGTGAGATGTTTCACGAGGCGTAGCCGAAGAAAATACAAAATTTTTTGTACGATTCAATATTTTAAATTTATCATAAATTAATTAATTTGTCAAGCGTGACCTTTTTACTAAAATATTTAATATCAAGTTCGCGTTTTGATTTTACCATAGTAACACTTTTTCATTCTAGGGCTGAAAAGGCTGACTTTACGCCTACTTTTGAAGGTGTAAAATAGTACTTATTATAATCAGCTCATACAAAAATTTCTATTCTTTTTCAAAAATTAATTATTATCACTACCTTCGTCATCGATTCAATTAAAATAAAATAGACAATAGAGAGGAAATATTTGACTACTATTTCGAATGGTGGGGGGTTTGACTGGTGTCTGTGCTTAACTGCTGGGTGCTCCTTAATAGTTATAACCTCATAACAACAACCAATAATTTAAATGTAGAATTTAACATTTCACACATAAAAATCGTAACAAATTTTTAATTTTTCGGAAACTTTTTCTCATGTCATAAACCTTGAGTCGTAAGCAACTTACACTTACGTAAACGCTGATACCCTACCTACTTAAGAGGGCTGTTTAAGAAAAATTATTCTCATCAATTGCGTAAGTCGGATAACTGCTCTGAAGAGAAGATAACGAATTGGTAAACGGTGGAAGCTGATAGTTTCCTCAAATCCCCCACTGCTCAAGTCGAGCCAAACACGCGGGGTTAATATTATTATAGGATTTCCAATTCACTCGATAAGCTTGGTTTACATTAGTAGATTTAGTGGTAGAAGAACGCCGTACTTTTTCTCCAAGCTACTCTACTCTACGGTTTTTGCTCTCTACGGTGCTAATCTACTTTACTCTTCTAAATTTCAGTACTCTACTTGATACTTGATCTATCTACTCTACCGTTTTTTTACTAATGTAAACCAAACTTATTGTTAAAAACCTATTTAGTTTTCGTTTTTCAATTCGTTTTTCGTAATGCAATTCAATGTTCGTTTGGTTCAGCTCTAATCTTCTAGTGCTTGTTCTTAGTGATTTTGTGATTAGGCTATTCGATTTCTGAACCTCTTGATACTTACGCCAGTCTACGTTAGGCATACATGCGACTGTTGGACATTCAAAAGTTCTTCAGTTTACTGCTATGCCTTCATTTCTTTCTTTTTCTTTGAATGCCGTAGTATTATAAAATGTAGGTAGGCTATAGCTCTCTATAAATAGATGAGCATTTGAACTATCACTAGTTTTACTAGAAAATTTTCCTAACTGTTGTGGCAGTTTGCTTTTTTATTCCAAGCGAACAAGCTTCATAAAATATTTATTTTTAGCATTATAGTGCTGTATCTGTCCTATCGAACCCGCGGATTCTAAGTGAACAGCTGGTGCTCTAGTCCTAGTAAGGGATGAGTTATCCTTACTGGAAACCCAAATTTAACATGTTGAATATATTCACAAACTGGGAGATTCAAAACTCAAAAGTCTGTTGTGTTCTAATTTTCTCTTCAACCTACCGTTGCTACTAAGTAGTAGAGTAGCTACAGTGGTTGTCATTGTTTGCCGAATCATTATAAAAAATTAGTGTTAATTTAAATAATAGTTTTATTGTCTCGTCTTTTCACATAATTTACAGATTAATAAATAATTAATTAATTTTTTTATCAAATGTCATTGTATTGAAATTTGTGTATAGACGTTCATTTTATTTTAATTAAACCAATAAAGAAAACCACTTTTTGAAACAAATTATCGATTTTGAATTAAAATTCGATTTTTGTTTTTTCAAAGAGACCATCCTCCGACCTTGCCAATGGTAATAAATTTATTATGTGGTAATAGTACAGTTATAACGTTTTTGCCTCAAATTAACAGTATTAATTAAATTTCAATCATAAATTTCTTTATGCATCTCTAATAGGTACAGTTTTACTTAAAAAATTTTAATAATAGCAAATTAATTTTAAATTAGGATTCTACTACTTGACACGGTTATAAATAGATTTTTAATTATTTTTTCATAGGTTAGTTATGTTGTAACATTTGAAAAAATGCGAAAAATGTTGAATTATTTATAATAATTTATTTAATTATTAAATTAGAGGCTTTGTTATCTTAAAAGATCGATAGATTCTATACATTTACATAATTAAAAGAAATTAAAACACATTAACTTACTAAGCTATTATTATTGTGACCTTGAAGAAGAAAATATAGTTTACCTATATTACCTTATAGGTGTGTAAGTTTAATACTGAAAGGATATCCAGGAGTTGGTATTATTTGGTAGTTGAAGCTGCGAAAAGCATAAGGTGGTTGTATTTTTTTTGAAAAGCTAAAAAATTTTTATTTTCTCTGATGATATTTTACGTGACTATTTTCTTTTATTGAGAGTTTAGTATTAGAGCCTTAAATATGGTTGTAAATTTTTTTTTTCTCGATTCCGCAGTGGTTGTGAATCCTGCAATTGTGATATAGCTAGGACCTCTAAAATGCAGTAGAACGCCTACCATCCCTGTAAATTATTTTTTGTACGACCTGATTAATATGTAATACTCTTTTACGCCTTCAAACATAGGCGTTATTTTCATAGGAGTCTTTTTTCCCCACAAAAAAAACTGTTTGCACCACAGGCATGAAATTCGATTTTGGCTGTCTTGTGAGTGTTTCTCTTGCCTACGCCTTGTGAAACATCTCTCACACGTAGGTACTGATACGAATACTGAATTATTTTGGACTGATGATGCCTTTAATTGGGGGATGCTTAAGGATTCTTAAGATGTAGAAACGTTATGGTTGTTTTCTGGATATGTCCATGTGCTCATCTGTTCATGTTTACTTTGGTTCCTTAAATTATTATGTATGTAGGGAAGTCTTGTGTTAGTGCAGTTGCTCGAAGTTTACGTTGCGTGATTTATTAACAATACATTGCACCCTATTGAGCAGCAGATCTAAGTGTAATAGATTTTTTATTTGGACTTTATAACTTTGACTTTGAAGTTTGAAAGTTAAAATGATAAAAAGAATAAATTAGATAGCTATGTAAAGAGACAAGGAGATTCATTCTATTATGGACTTTAAAAAGTCAAATTGTAAAAATGACGAGCCGAGTCGGCAACTTTGATAGAACCTACCTCTATGGAACATTTCTTACACCTCCACCTTGGTTTTGATTAGCAGATTAAATGTTAATCCTATTATTTTCTGAATTCGAAGAGTTGTGGATTAATTAACCTAGATAGTTCACTAATTGCCATTTTTTTGCGCATTTATCATCGCATATATCAACTCTTCCTAAATTCTTTTTGGTAACAGTAATTATTAATAAATAATCAAACAATAATTGATATTTGAATGCGTATATTTATCTATTGCTTATTACAATAATTTATGCTAATAATGTTTAATTTACTATTTGGGATTGGATTTTCTACTTGTATTCACATTTAACTTGCAACTATTAAAATAAATTTGAAGTGCCCATTATTTAAATTTTTGGAAATAACCTTTTTGGAACGAACTTGATCTTTATTTGAAATGTATGTAATTAATATAAATAACTTGGTAACAAAACTCGTCTTTATTTTTACACGTTTTATATTAAAATATATTTAAATTTCCACCTAATTTGTTCGACAATTCGATTTATATGTCAAATATCATAAACCTATAACGTGTAAGTATGTACTATAGACTATGGGCCTATTACAGAAAAAACGGGGTGATCGTATTCAGTTTCATCTTTTGGGAATACGAAATATCTGATTGGCTTCCACAGGCAGTGGCTTAAGACCTCAGGATACTTCAATGAAGTTCTTAAAGAAGGAAAAAAGTAAAAAATGTGACAGCGTTCGGGATGTAACTTTAACATTTTATCATTCTTATAAAAAAAATCGACCAAAAAAATTGGCTACTCTCTAATGTCTCTGAGAGCGTGGCAGCTGGACTGAAATTAACGTCACCCGCAAACAAAACTCGTAACTCATAAACGGTATTTGGGTTGTCCACTAGCAAAGTAACTACTTTTTACATAAAAAGTAAAATTTTACTTTGGCATCTCTCTCAGGTGAGTTTCCCGACCTCCTGTTTCCCGACCTCCTCATTAATTATAAGTTAATTATGAACAGCCCTGAAGCCTTAAGCCACTGCCTGTGGAAGCCAACCAGATTTTCGTGTTCGCTGGCACTCAAACAGCTTATTCCCAAAAGACTGACCTTAATACGATCACCCCGTTTTTTCTGTTATATAGGCCCATAGTCTACTGGTATTGTATAATATTATAGACTAGAAATTAGTAGAAAAGAATTTTAGGTACAATTTTCCCAACCGTCAGTTATTTACTAAATTTTCAAATTGTTCAACAGTAACACGATATTTTTTGTTCAGCTAATCTACTGTAACTGTAACATGACCTACCCTACTACTATGCGAGAAGTAACAGCCGGGCTCCATGGACCCGTGTGTAAATTTAACGCAAAAATAATAAGTGTTTTGATTTTTTTAAATTTTGTTTGAATTTCGTTATTAATACGATTTATACGTAAAGTGGTATTGCACTTTTGATTAATGGAATGAAACTCGGCATATATTTTACTGGAACTATTTATGGTAATTTTGTCCAATAAGAATAAAAAAAAATCGATGAGGGCTGCTGTACACCCTTTTTAATACGGGGTTCCGTTGGAACTGTTGTTGTTGTTAATAAATCGAATGCAGCTCGGCACATAATAGTTTACTGGAAGTAATTTTGTCTGATAAGATCAAAGAAATATTCGAGGGGGTTCTGCACACCCCCTTTTTTGCAAAATCTGATATTTGCCGTACTTTCTTGTGAAAAGATCTGATATTGGCCGTATTTTGGAGCCAGAAGTGTCGTTACCTTACATTTTAAGGATGTTGAATCGATCTATGATTATTTGGAATCCATCTAAGCAACTCTATGGGCTTAAATTCACCATTTTTGGTCTATAGTGTTGTTAAAAACGATTTTTTAAAAATTCTAAAATCACGCCAGTAAGGCATTGTTTACCAATATTTCTATTGTCTCATCGTACAGAATAGAGTTCCAGCAAACTATCTACAAAGTTTCATGTCATTAATCAAAAGGGCAGTATCATTTTGCAGGACTCTTTTTAGGAGAGAGATTTTACAGCAGCAAGGAAGAAAATAATGGTATTGCACCCAAGGGATGCTCAAACGAATTCAGTATGGTCACTGATCGATTCAGGAGCACTGAAATATAGAGATTTATCCAAAATACTGAAAAAAACAACTGTAATTCCATAAAATATACGGGTTCTTATAAAAAATAATTTTTTTTATGGAAATGTATTCCAAATTTAATGTAGAATTCAAAAATATAAAAATATCTATATGGTGTTCTATTTAAAAATCAAAAGTTTACGTCATTTCCGGCTAAATCGGAAGTGGAAGAATTTTCAAAAATAGTTAAACAAATTGTAATTTATATGACTATAACCCACAGAAAATTTCAGTTTGATATCTTGACTCGTGAGTAATGACTAATGACACACTACTGGTCAAAAATCATATAGTAATGAATGTATTATTGGATGGTCGTGGATAAAAAATATTTTTAAGCAACACCGTTGCTCGAAAAAATTTTAGAGAACTTTTTTTTGTAGAAATGCGTCATCTATAAAATTGTGGTCTAGTAATTCTTCTCTAGATTCCTTAATTTTGGAGAAGTATGTCAAAAACTAGAATTAGTCATGAGGTTTGTCCAAGGGTGCCAAAATGACATCCTGACTATCCCAGACTATGATTAAATGAAAGGAATTAGAAATAGTTATTCAAAATAAAAAGTCACAAAATAACAAATCACGATTTTCTAATTTGAATGAGAAAAACTGAATTTAAAATGCGATTCGGGTCCGATGGACCCGGCTGGTACTCTAAGTGTTAAAGGCCGCGCCAAACTAGTCACGTGGGTTGGGTGTATTTCTGAAGACACTGTATAATGTTATTTAGTATTTCGGCTGGTTCATTTTTCTTACCCTTAAAGTCCCAATAACTATTTAAGGTAATACGATTTAAACGGACTATCCAAGGAAATTCGTTTTCTTTCTTGAACATTTATGGTTTTGGGGTTGCAGCCTTGCAGCTTTGACAAGTTTTGTCATTTTTCTGTAGAATCCATCATTTAATCATACGCATATCTTTAATTTTAGTCTGTTTTCATCTACCTTCCCATCAATTTGGAAATCTGCACTTATCATTCCTCCTAACGAGTTCCGACCTATATCCTTCCTGTTATTTCTAAAGTCTTGGAACGGCTAGTCTACTTACAACTTACCGACTATGTTACACACTATAATTTACTCAATCCATTTCAAAGCGGTTTCAGAACAGGACACAGCTTTGCGACTGCTTTACTGAAAGTAACAGACGACCCCGACTTAACATAGACAAACAGATGGTGACGATACTTACACTCTTGGACTTTAATAACGCTTTTAACTCTGTAGACTTTGACATACTCGTTTCTATTTTAAAGACATTAAATTTTGACAAAACTGTTCTCGACTGGTTTACTTCTTACCTTACTGGACGACGACAAAAGGTTTCTACAAGAGCAGGCGAGTTTTCGTGGAGTGCATTGTGTTTAGGTGTACCTCAGGGTTCTATGCTTGGTCCAATCTTATTCTCTCTCTTTATTAATTCCGTTTCTGATTCTCTACTTCATTGTTCATATCACTTGTACGCTGACGACTTACAAATTTACATTCATTCATCCCCAAACGATATTCAACAAACTATTGACTTACTAAACGAAGACTTACGTAGAATCCTCTCCTGGACAAAAACCTATAGACTGAAACTAAATCCCACCAAATCTAATTGTATTATCATTGGTAACTCAATCCAAATAAATAAAATTGATATGCAAACCGTTGGCGGTAGACAATGACATTATCCCTTACGTGACTACGACAAGAAACTTAGGACTAACTTTTGACAAAAATCTCAGTTAGAAATCTCACTGCAAGTTAGTATCTCAATATGTATTTTTTAAATTTTACTCTCTACGACGGCTGCAGAACATAGTTCATATTCACTTTTAAACTTTCCTTAGTCCTGACTTTAATCGTTCCTGTGATCGAATACTGCGACATTGTTTATCTCTGATTTATCGGCGGAACTTTCCAACAAGTTAGAGAGACTCCAGAATACTTGCGTACGATTTGTTTGTAACCTGAGTAAGTTCGATCATATATCTCAATTCCGCTCTCAACTTTCCTTTTTGCCACTTCTTCAACGAACAAATCTTCATATTCTCTTTCTTTTGTTTCGTATTCTCAATTCCGCTACACCTTCGTATCTCAGATCCAACTTTTCGTTCTTCTATGGTGGTAATTTTGCTACAAGATCTGCTCACAATCTACTTCTCTCTATTCCTATTCATCATTTTAATTATTTCAGTAATTCTTTTACTGTTCGAGCGATTCGTCTTTGGAACGGGTTACCCACCGAGGTTAAACTAGCTAATTTAGTATCCGTTTTTAAACGAAGAGCTAGAAAATATTTTCAAGAGTTAGAGACTTGAGACCGCTGCTTCTATTGGTCGTACTGTCTATCATTTTATTTTTTATATTTTTAATCTTTCAGCTAAATTTTTCTGCACTTATAATTTTGATATTCTTATAAATTTAGATATTCTTTCTCTTTAATAGTCTACCCTCCATTCTTCTATTCTTCCTAGTCGTATGTTTCCAAAAAATACTTAAGAGACGTTCATTTGGAATTTTTTACATCTGTCTCTTCTACATAAATATCTTTATTTATAAGAGTGGGCCAGAAGTACCTAGTCATGTAGTCATCTCTAGTCAAACATTAAAAAAAATTAAAGTTGAATATAAATTAAGGTACTGAAAAACAGTACTGTGAGTTGGGTTGCCTATAGGTTATAATTATGTTTCTATTATTACAACTTTGAATTTTTTACTGAGACAAATATTTTAATTTGCTGTAATATTGTTTAAAAAATATGAGTTTATATTTACGAAAATTACCTCTCCAAATTCCATTGCACTTTTAAAATTGATATTAAAAACACGAGATAGAAAGGTCGACCCCTAACTACCTAATTAAAAATACTTAAAATAATTTTGATTACTTCGTTTTAATCAGCACATCGACCTTTTTGAAAACATATTTATTGTCTTATGAAATTTACAAACGTTAAAAAAATTGTTCAATTTTTCTCAATCATTTCTTTCAATATCTTTCTTAAAATTTTACCAGAAGGATTTTTTGGAATTTCTTTAACAAATTGTACTCCTCCATAGAGATGCTTTTGAACCGATATTCTTTCTACAACAACGATTATTTTATTTCTGTCGGAACAAATTTTTATTATAAGGATCTAAC